>CM042144.1:108778742-108905046 GCA_023376005.1 Doryteuthis pealeii | reverse complement strand
AGGGATCAGTTGGACACTGTGTGAAGAGATGAGTTGTTAAATGAGAGTTTAACAAAGGCATTATAAGATAGGAATACTATATCGTTTATTAATGTTGCAAAGTACAAGTGATATGTAGTACGTGCGTCTTTAGGCCCGGGTAGTCTTCGTATTGTTCACCGTCGCTAAGGGTCTGTGTCAGTTCATGATCTTTCACATGCCGGGGTTGTGCTTGTGCATGAGGAAGTAGGTTTGTAAGAGCTATGACGAGCACAAAGGATGAAATGTCCAATAATCCCAAAAATGAAGATCAGAAGAAAGACGAGAGAAACCAGCCAGATTCGCAGGATAGACGACTTGCTAATCAACTATCAGAGAAAGAGGATATGTGAATTTGAGGAGGATACGAGTTGTTTTCGAGAGCTTGTCACGTATGGATGAGATAGTAGCGAATGGAAAGGGCTCAGTCGGGGGATTTGAAATGAATGTGTAAATAGGAGACCAGATGACATGTAATAAATGTTGAAGAACTATACAACAAACTCCCATGAGCCATCACCGGCAAGAACCCTCCCACATGTGCGATACAAATGGACTGTCTTCCAACTCCCAAAGAATCTCTCGCCCTTTCGATTTAGGCTTTAACTGGTCTGGTCGCTCCAACTAGCCCAGAGAGATATCGCTTGCTACAGGTGACTATGACGGGAATAAAGCTAAGTCATAAAAATATCTTCGCCTTTGTCTCTTTCCTTTTTGTTCCTTAAATACCTTATCCTTTTCAGTGCAACGCACCGAAATGAGATGGGGTAAAAAGAAAAACCCTAAGAACATGCCACTGAGAATATCCAACCACCAATTAAACCTTTAAATACCCAAACCTCTTGCTAACCCCATAGCTATTGATATAATGAATAGTAATACCTTGTGGCGGCCTCACTAAAATCTGATTGGACAGTGCATGTATTAAATGTCGCACTGTGTTTGGTCCAAGTACCGTAATGCCCACAAGCTACTTTACTTGCTAGACGACACCGTACGACACCTTGGAGAACAGATTACTATTTACGATGTTACCCAATTACTACTGGCGATAATAATACCCAATACAAACTTCTCAGAAAATATATCCCTTAAACCCGGATATATCACTAATATAACAAGCAACATGCATAGAATTGTATTAGTTCTTATTTCTAATAATAGATTTTCACAACCAGGGCCCATGGACTATACCACAGTAATGATAATTCCAATATTACATGTTTTTGAATATTCTACTTTAAATGCAGTTAAGTATAAACTGCTTTAAAAAGTTTGATGCTTAAAACTGGTATTATTTTTGCCCAACCTGATTAAATTAGAAAAATATTGAAGCTGGAATGTAGCATGTATACAAAACTATTCTAAATGTAAATTCATTTCCAATGCTTATTAATCATATAATTATTACCTGTGTAGAATTTATATGAAAGTAAAAAAAAAAATAACTTAAAGGCACCATGTGTGAACCATTAGTTCCAATGTTGAGTCACATTCTATTAGTAGAATTTATATGCATAAGTTAAAGTTACAGCCATAGATGAATATATTACTATAACTGAGGTTCAGGCAAATCACAGTCAGATACTACTAATAAAAGACTATAACCACCAATCAAGTTTTATTTTAATGGAACTAGCAAAAACAAAAAATAAAAACAACAAAAAAAATACCCTCCTGGCAACAATATTAAATTTTAATATAATCAAATATTGTATTGAATTAGAAGACAATGAAATTAATACAAACCAAATATGACACTTAGTTCAGTTACAGACAGAGACACACAATCTCCATCATAAAGATATATAGGCCAGCATTTCCATCTATATATATATAATATATATATATATATATATAATATATATATATAATATATATAGCATACATATATATATTAATATATATGTGCGTTGTGTGTGTGGAGAGAGAAGAAGAGAGAGTGTGTGTGTAATATAGTGAAAAATTGAAAAACACAAACATGCTTCATTTCAAACAGTCTTTAATTGTAAGTACATTAAATCATTTCAACACTTCTTTACTTCATTGCATTGAATGTTAAACTAACAAAAAAAATGCCCTCCTGGCACAGTTTTTAAAAATTTTAATATAATCAAATATTGTATTGAATTAGAAAGACTAATGAAATTAAAAAAATGATGAAAAAGATGACACTTTGTTTCTTTATTTCTAATTGCTTTCTATATAAAATTATACATAAAAATTGCTTTTAAAACGTTTGAGGAAAAACAATAATAAGAAATCAATGACACAAAGTAATTATTTATTAAAACAGTTTTGTTAAAAACCAGTATGCAAATAATTCCCACTATATACTATGTAAGCATTTATTTCTTAATGATACATGATACACATTGCAGTATTTTAAACACATTAATGGTAAGGACTGTTTTGAGTCAAATCTATCTCAGCTAGACCTAATAGAGACATTATTAATAAACATAATGCTAATAAAACATTAAACAATGATTTATTAATTGATAACCATGAGAATATAATGTAAATAACTAAGGTATATGTGACATTAGTGATGACGTAATTTTGGTCACCCGACAGACCACAAATACAATCTCCATTATAATAGATGATGGAAATATTGTAGCAAGCATGGGTGTAGTATATATTAAATGTAGGTTTACACAACTTACTAAACTTTTAAACAAAACTCAACACAATGAAAGAAATCAACGGAGTCGTATTAAAATAACAATCGTAAAAATAGAATTACAGACATGTATATAAGCATACCGGGCATAGTCCTTTCTTTTATCTTGTGGGATTAAAGTCTTGTCATTCTCTGAACTACTGAAAAATTCCCACTTTTCCTTGGCGCTTGATTTTGAATTCCGCGTTTGTTGTTTTCCGTTACTTGCATTTTTGGGATTCTTACTCCCCTTTAATATAACCGGCAACTGCCATTTTATTAACCATTACAATGCTTCAAATAGAAGTTAAATAAAAACCACGGCAGTTGTTGAGAGAGTAGTTCAGGATGTTAAAGTACTGAACAGGATACAATGTATACAAGGGTTCAACTCCATATGATAATAGGATTTATGAACAATTTATTGGAAATTCATAGTTAATTATTCCACCTGCTGCTAGGGGGCAAATTGCCCACATCGTATGTTGGCGCCAATACCAAAAACTTTACTTATCGCAAAAGCAATACTGGAGGAAGACGTAAAAACTAAAAGCTCTCAAAACAGGGCCGACTTATCACGGAGCACCCACTGAGGGTAGTCGTGTAAATAGCGGTCCCTAACACTTCATCATCACTTGCCCAAAAACAGGGCTTACTTATCTACGGACGGTTGACCTGGACGGAGGCATTTTTTCACACACACTTTCGAAGGTACAAAGCACACTATAGAAAGCTGAAGACCAAATTGTCTACTTAAAAGGGCCATTCACTGTTATTTTAAAGGAACTGTTACCCGGGCGAGAAGCTTCTAAAATGCATCCCATTACTTACACTGAGAACGGTTACGAGGAAGAACGAGACACGTCCGAAGAACGTCCTAATCAACTTTCCAACCAGCAACAGAATACCCCTGTCTTCACCAATACTCCAAGAAAATTACTTAACTCAGATAAGTCTCGTAGCAAAATACCAATAAAATTGCAACAAGTTTTGTATTATTTGTCAATACATGTATTAATTTCCATTGTGTGTTTGTCTTCTTTGTTCAACAATTTGCTAACAATTATTGGAGAAATAAGAGCTCCTTTGAAACCCGTAAATACTCTTAAATTTATAGAATAGGAAAAAAAAAACCAATAGTCATTCTGTATTTGTCAAAATTTGCAAGATGTCAAATGTGCATGAAATTTTGTGCCAAGTTAAAAAAGAATTAACTTGGTCATAGTGGTATTAACCCAAACCCATTCACCATGGGTAAGATGTCTACACAGGAGTGAAATAGTTGATTAGGTGTTATTGTTAGAGACCTCCTCTCAATAAGTGCTCTCTTTTCCATATTAGGAACAAAAATGTTTTTGTTTTTTTTAAAATTTTTTTACATTAAAACCTTCCCTTGGGTCCATTATGTATACATACCAAATGTGTTACTTTTAACTCAAGGTGTAGCCAGGTTCTCAAAGAGGGGGGTGGCAAACATTAAAAATGGTGTCAAGAAATACCTGAGGAAGGCCGGAGCATATCGGCCGAAACGTTGTTACAAGTAACAAATGAGAAGAAAATGGGGACAATAGTCCGAATACGAAATAATACTAATTTCAAGCCCTCATCTCAACATTTGAGAAAACGTTGATGAATATTTCATTTTTGTGGAATCAAAACATTATTTTTCATCTCAATTTTACCGACATCATGTTTTTTTTTGTTTTATTTTTTTGTAAATTACGTAATGTTATAAAATTTTTGCCACATGTCTTACGCAATAAGTAAACATCTTAAAGCTTATAATTGTTTTACTTCTACTTGGGCATAAAATGGTCTTTATGTTTAAATTGGATTAAGTTGAGCGTAAGTGAAGTGAGAAAAACTTGTAGCCATTAACGAAAACCAATTTTATTCTTTACATAAGTTTTTCTGCTCATTCTGCATTTTTATTTTGGTTTTAAAATTCCAACAAGAAAAAACATAGTTTTAAGTATACATAACCATGGGGCCACCTGTTGGCTGTGGGTGCAACCCATGATACTTAAGGATGGAACCCTCGTGGGTGAGCAGTCCATGACATGTAACACTCCACTTGGTCCTTATTTAGCTAGAGGGTGGTCAGATAGGCACCCTTCGATCAAATTGGCTGGTCATGTCAAGCCTAGTGTTACATAATCTATGCATAGATTATTGTCAACCCCTGTATTTTCCTGAAGGGATGGCCCCTTTTCATATCATGGGCGGGACTTTCCATGGAATATTCAGAAAGCCCGCGAAATATGTGAAGTCACGTGGGACCTGGTTGGCTCTCAGTTTCAGCTTGGACGTCAGGCAGAGAAAATATAACTGCCCTAGCGGGACCACCTGCACACGCGCGCTATGTTTAGTTAGAGAAATATGTTTAGTTAAGTAAATAAAAAGTTTAACATAAATAATATGGTTTTGTGGTTGATGAATGTCTTGGCAACAAGACTGATCTAGAGAAGAAATGCATTAAGTGCGACCGACCACCAAGACGAAGTCCAGACGTAGAAGAGATGTTAGAAGAGACGCTAGCAGAAGAATGTAAGATACCAAAGATGAGCAGAGAATAACAGAAGTAAGAAAGGAAAAAGGGTATGCAACACTAGCACTAATATGACTGTCCCGACCCTATTGGCCCTTATGCAGGCCCCAACCCTTTTTATCATATATGTGCTAGAAGGTGGTGGTTGAGGATGTTTATTGTCCTGGGTATGAGGTTAAACCTATCTGATGGTGAAGTTCCAGTTCTGGAGCTTGGGAAATGTGGAATACTCCTTCATCACCATTACTCCCTGGTCCACTCTGACCCGGAGTGGTTGTATCTGTTAGGGTCCCCATCTATATGTTAAACAGAACAAAATGAGTTCTAAAATTGACTACCCATCAAATATGATAACCAAAAAAAATCTTTGGCATTAAAACTCTTCTGAATTATATCAATAGACTAATATGATAGATTTTTGGTGTTTTTTTTTTTTTGTTGGCATCCTTTCGTCTACTAAGACGATGGCGTAGAGACACTTTTTTAAAACTTTTTTTTTCCTGCAACTGCGTGAGTGGTTGCGCAGCACAATTTTGAATGGCAATATTGGAATCTCTGGTGGCAGTGACTGCGAACACTTCGGGTGGCCAGCTGGATGCTTCATTAGTCATCAGTGCGGTGCAGAGTGGCATTCGCTTTCCCGGCACCCCTCTGCGGTTGGTTGCTCGGAAGCCACACTGTGTCCCTGGATGGGTGCAAGATGCAAAGTCTGCAGATGCCGCAGTGTAACATGCGCAAGACTTGTCAAGCTATGCGAAGTCGCTCCGATCTCCTTTGTTCCGTATAAGGGAACGATGGCAGCATCATCCGTTGTCCTTGGGGATGTGTCCATGTTTCCAGCAACTGCAGAGTCGTAGTGTAGTGGTTGAAGCAGTGCTGCACCATGCCTTCAAGATATTTGCTGGTACGCCGTCACTTACCGGTTGCTTTCTTTCAGTGAGGTGGTCCTCTCCATTTTGTAGTGGAAAACTACGTAGCCTGGGCAGGTTTTTTATGGAGGATGAGCTGTGGCCCTAGCAGCAGATCCTCCTCTCCACCACAGCCGTTTGTGTCAAAGGAAAGGTAGGAACCAATGCGGTTTGGCAATGATGGTGCCAACAAGGAGTTTGCTAGGAAGTACTGAGATTCAACACCTCCAACTTAGGGATCCCGCTCCGGATTTGTTTTCGGGGTTTACTCCCTTAGCCTTTCCTTGGAATAAGGTAAAGCCGCAAGGCCAACGTGGTTTATATGACTTTTCCTGTGTCCAGGAGCTGTGACCAAAGTCTAAAGGGTTGCTTTTAACCGGTTTTGTGATTCTTCGAGTTTGAAACCTTAATTACATGAGTGAGTTACCGTGCTTTTAATTCCTAGTTATGACTTAGTAATAAATCCACATTTCTCCATTTCTAAGACCATGCTTCTAACAATCCATCTAGCCTCTAAATATATATAACATTTTTGGTGGTAAAATAACGATATTGCTTAAATGCACAACTGGTTTGGATAATTGATACATCATCATCTATATATATATTAATATATATTACACCTCTGCACCTCATCAGCTATGCGCTACTGAGCTCTACATAAACTACAGAGGACAGACATGACAAACCCTTCTGAATAATTGATATAGACTGTATAATATATTTTGGAGTGCATGGTGTAATGGTTAAAGTCAGGGAACTGGACTTGTGGCGAGTTTCAAATCCTGGATGTAAGTAATCCATTCACTTAGCGCTAATACCCTTAGGAAAGGTATGAATCCTACTCCTCCTCCAGCTATGGGTAATAGTAGAGCAGACTGGTTTCTTTAACATGGCTAGGTTAAGCAGTCTAGGAGAAGGAAAAACTCTGAATTCAAACCTGTTGAACTCCCGCTTAAGAAATTGACCTTGTGTCGTATCCGCACGGGCGGAGGGGTTGGTAAATATATATATATTTTTGGTAGTAAAAACCATATAGCTTAATTGGACAACTAATGAAACAATGAAAATCATTTAATATACAAGCAAGAATATGCACCCTCTGGGTATAAGTATTTAAGTTTTAATGTAATGAAATAAATTTAGAAAGACTAAACAAAATTAGATAAGAATGCCTATAAAAAGATTACTCTTATTTTAATTTAATTTTAACAGTTTGTATATATAAATCATTCATAAATTTTCTTTTTATTTAAACTTTTTTTTTAATAATTGAATAGATCACTAAGTAGGCCTGAGCCTATTCTAGTAGTGACCACGCCCAAGCGGAATTTAAAGGTTTGAATTCAGAGTTTTCCTCTAGACTGGTTGCCTAACCAATTTTAAAGAGGCCAGTCTGTCCTGCTATTTACCATAGCTGGAGGGAAGAATAGTTGGATTCATACCTTTCCCATGGGTATTAGTGCTATGTGAAATTGTGCTTCATTCAGGATTTGAATTTGGGTCAATGAGTCCCTATTTCCTACGACTCTAACCAGTACACCACCACACTTGATTTAATCTGTTGGAGATAAAAACATAAATTTTAGAGATCAATGACACCAAGTAATTTTTATAAACTCGGTTTTGTTAAACCAATATTGCAAATTAACCACACAATATATTATGAAATCTTTATTCTTAGTGATATATAAGACAAGATTTTAAACGCACACCAATAATATGGGCTGTTTGAGGCAAATCCAAAATAGATTTTCATAGAAACCTATTAATAGATAAGGTTTATTCTTTGTATTAATGATTTTGACTAAAAATTAAATACTTATTGATAAGTTTTGCAATTCCTGAGGCTATTGGGACGTAAGCAGTTTAGGTTACAGACAGACTGACACTGTGTCTCCATTATATGATAGACTGGATAATATATTTTTGGTGGTAAATAACCATATAGCTTAATTGGACAACTGATTGAGAATGATACATTGTTTAATATATACCCCCCACAACACACACACCTGCACCCCTATAAGCTAGCCACTGAGCTCTACATAAATTATAGAGGAGCAGACAGACAAACTCTTCTGAATTACTGATATATGATTTTGACTATAAAAATAATACTTATTAATAAACTTATGCGATTCTTATTGGTATTGTCATGTAAGCAATGATGTAGTTTCACTTACAAACAGACACCAATATCTCCATTATATAAAAGATAGACTGGATATATATTTTTGTGGTAAATAACCATATAGTTTAAATTGGACAACTGATTGGAGAATGATACATCGTTTAATATATTACTTCTACTTTTGGGCAATGCCTTTGGGTTTTGTAGGGCCGACTCCCAGTTTCTAGAATTCCTTGCTTAAAGCATCTATTGCAATAGCCTCGTGATTTTGATGCTGTGAATTTTGTAAAAGACTCCAAACTGGAAAGTCTGCGAACAATGCTTTTGAGCTTTGACCTTTTAGGGGTTGGACTTCTTCCAAGATCGCATCAGCCTGATTCACCCTCGCTTTTTTTCGCTTGGTAAATTCAATCAGAACAGATTTACTAATTCTTCTTAATCTCTAGATTTAATCCCCCCCCAACTTGTTCGTTAATCAGTTTCATCAGCTCGTTCTGCTGTCTGCTCACTCAAATACCCATTTGACAAGCATTGATTTATGATTGCGACCTCTTCAATATAGGATGAACCAACCCCTCCAACCATAGACACAAGGTCATGGGTAGAAATGTGGTGCAAAAATAAGCTCAGCTATAAAAATTAGTTTTATTTTGTTGACAAAATATATGAATTATAAAATTTAAATGGATTCTCTCGTCTATTTTCGATGATGAGTGTTCATCTCAATGAACAACCAACATAGTGATTTGTTTATAGTGGTGAAGGCTTCTGTTGGACATTCCACACTTTTGGCACAAGTCGATAGGTAGTATTGGTGGCACAACAAGGAATACCGACAAACCCAATCAACGACTGACTCAGGATTTTTAAAATCAGAGTTTTTCCTTCTCCTAGACTGGTTACGCCTACCCAAGGTTAGAGCCCAGTCTGCCTACAATTTTTACCCATAGCTGGAGGGAGAATATATGGAGGTGTGTGGCATAATGGTTAGAGTCATGAAGAAATGGACTCATCAACCCAAATTCAAATCCAAGACAAGGCTGTTTGCATTTCACATAGCATAATGCCTTGGGAAAAGGTGATAATCCATATATATATATATATATATATATATATATATATATATATATGTTTGTGTATTTTGGCAGAAACGTTATTTTTAAGGTATTGTTGAGGAAACGATGGAATATTTCTTCTACTGTCTTCAGTTGTAGTTTCTTCCATTCTTCTGGCTATTTTCTCAGGTCAGGATCCAGTTGGTATGGAATTTTCCCATACTATCTACCCGTAAGCACTTTTCGACTGTTTCTCAGTCATCAATAAGGGGGGAGGTATTTTGTAGTGTTTGTCTTTTTTTCCCTTTTTCTCATTCTTTTATCTATTTTGTTTTTGGATTAAGCAGTGTCTATTTTTTTTTTTTTTAAGGGTTGCTAAGATTAGTGCAGTTAGTTATTAAGGATGTTTAGTAATATTGTTTACCATATATTGAATGCTATTTCATTAATGTATATATAGTATACTGTGTGTGTGTGTGTTATATATGTGTTTTGTGTGGTGCATTTATATATATATATTATATATATATGTGTGTGTGTGTGTGTGTGTACATGTATGTAAAAATTCATGCTGATGAAATGCATGGTAGAAGATGTAGTGCCAAAAATTTCCCGTTAATATAAATTGTTGTTCATTTTGTTGACTAGTATATAATATATATATATATATATATTTATTTTAGCAATGTTTTCATAGATCAATGTTCATCTACAAGCGACCGCGGTTTCATGCTAAAAAGCAATATAGGCTGAGGAGCAAGATCCTATGGTGTTGTTGGAGTTCTTTTACATCAATGTCACATTTAGGATTGTAATAAAAGGTCCGTTAGTTTTACGGACGCTGTTATTTTTTTTTAATTTGAATTTTTTTGAAGTAATGCCAACGAAGTTTGCCAATCCTTTAATTCTTAAAAAAGAGCAACTTTTTTTTAACCTTTGAAAAAAAATAGGGCGTTTTTTTAAAATTTAGGGGGTGAAAAAAACGCCCTATTTTTTCAAAAGTTAAAAAAGTCCTTTTTTTAACGAAAAAGGGAGGACCAACTTCGTTGGCATTTACTTCAAATTCAAATGGTTAAAAAAAAAAATTAACAGCGTCCGTAAAACTAACCCGACTTAATTAACAATCCTAAATGTGACATTGAAGTAAAGAACTCACAACACCATAGGATCTTGGCTCCTCAGCCTGATGATGCTTTTAGCATGAAAGCGGTCGCTGATTAATGAACATTGATCTATGAAAACATTGTAAAATAGCAATAATAATATAGCTCTTACAAAACTGTGATTGAGCCTGTATTTTCTTTGTTTCATCGCAAAAAAAAATTTTGTTTTTACATATACTATATAATATATATATATAGTATATAATAATATTATATATATATATAATACACTTTAAATAAGAAAGAAAACTTAACAAACCATCATTTGACTATCATAAATTTAATTTCGACTCAGAACTACATAAATGAAGCCTAGTCACATCAACTAAAAAAAAATCTTATATATCTTAAGTGTATGCACCACATGAGCATGTATGTGGATGTACAGGAGATTTTGATGATCCCGAAATAGAATACCCCGCCAATACCAAGTCAATTGGAGTACTTTTACCTATATATATATAGTATATATATATATATAATATATATATAATAAATATAGTTCTTGTGAAAGTTGTTTGTTTGGTCTTTTTGAAGCATTTGGAAAAAAAAGAACAAAAACAAGAAAAACAGAAAAAAATCAAGAATTTTTTATTATTCAAACCGTCTGCACTGTTGCCTGGTTTAATCTATTCCGATAATACTATATATATATATATATATATATAATATAATATATACTAGAGTCTTTGTTATATTGGAGAATTGAAAATAAAGTAAGGCCAAAGTAAGAGTTGTTGCATGTCATTGACTGGCTTCGCCCAGACGGATTCCATCCATTTTTTTATCTTTTTTTTTTTTTTTTTTTTTTTTTTAATTTTTTTTTTTTTTTGATTTTTTTTAATTTTTAATTTTTTTTTTTTTTTTTTTTTTAAAGTATCACAGTCACCACCCATGGCTATTGGTGGTTTCCCCAATTTAGGAGGAGGGGTTTTTACCCTCTGCAGAGGTGCAGTCAAAGTGTATTCTAAAGCACCATGCCGACAAATAGTGTTTGGAGTTGAAACTTGCTACTATCAATGATGTATTGTGGTTCCTTGTACTTATTTTTCTCTTGGAAATAAATAGGACAGCCTTACTTTTCAGATTAGAGGCAGTTGGTGTAATGGCTAGAGTTGTAGTAACATGACTCATTCACCCGAGTTCAAATCCTAGACGAGGCTGTCTACATTTCGCATAGAGTTAAATACTTTGGGAAAGTATGATCCACTTGCTCTCCCTCAGCTATGGGTAAGTAGCAAAGGTCAGACTAGGCTCCTTTAACCTTGATTAGGCAACCATCTAGGAGAAGGAAAACTCTGGAATTAAAAACCTGTTTAAACTCCACCTGAAAAATGATCTTGTGTCAGCATCTGCTCGTGTGGAGGGGTTGTTATATATGTTAAACTTTTCAGATTAGCCATTGGTCCAAATCCTGCTTGTTAATGAGCTTATAAAGTGCTGACTAGTATTTAGAAATGATAATGGGGAATAAGTAACAGATGCAAGAAGTGAAGAGAATAAGGAAAAGAAAAAGAAGAAGAAAAAAGAATGAAATAAAAGAAAAGAAAAATAAAAAGAAAGAAAAGATGAAAAAGATAAAAGAATTAAAGAAAAAGAAAAAGGAAAGAAAGGAAAAGAAAGAGAAAATAATTGAAGAGAAGAAGTGGAAATAGAATAAAAAATAAGATAAAGAAAATGAAGAAAAAAGACAGAAGAAAAGAAAGAAAGAAGGAAAGAAGGAAAGGAAAAAAAAGAAAGAAAAGAAAGGAAAATAAATAAAATAATAGAAACAAGAAGAAAAAAGAGAAAGAAATTAAGAAAAAAAACTCCAAGAGAAAATAAAAAGAAAGAAACAAAGAAAGAAAAAAATAAAAGAAGAAAAAGAAATGAAAGAAAGAAAACAAAAGAAAGAAAAGAACAAATATATTAAAGAAAGGGAAAAGAAAAAGAGAAAGGGAAAGAAAAAAGAAGAAAGGGAAAGAAAAACGAAGAAAGGGAAAGAAAAGAAAGAAAGGAAAGAAAGAAAGAAAAGAACAAGAATTTAAACGACCACGCCACGCGACACCACCCCACACGCGCACCACCCCCCACAGGGAGAAAGAAGAGAGGCATGAACGAAAATATCCTAAAAGAATGAAAAGAAAAATAAAAAAAATAAAAAGAGAAATATAAAAAAACGAAGAAGAAAAAGGAAATGGAAAGAAAATAAAGTAAGAGAAAACAAGAAGAAAAAAATCAAAAGAAGATAAGAAAATTAAAGAAAAAGAAGAAAGAAAATAAATGAAGAAAATTAAAAAGAAAAAAATAAAAAGAAAAGAGAAATGAACGAAAGAAAAAATAAAAGAAAAAAAGAGCTAAATAAGAATAACAAAGGGAATTAAGAAGGAAGAGAAAAAGGAAGAAAGAAAAGTAAAAAGAAAGGAATGAAAGGAAAAAGAAAAGAAACAAAGAAATTAAAAAGGAAAGAAAGAAAGAAAGAAAGAAAGAGAAAAGAAAGAAGAAAAAGAAAAAGAAAAAAGGAAAAGAAATATGAAAGGAAAACAAAGAAGAAAAGAAAGAAAGAAAGTGAAAAGAAAGAATGAAAGGAAAAAAGGAAAAAGAACAAAGAATTAAAGTAAGAAAGAAAGAAGGAAAAGAAAGAGAAAAGAAAAGAGGGAAAAGAAAATGAAAGAAACAAAGAAGAGAAAAGAAAGAAAGAAAAGTATAAAAGAAAGAAAAGTAAAAAAGAAAAAGGATTAAGAGAAAAAAGGAAAGAATCAAAAGAAAATTAAAGTAAGAAAGAAAGAAAGAGAAAAAAGAAAGAAGAAAAGGAAAAGAAAAAGAAAAGAAAAAAGGGAAAAGAAAATGAAAGAAACAAAGAAGAAAAGAAAAGAAAAAAGAAAAGTAAAAAAGAAAGAAAAGTAAAAAAGAAAGGAATGAAAAGGAAAAAAGGAAAGAACAAAGAAAATTAAAGTAAGAAAGAAAGAAAGGAAAAAGAAAGAAGAAAGAAAAGAAAAAGGGAAAAGAAATGAAAGAAACAAAGAACAAAAAGAAAGAAAAGAAAGAAAGAAAGTAAAAGAAAGGAATGAAAGGAATAAGAAAAGAAATAGAAAGGAAAAAAAGAAAAGAATCAAAGAAAATTAGAAGTAAGAAAGAAAGAAGAAAGAGAAAAGAAAGAAGGAAAAGAAAAAAAGGGAAAGAGAAAATGAAAGAAACAAAGAAGAAAAGAAAAGAAAAGAAAAGAAAGAAAAGTAAAAAAGAAGGAATGAAAGGAATAAAAAAGAATGAAAGGAAAAAGAAAAGACAAAGAAATTAGAAAGAAAAGAAAAAAAGAAAGAGAAAAAGAAAAGAAGAAAAGAAAGAAAAGAAAAAGGGATAAGAAAATGAAGAAACAAAGAAAAAAAGAAAAGAAAGAAAAAAAAGAAAAAGAAAAGGGTAGAAGAGGAGCCTTAAGAAGTAAATGTAAGGAAGCTAGTAGACTGCTACAGACTTAAATGATTTTTAAGTCGTATGATGAAATTTTCTGCTGTTTATTTTTAGGTAACTGAAGTTTTTAAAAGGAATCAAACCAAATAAAACCTTTTCTTCATACAAAAACAAATTGACTGAAAAAGAAAAAAAAAAAAAAGAAAAAAAAAAAAGAAATATGAATAAAGCAATACAAAAGTGGGAGAGAATTTCAATTTTTCAGTCAATTTTGTTTTTGTATGAAGAAAAGGTTTATTGGTTTGATTCCTTTTTAAAAACTCAGTTCCTAAAAATAACAGCGAAAATTCATCATACGACTAAAAATCATTTAGTCTGTAGCAGTCTACTAATTTCCTTACATTTACTTTCTTAAGCTCCTCATTTCTACCTTTTCTTTTTCTTTTCTTTTCTTTTCTTCTTTGTTTCTTTCATTTTCTTATCCTTTTCTTTTCTTTTCTTTTCTTCTTTCTTTTTCTCTTTCTTTTTTCTTTCTTTAATTTTCTTTGTTCTTTTCTTTTTTCCTTCATTTCTTTTTATTCCTTTCATTCCTTTTCTTTTTACTTTTCTTTCTTTTCTTTTTCTTCCCTTTTCTCTTGTTTCTTTCATTTCTTTCCCTTTTTTTTTCTTTTCTCTGTCCCTTTTTCTCTTTCTTTCTTCTTTCTTACTTAATTTTCCTTGTTTTTTTCTTTTTTTCCTTTCATTTCTTTTCTTATCCTTTCATTCCTTTCTTTTTAACTTTTCTTCTTTTCTTTTCTTTTCTATTTGGTCTTTGTTTCTTTCATTTTCTTCCTTTTCTTTCTTTTTTCTTCTTTTTTCTCTTCTTTTTTTCTTACTTTAATTTTCTTGTTCTTTTCCTTTTCCTTTCATTCTTCTTTTACTTTTCTTTCTTTTTACTTTTCTTTCTTTTCTTTCTTTTCTTCTTTGTTTCTTTCATTTTCTTTTCCTTTTTCTTTTCTTTTTCTTTCTTTCTTCTTTCTTTTTCTCTTTCTTTCTTCTTACTTTAATTTCTTTGTCTCTTTTTTCCTTTCATTCCTTTCTTTTTACTTTTCTTTCTTTTTACTTTTTGCTTTTCTTTCTTTCTTTTCTTCTTGTTTCTTTCATTTTCTTTCCTTTTTTCTTTTCTTTTCTTCTTTCTTTCTCTTTTTCTTCTTACTTTAATTTTCTTTTTCTTCCTTTCCCTTTCATTTCTTTCTTTTTACTTTCTTTCTTTTCTTTCTCTTTGTTTCTTTCATTTTCTTTTCCCTTTTTCTTTCTTTTCTTCTTTCCTTTTTTCTCTTTTTCTTCTTTCTTCTTTCTTAATTTTCTTTGTTCTTTCTTTTTTCCTTTCATTCCTTTCTTTTTACTTTTCTTTTTCCTTTTCTTCCCTTTCTTTAATTCCTTTGTTATTTTTCTTATTTACTTTCTTTTTTTTTCTTTATTTTTTTCTTCGTTCATTCTCTTTCTTCTTTAATTTTTTCTTTTTATTTTCTCATTTATTTTCTTTCTTTTCTTTTTTCTTTAATTTTCTTATCTTCTTTATTTTTTTCTTCTTGTTTTTCTTTACTTATTTTCTTTCCATTTCCTTTATTCTCTTCGTTTATTTTTCTCTTTTATTTTTTTATTTTTCTTTTCATTCTTTAATTATTTTTCATCCTTTCTCTTCTTTTTCTGTTCTTTTCTTTTCTTATTTTTCTTTCTGTCTTTAAATTTCTTTGTTCTTTTCTTTCTTTCTTTCTTTCTTTCTTTTCTTTCCCCTTTCTTCGTTTTTCTTCCCTTTCTTCTTTTTTCTTTCCTTTCTTCTTTTTCTTCCCTTCTTTAATTCATTGTTCTTTTCTTCTTTTGTTTCTTTCTTTCATTTCTTTTTCTTCTTTTAATTTTTTCTTTCTTTTGTTTTCTTTCTTTATTTTCTCTGGTTTTTTCTTAATTTTCTTTTCTTTTTCTTTTTTTTCTTTGTTTTCTTTAATTTTATTTATTTCCTTTTCTTTTCTTTTTTTCTTTTTTTTTCCTTTCCTTTCTTCCTTCTTTCTTTCTTTTTCTTTTCTTGTCTTTTTTCTTCATTTTCTTTATCTTATTTTTTATTCTATTTCACTTCTTTCTCTTCCAATTATTTTCTCTTTTCTTTTCCTTTCTTTCCTTTTTTCTTTTTCTTTTAATTCTTTTTTATCTTTTCATCTTTTTCTTTTCTTTTTATTTTTCTTTTCTTTATTTCATTCTTTTTTCTTTTTCTTTTTCTTTTCTTATTCTCCTTCACTTCTTCCTCTGTTTACTTATTCCCATTATCATTTCTTAATCTAGTAGCACTTATATAAGCTCATAACAAGCAGGATGTTGGACAATGGCTAATCTGAAAGTACATATATACCAACCCCTCCACACGAGCAGGATGTGACACAAGATCATTTTTTCAGGTGGAGTTTAACAGGTTTTAATTCAGAGTTTTCCTTCTCCTAGACTGGTTGCCTAATCAAGGTTAAAGAGCCTAGTCTGACCTGCTATTTACCCATAGCTGGAGGGAGAGCAAGTGGATGCATACCTTTCCCAAAAGTATTAACTCTATGCGAAATGTAGACAGCCTCGTCTAGGATTTGAACTCGGGTTGATGAGTCCATTTACTACAACTCTAGCCATTACACCAACGTGCCTCTAATCTGAAAGTAAGGCTTCCTATTTATTTCCAGAGAAAATAAGTACAAGGAACACAATAACATCATTTGATAGAGCAAGTTTTCAACTCCAAAACACTATTGTCGGCTGGTGCTTTAGAATACACTGACTGCACCTCTGCAGGGGGTAAAACCCCTCCTCCTAATGGGACCACCAATTAGCCATGGGTGGTGACCTGTGATACTTAAGGATGGAATCCTTGTGGCTAAGCAGTCAATGACATGCAACACTCTACTTAGGCCCTTACTTTATTTTCAATTCTCCAATACTAACAAAGGACTATATATATATATATATATTATATATATATATATATATCGGAATAGATTAAACCAGGAACAGAGCAACGGTTGAATATATAAAAATTCTGATTTTTGTTCTGTTTTTCTTGTTTTTGTTCTTTTTTCCAATGCTTCAAAAGACCAAACAAACAACATTCACAAGAACATATATATATATTATATATATATATATATATATATATATATATATATATATAGGTAAAAGTATCCAATTGACTGGTATGGCGGGGATAATTCTATTTGGGATCATCAAAATCTCCTGTACATCCACAATACATGCTCATGTTGATGTACACTTATAGATTTATATAGATTTTTTTTAGTCTGATGTGACTAGGCTCATTTATTGAGTTCTGGTCGAAATAAATTTATGATAGTCAAATGATGGTTTGTTAAGTTTTTCTTTCTTATTTAAAGTGTATATATATATATATATAAATATATATATATATATATATATATATATATATAGGTATATGTAAAAACAAAATTTTTTTTTGCGATGAAACAAAGAAAATACAGTGCTCAATCACAGTTTGTAAGAGCTAATATTTATTTATTTTACAATGTTTTCATAGATCAATGTTCATTATCAGCGACCGCGGTTTCATGCTAAAAGCAATCATCAGGCTGAGGAGCAAGATCCTATGGTGTTTGTTGGAGTTCTTTACTCAATGTCACATTTAGGATTGTAAATAAAGTCGGTTAGTTTTAACGGACGCTGTTATTTTTTTTTTTAAATTTGAATTTTTTTTTGGAAGTAATGCCAACGAAGTTGCCTCCCTTATTCGTTAAAAAAAGGACTTTTTTTAACTTTGAAAAAAATAGGGCGTTTTTTTCAAAATTTAAAAAAAACGCCCTATTTTTTTCAAAGTTAAAAAAAAGTCCTTTTTTAACGAATAAAGGGATGGCAACTTCGTTGGCATTACTTCAAAAAAATTCAAATTTAAAAAAAAAATAACAGCGTCCGTAAAACTAACCGACTTTATTTACAATCCTAAATGTGACATTGAGTAAAGAACTCCAACAAACACCATAGGATCTTGCTCCTCAGCCTGATGATTGCTTTTAGCATGAAACCGCGGTCGCTGATAATGAACATTGATCTATGAAAACATTGTAAAATAAAATATATATATATATATATATATATAGTCAACAAAATGAAACAACAATTTATATAACTGGGAAATTTTTGGCACTACATTCTACCATGCATTCATCAGCATGATTTTTACATACATGTACACACACACACACACACACATATATATATATATATATATATAATGCACACACAAACACATATATAACACACACACACACATATATATATATAACATTAATGAAATAGCATTCATATAGGTAACAATATACTAAACATCCTTAATAACTAATGCACTAATCTTAGCAACCCTTAAAAAAAAAAAATAGACACTGCTAATTCAAAAACAAAATAGATAAAAGAATGAGAAAAGGAAAAAAGAACAAACACTACAAAATACCTCCCCCCTTGATGATGACTGAGGAAACAGTCGAAAGTGCTAGGGTAGATAGTATGGGAAAAATTCCATACCAACTGGATCCTGACCTGAGAAAAATAGCCAGAAGAATGGAAAAACTACAACTGAAGATCATGTAGAAGAAATATTCCATGTTTCTCAACAATACCTAAAAATAACTTTCTGCCAAAATACACAACATATATATATATATATATATTATATATATATATATATATATGGATTCATACCTTTCCCAAGGGCATTAGTGCTATGTGAAATGCAAACAGCCTTGTCTAGGATTTGAATTTGGGTTGATGAGTCCATTTCTCATGACTCTAACCATTATGCCACACACCTCCATATATTCTCCCTCCAGCTATGGGTAAAATTGTAGGGCAGACTGGGCTCTAACCTTGGGTAGGTAACCAGTCTAGGAGAAGGAAAACTCTGATTTTAAAAATCCTGAGGTCAGTCGTTGATTGGGTTTGTGGTATTCCTTGTGCACCAATTCTTTCCTATCGACTGTGCCAAAAAGTGTGGAATGGTCCAACAGAAGCCTTCACCACTATAAACAAATCACTATGTTGGTTGTTCATTGGATGAACACTCATGCATCGAAAATAGACGAGAGAATCCATTTAAAATTTTATATATATATATATTGTCAACAAAATAAAACAATTTTTATAGCTGAGCTATTTTTGGCACCATTTTCTACCATGACCTTGTGTCTATGGTGGAGGGGTTGGTTCATCCTATATTGAAGAGGTCGCAATCATAACTCAATGGCTTGTCAATGGGTATTGAGTGAGCAGCAGCAGACGAGCTGATGAAACTGATTAACGAACAAGTTGGGGGGGGAGGGGATTAAATCTAGAGATTAAGAAGAATTAGTAAATCTGTCTGATGAATTACCAAGCGAAAAAAGCGAGGTGAATCAGCTGATGCGATCTTGGAAGAAGTCCAACCCCTAAAAGGTCAAAGGTCAAAAGCATTGTTACGCAGACTTTCCAGTTGGAGTCTTTTACAAAATGTCACAGCATCAAAATCACGAGGCTATTGCAAATAGATGCTTTAAGCAAGGAATTCTAGAACTGGGAGTCGCCCTACAAAACCCAAAGCATTGGCCCAAAAGTAGAAGTAATATATTAAACGATGTATCATTCTCCAATCAGTTGTCCAATTAAACTATATGGTTATTTACCACTAAAAATATATTATCCAGTCTATCTTATTATAATGGAGATATGGTGTCTGTTTGTAAGTGAAACTACATCATTGCTTACATGACAATACCCAATAAGAATCGCATAAGTTTATTAATAAGTATTTAATTTATAGTCAAAATCATATATCAGTAATTCAGAAGAGTTTGTCTGTCTGTCCTCTATAATTTATGTAGAGCTCAGTGGCATAGCTTATGGGGTGCAGGTGTGTGTGTGTGTGGGGGGGGTAATATATTAAACAATGTATCATTCTCCAATCAGTTGTCCAATTAAGCTATATGGTTATTTACCACCAAAAATATATTATCCAGTCTATCATTATAATGGAGACACAGTGTCAGTCTGTCTGTAACCTAAACTGCTTACGTCCCAATAGCCTCAGGAATTGCATAAACTTATCAATAAGTATTTAATTTATAGTCAAAATCATTAATACAAAGAATAAACCTTATCTATTAATGAGGTTTCTATGAAAATCTAATTTGGATTTGCCTCAAAACAGCCCATATTATTGGTGCGTTTAAAATCTTGTCTTATATATCACTAAGGAATAAAGATTTCATAATATATTGTGTGGTTAATTTGCATATTGGTTTTAACAAAACCGAGTTTAATAAATAATTACTTGGTGTCATTGATCTCTAAAATTATTGTTTTATTCTCCAACAGATTAAAATCAAGTGTGGTGGTGTACTGGTTAGAGTCGTAGGAAATGGACTCATTGACCCAAATTCAAATCCTGAATGAAGCCACAATTCACATAGCACTAATACCCATGGGAAAGGTATGAATCCAACTATTCTCCCTCCAGCTATGGGTAAATAGCAGGACAGACTGGGCTCTTTAAACTTGGTTAGGCAACCAGTCTAGAAGGAAAACTCTGAATTCAAACCTCTTAAATCTCCGCTTGGGGTGGTCACTACTAGAATAGGCTCAGGCCTACTTAGTGATCTATTTCAATTATTAAAAAAAATTTAAATAAAAAGAAAATTTATGAATGATTTTATATTGAAAATAGTTAAAATATAATTAAAATAAGAGTAATCTTTTTATAGGCATTCTTATCTAATTTTGTTAGTCTTTCTAAATTTATTTCATTACATTAAAACTTAAATACTTATACCCAGAGGGTGCATATTCTTGCTTGTATATTAAATGATTTATCATTGTTCAATTAGTTGTCCAATTAAGCTATATGGTTATTTACTACCAAAAATATATATATATTTACCAACCCCTCCGCCCGTGCAGGATACGACACAAGGTCAATTTCTTAAGCGGAGTTCAACAGGTTTGAATTCAGAGTTTTCCTTCTCCTAGACTGCTTACCTAGCCATGGTTAAAGAACCCAGTCTGCTCTACTATTTACCCATAGCTGGAGGGAGAGTAGGATTCATACCTTTCCTAAGGGTATTAGCGCTAAGTGAAATGGAATTACTACATCCAGGATTTGAACTCGGGGCCACAAGTCCAGTTCCCCTGACTTTAACCATTACACCATGCACTTCCAAAATATATTATACAGTCTATATCAATTATTCAGAAGGGTTTGTCTGTCTGTCCTCTGTAGTTTATGTAGAGCTCAGTAGCATAGCTGATGAGGTGCAGAGGTGTAATATATATTAATATAATATATTAGATGATGATGTATCATTATCCAACCAGTTGTGCAATTAAGCAATATCGTTATTTACCACCAAAAATGTTATATATATTTAGAGGCTAGATAGGATTGTTAGAAGCATGGTCTTAGAAATGGAAGAAATGTGGATTTATACTAAGTCATAACTTAGGAATTAAAAGGCACCGGTAACTTCACTCATGTAAATTAAGGTTTCAAACTCGAAGAATCACAAAACCGGTTAAAAGCAACCCTTTAGACTTGGTCAGCAGCTCCTAGGACAAGGAAAAGTCATATAAAACCACCGTTGCCTTGCGGCTTTACCTTATTCCAAGGAAAGGCTAAGGGAGTAAACCCCGAAAACAAATCCGGAGCTGGAGTCCCTAAGTTGGGAGGTGTTGAATCTCAGTACTTCCTAGCAACTCCTGTGGCACCATCATTGCCAAACCGCATTGGTTCCTACCTTTCCTTTGGACCACAACGGCTGTGTGGAGAGGGAGGATCTGCTGCTAGGGCCACAGCTCATCCTCCATAAAAACCTGCCCAGGCTACGTAGTTTTCCACTACAAAATGGAGAGGACCACCTCACTGAAAAGAAAGCAACCGGGAGTGACGGCGTACCAGCAAATATCTTGAAGGCATGGTGCAGCACTGCTTCAACCACTACACTAGCGACTCTGCAGTTGCTGGGAACATGGACACATCCCCAAGGACAAGCGGGATGCTGCCATCGTTCCCTTATACAGGAACAAAGGAGATCGGAGCGACTTCAGCATAGCTTGACAAGTCTTGCGCATGTTACACTGGCGCATCTGCAGACTTTGCATCTTGCACCCATCCAGGGACACAGTGTGGCTTCCGAGCAACCAACCGCAGGAGGGGTGCCGGGAAAGCGAATGCCACTCTGCACCGCACTGATGGACCTAATGAAGGCATCCAGCCTGGCCACCCGAAGTGTTCGCAGTCACTGCACCAGAGATTCCAGATATTGCCATTCAAAATTGTGCTGCGCAACCACTCACGCAGTTGCAGGAAAAAAAAAGTTTTAAAAAAGTAGTCTCTACGCCATCGTCTTTAGTAGACGAAAGGATGCCAACAAAAAAAAAAAACACCAAAAATCTATCATATAGTCTATATGATATAATTCAGAAGAGTTTTAATGCCAAAGATGTTTTGGTTTATTCATACTTGATGGGTAGTCAATTTTTAGAACTCATTTTGTTCTGTTTAACATATAGATGGGACCCTAACAGATACAACCACTCCGGGTCAGAGTGGACCAGGGAGTAATGGTGATGAAGGAGTATTCCACATTTCCCAAGCTCCAGAACTGGAACTTCACCATCAGATAGAGTTTAACCTCATACCCAGGACAATAACATCCTCAACCACCACCTTCTAGCACATATATGATAAAAAGGGTTGGGGCCTGCCATAAGGGCAATAGGGTCGGGACAGTCATATTAGTGCTAGTGTTGCATACCCTTTTTCCTTTCTTACTTCTGTTATTCTTCTGCTCATCTTTGGTATCTTACATTCTTCTGCTAGCGTCTCTTCTAACATCTCTTCTAGCGTCTGGACTTCGTCTTGGTGGTCGGTCGCACTTAATGCATTTCTTCTTCTAGATCAGTCTTGTTGCCAAGACATTCATCAACCACAAAACCATATTATTTATGTAAACTTTTATTTACTTAACTAAACATATTTCTCTAACTAAACATAGCGCGCGTGTGCAGGTGAGTCCCAGCTAGGGCAGTTATATTTTCTCTGCCTGACGTCCAAGCTGAAACTGAGAGCCAACCAGGTCCCACGTGACTTCACATATTTCGCGGGCTTTCTGTAATATTCCATGGAAAGTCCCGCCCATGATATGAAAAGGGGCCATCCCTTCAGAAATACAGGGGGTTGACAATAATCTATGCATAGATTATGTAACACTAGGGCTTGACATGACCAGCCAATTGATCGAAGGGTGCCTATCTGACCACCCATCTAGCTTAAATAAGGACCAAAGTGGAGTGTTACATGTCATGGACTGCTCACCCACGAGGGTTCCATCCTTAAGTATCATGGGTTGCAACCCACAGCCAACAGGTGGCCCCATTGGGTTATGTATACTTAAAACTATGTTTTTTCTTGTTTGGAATTTTAAAAACAAAATAAAAATGCAGAATGAGCAGAAAAACTTATGTAAAGAAATAAATTGGTTTTCGTTAATGGCTACAAGTTTTTTCTCACTTCACTTACGCTCAACTTAATCCAATTTAAACATAAAGACCATTTTTATGCCAAGTAGAAGTAAAACAATTTATAAGCTTTAAAAGATGTTTACTTATTGCGTAAGACATGTGGCAAAAATATTTTATAACATTACGTAATTTACAAAAAAATAAAACAAAAAAAAAACATGATGTCGGTAAAATTGAGATGAAAAAAATTTAATGTTTTTGATTTCCCACAAAAAATGAAATATTCATTCAACGTTTTCTCTGAATGTTTGAGATGAGGCTTGAAGATTAGTATTATTTGCGTTATTCGGACTATTGTCCCCATCTTCATTGTTACTTGTACAACGTTTCGGCCGATATGCCCTCCGGCCTTCCTCAGGTATTTCTTGACACCATTTTTAATGTTTGCACCCCCCCTTTAGAACCTGGCTACACCTTGAGTAAAAGTAACACATTTGGTATGTATACATAATGGACCCAAGGGAAGGTTTTAATGTAAAAATTTAAAAAAAAACAAAAACATTTTTGTTCCTAATATGGAAAAGAGAGCACTTATTGAGAGGGAGTCTCTAACAATAACACCTAATCAACTAATTTCACTCCTGTGTAGACATCTTACCCATGGTGAATGGGTTGGGTAAATACCAACTATGACCAAGTTAATTCTTTTTTAACTTGGCACAAATTTATGCACATTGAATGCTGCAAATTTGACAAATACATGAATGACTATTGGTTTTTTTTTTCTATTCTATAGAATTTAAGAGTATTTACGGGTTTCAAAGGAGCTCTTATTTCTCCATAATTGTAGGCAAATTGTTGAACAAAGAAGACAAACACACAATGGAAATTTAATACATGTATTGACAAATAATACAAGAACTTGTTGCAAATTTTATTGGTATTTGCTACGAGACTTATCTGAGTTAAGTAATTTTCTTGGAGTATTGGTGAAGACAGGGGTATTCTGTTGCTGGTTGGAAAGTTGATAGGACGTTTCTTCGGACGTGTCTCGTTCTTCCTCGTAACCGGTTCAGTGATAAGTAATGGGGATGCTATTTTAGAAGCTTCTCGCCCCGGGTAACAGTTCCTTTAAAATAACAGTGAATGGGCCCTTTTCAAGTAGACAATTTGGTCTTCAGCTTTCTATAGTGTGCTTTGTACCTTCGAAAGTGTGCTGTGAAAAAATGCCTCCGTCCAGGTCAACCGTCCGTAGATAAGTAAGCCCTGTTTTTGGGCAAAGTGATGAATGAAGTGTAGGGACCGCTATTTACACGACTACCCTCAGTGGGTGCTCCGTGATAAGTCGGCCCTGTTTTGAGAGCTTTTAGTTTTTACGTCTCTCCTCCAGTAATTGCTTTGCGATAAGTAAAGTTTTTGGTATTGGCGCCAACATACGATGTTGGCAATTTGCCCCCTAGCAGCAGGTGGAGATAATTAACTATGGAATTTCCAATAAATTGTTCATAAATCCTATTATCAATATGGAGGTTGAACCCTTGTATACATTGTATCCTGTTCAGTACTTTACATCCTGAACTACTCTCTCAAACCAACTGCCCAGTGGTTTTTATTTAACTTTCTATTTGAAGCTATTGTAATGGTTAATAAAATGGCAGTTGCCGATTATATTAAAAAGGGGGAGTAAGAATCCCAAAAATGCAGTAACGGAAAACAACAAACGCGGAATTCAAAATCAAGCGCCAAAAAGGAAAAGTGGGAATTTTTCAGTAGTTCAGAGAATGACAAGACTATTAATACCACAAGATAAAAGAAAGGACTATGCCCGGTATGCTATTATACATGTCTGTAATTCTATTTTAATACCGATTGTTATTTTAATACGACTCCGTTGATTTCTTTCATTGTGTTGAGTTTTGTTTAAAAGTTAGTAAGTTGTGTAAACCTACATAAAATATATACTACACCCAGCTTGCTACAATATTCCATCATCTTATTATAATGGAGATTGTATTTGTGTCTGTCGGTGACCAAAATTACGTCATCACTAATGTCACAATTACCTTAGTTATTTACATTATATTCTCAATGGTTATCAATTAAATAATCATTGTTTAATGTTTATTAGCATTATGTTTATTAATAATGTCTCTATTAGGGTCTAGCTGAGATAGATTTGACTCAAAACAGTCCTTACCATTAATGTGTTTAAAATACTGCAATGTGTATCATGTATCATTAAGAAATAAATGCTTACATAGTATATAGTGGGAATTATTTGCATACTGGTTTTAACAAAACTGTATTTAATAAATAATTACTTGGTGTCATTGATTTCTAATATTATTGTTTTTCCTCAAACGTTTTAAAAGCAATTTTATGTATAATTTTATATAGAAAGCAATTAGAATAAAGAAACATAAGTGTCATCTTTTTCATCATTTTTTTTAATTTCATTAGTCTTTCTAATTCAATACAATATTTGATTATATTAAAATTTAAAAACTTGTGCCAGGAGGGCATTTTTTTTTGTTAGTTTAACTAATGCAAATGAAGTAAAAGAAAGTGTTGAAATGATTTAATGTACTTACAATTAAAGACTGTTTGAAATGAAGCATGTTTGTGTTTTTTCAATTTTTCACTATATTACACACACACTCTCTCTCTTTCTCTCTCACACACACACACGCATATATATATATATATATGTATGTATATATATATATATATATATATATATATATATATATATATATATATATAAGATGGAAATGGCATGGCCTATATATCTTTATGATGGAGATTGTGTGTCTCTGTCTGTAACTGAAACATAAGTGTCATATTTTTTTGTGTTTGTATTTAATTTCATTAGTCTTTCTAATTCAATACAATATTTGATTATATTAAAATTTAAATACTTGTGCCAGGAGGGTATTTTTTTTGTTGTTTTTATTTTTTTGTTTTTGCTAGTTCCATTAAAATAAAAACTTTGAATGGTGGTTATAAGTCTTTTATTAGTAGTATCTGATGTGATTTGCCTGAACCTCAGTGTATAGTAATTATAGTCATTTATGACTGTAACTTTACTACTTATCATATAAATTCTACTAATAGAATGTGACTCAACATTGAACTTAATGGTTCACACATGGTGGCCTTTAAGTAATTTTTTTTTTACTTTCATATAAATTCTACACAGTATAATTATATGATAATAAGCATTTGGAAAATGAATTTACATTTTAGAATAGTTTTGTATACATGCTACATTCCAGCTTCAATATTTTTCTATATTTAAATCAGGTTGGTGCAAAAATAATACCAGTTTTTTTAAGCATCAACTTTAAAGCAGTTTATACTAACTGATTAAGTAGATATATCAAACATTGTAATAATTGAATTATCATACTGTGGTATATCCATGGGCCCTGGTTGTGAAAATCTATTATTAGAAATAAGAACTAATACAATCTATGCATTGTTGCTGTTATATAGTGATATATCCGGGTTAAGGGATATATTCTGAAGTTTGTATTTGGTATATTATCGCAGTAGTAATTGGTACATCGAAATAGTAATCTGTCTCCAAGGTGTCGTGGTGTCGTCTAGCAAGTAAAGTAGCTTGTGGGCATTAGGTACTTGGACCAACACAGTGTCGACTATTTATACATGACACTGTCCAATCAGATTATAGTGAGGGGGCACCAAGGTATTTACATATTCATTATATCATATAGCTATGGGGTAGCAAGAGGTTTGGGTATTTTAAAGGTTTAAAGGTGGCTGGATATTCTCAGTGCATGTTCTTAGGGTTTTCTTTTTACCCCATCTCATTTGGTGGTTGCACTGAAAAGGAAGGAATTTAAGGAACAAAAAGGAAAGAGACAAAGGCAGAAGATATTTTTATGACTTAGGCTTTATTCCCAGTCATAGTCACCTGTAGCAAGGGAATATCTCTCTGGCTAGTTGGAGCGACCAGACCCAGTTAAAGCCTAAACTCGAATGGCCGAGAGATTCTTTTGGGAGTTGGAAGACAGTCCATTTTGTCGCACATGTGCGGAGGGTTCTTCCGGTGATGGCTCATGGGAGTTTGTTGTTTTTTTAAATTTTTATTTTATTTTATTTTTATTTAATCCCCACATAGCCCTTTTCTTCTCTTCTTACCATCTTATAATACATATCTTCTTCTCTGATAGTTGATTGCAAGTCGTCTATCTGCTATCTGGGCTGGTTTCTCTCTCTTCTTCTGATCTTCATTTTTGGGATTTCTTGGGACATTTCATCTTTGTGTCTGTAATAGTATTACAAACTACTTCCTCACATGCCACAGCACAACCCGGCAGTGTAGAAAGATCATGAACTGACACAGACCCTTAGGGGTGGAACTACATACAAACACTACCCGGGCCTAGACGCACGTACTACATATCACTGTACCTTTGCAACATTAATAAATATATATATTCCTATCTTATAATGCCTTTGTTAAACTCTACATTTAACAACTCATCTCTTCACAGTGTCCACTGCTATTTTTTAGTAACGAACACAAAACTTGATATTGTTTTTTAGAGGTCTTTATTCAACCCAAGTAAGAACAACATGCATGGAGAAATGGCCCATGGATGGCAGATGCCATTTGCATCTGTTCTGTTCAGTCACCCAATCAACTGGCTTTCTGTCTTTCTGTTCTCATGATTGGCTCTAGCCAACCAGAGACCAACTATAAGGTTAGTAAAAGGTGAATTTCTCTCAATTACTTATACGTTTTTTTTCCATGATTCAGAATTACTGTTGTTTTTATTTTCTACACTATTGTACATAATCTATAGGCCCCCTACCAATTATGTGATATTGCCTAGAATAAACAAATCCTCTTTTTATTCTCTGGTAGCAGAGAATTCTGGAGACCTGGAATTCTTTGGGAGGCATTTTGAGCTGCTGCTGCTGCTGTTGAGTTTGTTGAAGACCTTCTCTTGCAGAAATTTGTCAAGATGCTTGACAAAATGCCAGAGAGAGGTCTGATGAGTAAAATAATTCTCAGTATCAGGTTTAACAGTGCACAGTTGGTTGGTTGGTTGGTTTTATGGCATGTCACCCTTTTATTATATAACCCTTTGCATTTCTCTGAATTTTTGAGATGAGGCTTGATAATTAGTATTATTTGGATTATTCGAACTATTGTCCTCATTTTTATGGTTATCTACACTATTTCTCTGAATGTTTGAGATGAGGCTTGATAATTAGTATTATTTGGATTATTCAAACTATTGTCCTCATTTTTATGGTTATCTACACTATTTCTCTGAATGTTTGAGATGAGGCTTGATAATTAGTATTATTTGGATTATTCAAACTATTGTCCTCATTTTTATGGTTATCTACACTATTTCTCTGAATGTTTGAGATGAGGCTTGATAATTAGTATTATTTGGATTATTCAAACTATTGTCCTCATTTTTATGGTTATCTACACTATTACTCTGAATGTTTGAGATGAGGCTTGATAATTAGTATTATTTGGATTATTCAAACTATTGTCCTCATTTTTATGGTTATCTACACTATTTCTCTGAATGTTTGAGATGAGGCTTGATAATTAGTATTATTTGGATTATTCAAACTATTGTCCTCATTTTTATGGTTATCTACACTATTACTCTGAATGTTTGAGATGAGGCTTGATAATTAGTATTTGGATTATTCAAACTATTGTCCTCATTTTTATGGTTATCTACACTATTTCTCTGAATGTTTGAGATGAGGCTTGATAATTAGTATTATTTGGATTATTCAAACTATTGTCCTCATTTTTATGGTTATCTACACTATTTCTCTGAATGTTTGAGATGAGGCTTGATAATTAGTATTATTTGGATTATTCAAACTATTGTCCTCATTTTTATGGTTATCTACACTATGAATGTTTGAGATGAGGCTTGATAATTAGTATTATTTGGATTATTCAAACTATTGTCCTCATTTTTATGGTTATCTACACTATTTCTCTGAATGTTTGAGATGAGGCTTGATAATTAGTATTATTTGGATTATTCAAACTATTGTCCTCATCTTTATGGTTATCTGTACAACAAACTCGAAAACCTTCTTGTCATAATCAGGAACCATCTTGTCACAATCGGGAACCTTCTTATCATAGTCGGGAGCCATCACGGAACTTTAAACCCAACCCTTTATTCAATCCATGGGGGTATTCTGTCCTTATTCCACCAACAATAGCTGGGGTACAGGTGTTAAGCTGTGTTAATTATTATTCTATGTTACTGTTGCCCATGACCAGGATTGAACCTGCAGCCTTGAGATAACTGTCAATTAGAACTGTCTTAACCCAATGCCTTTATCTACTACGCTATGTGTCCAATTGGAAATACCTGAAGAAGACCGAATGGCACATTGGCCTAAATGTTGTACAGATAACAATAAAGATGAGGACAATAGTCTGAATAATCCAAATAATATCAACCCTTTTGAATATCAGATATATAAATGGGAAAGAGTAGAGAGATGGAGATAAGATGGTTTTGTTGTATAGCCAACATCGGGTATACAATCAAAAGAGGTGACTCAAGTGAGAGAGACAGAGAGAGAGACACAGAGAGAGAGACAGAGTTGAGTAGAGACTTACTTGTTACTTTTTTTCTTCTTTACTACTTTTAGTTGCCATGTTTCCACTTCTACTTCTTTGTCTAATCAGTGTGTGTGGGGGAGGGTCACAGTCAAGTCTGACGCAAGGTTCCAATCGACAGTCTAAACACTCCCAACTGTATCACGCTCCAAAATCCAATATCCAAAATTATTTCTTTGTCCCGCTTGTCTCGACAACAAAATACTACTGCAGTCGTTCTCACTGGTCTGTGAGAATAAGTCTTTTAAATACACCTCAATTTCACCACATCTGGGCTCCTCACTCATAATTGTCCATGCAGCATGTGTGACACTCGTCAGCATGGCACGACCACCTACATCCAGGCCACTATGCTATTTCTTATTTCACTGATCGTCCACAGCATTCACATTCTGACTCTAGGTCAGTCCTACATGCCAGGCAAAGCCTAGCCCGCTTCCTTCGAGAATACGGCAAGTCTTCATGCCCACCACTCTCTCTGTCACACCGTGTTGCACGAGGTAGGTCTCCTCTCTCACTATACTTTGGTTGTCATCCTGTCATCTAGCTGTCTTCTTACTAAGGGCTTCTTTTTAAGGGCTAACTTTTTAGTCATGCAATTAATTAAACCACAAGACTTTTATTTCTTGATCAAGATTTATTTAACCCATTCTTATTTACAGCGCGGGGGAGAATCAACCTCACAGTGGCACATCTACTCTGCATCAATCTCAGGTTGAAACTATGCCAAAAATGTTTTGTTTTATTCGTTTTTGTTGGGTATTCAATTTTTTTTTAAAACACATTTTTTAATCTATTTAACCTATACATGATACCCTAACAGGTACTACCACTTCATATGGGCAATAGGGTTGGAACTATCATATAGGTTCCAGGGCTTGACCTGGTCAGGCAACTGATCAATCTATCCTAAGGGCAAAAGTGAAGTGTTGCGTGTCATGCTCAGCCACCAAGATTCCGCCCTTAAGCATCACGAGTCACCACCCACAGCTAACAGGTGGTCCCATTAGGGAGATTTTACCCCTCTGCAGAGGTGATGTCAGCACATTCTCCTTCCCCAGCCGAAATTCCATGAGAGTATCTTGGTTAACCTATGAACTTTTTAGCCGATCCTCATATATCATTTTTTGATCCATTTAACCCATAGATGGGACCCTAACAGGTACTACCACTCCAGGTCAGAGTGGACCTGGGAGTAATGGCAATAAAGGGGTACTTCTCACTCTTCTGAGCTCCAAAATTTGCCCCTCTGCAGAGGTGCAGTTGGTGTATACTACTGTAGGCGTTATTTTCGTATACGCCTGGGGAGTTGTCTGCCCGTTTAGTTTCACTGGTTCCCGCTAGGGGCCTTTGATATTTAAGCGGCTGATTTGAACGTCTCTTTCTCTTTTCCGGTTGCTCGACCTACAAGACACAATGAGGTAGTCTTATGACTACCCTCTTCTCGTTGGGGCTTCGGCCCTTAACACTGGCCACTCACTGCTAGTAAGTCTCTTGTACGATATATGACTATTCTTTAGTCATGTATCCGTAACTACGTTTTTATGTACATTTAGGTATCTCTTTGATACCTAGATATCTTGTATTTTACCATTCATGAATGTGTCATTATATCTACTCTTGTATATGTATTTATATTACTTATGTATGTATGTTTATGTACACCTCTATGTTTTATGTACCTTGTTTATTCGGTGCTGTATATAAAATGTTTTGTCTATCAACCTTCGTCGGAGTTTTATCTTCAAGTATTATCACTTTGAAACTTACACTACTATTCCAACCAACATTCCATGAGAGTATCTTGGTTAGCCTATGGTTAGCTGATCCTCGTATATTATTAAATGCATAAATGACCTTGAAAAGGAACAGATATTGACAAAATCTATCACCAATATATAAATTATGAATGATTTGCTTTATTTATTTAATGACATATCAATTACTTATAGATTATTTAGTGGTGAAATTTGATTCCTTTGTAAATATTTCATTGTAATCATATCTATATTTTCAATGTTCCATAACATTTACTTTTAGATTACACTTTTTTTTATTTGTCTATCATTATTTTGTTTGCACACAATTATATCAAGTCTTCTTTCAATTGCCTTTTCATGTCTCAGTGGTCATTCATTTGTTACAGTGTAAAATGCATGCACAAATTTTATATCACCAAACATCTTTACACACACGCACACACACACACACACCCACATATATATATATGTAATGTTGTATATATATATATATATATACAACGGCCTTTACATACAAAGCAATTTGTGTATGAAAACAGTTAAAATCCCCTTCGCATTCTGTAAATGAAGACAGCCTAATGGTTAAGGTGTCGGACTGGCACCAAACCGATCGGATTTCAATTCCGGCTGTAGGTAACTTACAAAATGTCTAGCCACACTGAAGAGACTTGATAAGTTGAAACACGTGTCTGTGGATGACTATATATATATATATATTTTTTAAAATATGGACTCTCTCGTCGTTTTTCGACACATGAGTGTTCATTCAGTGAACAACCAACACAGTTTTGTTTATAGTGGTGAAGGCATATATACATATATATATAAAAATTTTTTTAAAAATGGACTCTCTCATCGATTTTCGACGCATGAGTGTTCATCTAATGAACAACCAACACAGTGATTTGTTTATAGTGGTGAAGGCTTGTGTAGGACCATTCCACACTTTTTGGCACAGTCGATAGGAAAGAATTGGTGCATCATAGAATGCCACCAACCCAATCAACGACTGACCCCAGGAATTTTGAATTCAGAGTTATCCCTCTCCTAGACTGGTTACCTACCCAAGCTTAAAGAGCCCAGTCTGCCCTACTATTTAACCCATAGCTGGAGGGAGAATATATGGATTCATACCTATCCCAAGGGTATTTGCGCTATGTGAAATGCCAACAATATATATATATATATATATATATATATATATATATTAGGACCTACATGAGCCAGACACTATCTAACTAGGTTTCACCTCAATGTTTCTTCAGGATAAATCTGTATCAGAATTATCCTGAAGAACCATTCAGGTGAAACCTAGGTAGATAGTGTCTGACTCATGTAGGTCCTTATAGTTATGCTCTATTTAGCATATTGAGCACTTTTTGCATATATAAGTTACTAAACTCCTCCTCTGTTTTTTCTTTTGGCCACTACATACAATACTGATGATTATTTTCAGAAAGTATGGCTGTGCTGTTTTTTTTTCCCCCAGATATCAATTTGAAATTTTTTTTATTTTGAAAAAAATTGGGTCATCTTGGTTTTTTCACACCAGTAGAGTTTAGAAGTAAAAAAAATAAATTAAATTTTTTTTTTAAATAAATATATATATAAGAGAGTTTTATAATTTGCTTGAAGCATTGTGTATATATTGGTTAGGAGCTTGATTTAGAAGGCTGTCACAATGCAGGTGTAAAGAAAAAAATAATAATACGGTAACAATGATGTTGTGTATTAACCTGTATTTAATTCTTGAATTTTCAAGATAATATCTCTTTTTCAAAAGATCACTGTTTTGTTTTGTTTTGTTGTTGTTGTTGTTGGTGGTGTTTATTTCTAAAAATGCTGGAAACAACTTGCGCTTAAAAAGGGAATCTAAAATAATAATTATTCTAGTTTTCTACTTAGCATTTGTGATGTGACGAGCAAATAAAATGTCATATTTGAAATGCGTAAATCTTACAGGGAACGAGAAGGAGTGAAAAAGAGAGGAAAGTAGCCACCGCGGAAAAGAGAGCCAAAAGGAAGGAGAGACAACAGCATTTCCAGCAAGCATCACTGTTCCAGTGATCTTTTGAAAAAGAGATATTAACTCGAAAATTCAAGAATTAAATACAGGTTAACACACAACATCATTGTTACCGTATTATTATTTTTTCTTTACACCTGCATTGTGATAGCCTTCTAAATCAACCTCCTAACAAATATATATATATATTTGTAGATGGATTACCAGGTAAGGTGGTATTAGCATGATTCTGTGTTGGACCTTTCTTCAAACAGCAGAATGTTAGAATTGCTCAGGTCCAAGTTGAGAGTATGACACCATCACCACCACCTGGCTAATTAATCTTCAGTCATAAACACACACCCCCTAAGATGATGAGAAGAACTGAAACCGAAACCGTTTCAAGATTTCCCAGAAAAATTGTATATAAAGCCCCATGAATTTTCTGTTTACTATTTTCAATAAAGTTAGCAGTCTATGAAACACATAGGTATACACAGATATCTGTGCGTAGAAATAGATCTATAACCACAAAATGGCCAATTCTTAAGCATTTTCTTTACCAAATATATATATATATATATATATATATTATGTTTTTTTTAAGTTGGGCGTTATTACGAAGCATCTAAAAATAAATGAATGAACTCGATGTTATGGAGTATTGGATTCACTTATTTTTTTATTATTATTTTTTATCATAAATTTTCGGGTTCGTTAGATACCCTTTATCAAATGACTGTTGTTCCTGTTCAATGGATCTTTTGTCTCTGTTGTTATTGACAGTGGCAGCGTCTGTAAAAAATTTATAATAACGAAGTATTCTGATGTCAGCGTTCAGTCCCCTCACGTGAGTTTGTAATTTTAGAATCCATTTAGTTTCTGCTTGTTTTCGAGATTGCATTGTTGGAAATGCGTGTTCTATTAGAATGCATTTGAGGTGTGTATGGTTGTGTGGTAGGGTGTTAAAGTGAAGTGCTATTGTACTATGCGGGGATTTGAGATTAATTGTGAATTTGTGGTTATTTAATCTTAGTCTAAAAAAATGTTGATGTTTCTCCCACATATCCACTATTTGTGCATTGTGTACAGTATAGTAATATATGATGTTAGCGCTATCGCATGTTATATATATACTCCTCAGCCAGAGTAATAGTACCTGTTAGGTTTCCATCTATGGGTTAAATAGTTTTAAAAGATATGTTTTAAAAAATTGAGGTTAAGAAAAAAGAATTTTCAATACCCATCAAGAATGAATAAAAGAAAATGTCTTTGGCATAACAAAGAGACACAGATTTCTCCTCTCTACCCAACTTAGTTTCTATAAGGACCTAAGGTAATGTCAGTTCTTTTTCCTACTTGTCACTTAGACATTTTCTTCTTAGCTTAAAGTCATTTCTTAACCGTCCCTCAATTATAACCTTTTTTTCTCCATACTAAGGAGTGTTTATTTATCGGTGATTGTCTATTATGCTTGTTATAATTATATACTTATTACTTATTGTGATAAATTTCTCCTGTCTACCAACCCTTATACTCTGTCATGTTAACGTAAATGCCCTATTAGTCCTGTAACTCTTTTAATTTAATTCTTTCCTGTTTGTGTCTTGTATTTAGACAATATTATATCAGACATTTCTTGCTACTTTTTAATGGTCATTCTAAACTGAATTTCACATACCTTGACATCCCTTGCTATTATTTAGCTGTCAATACCCCTACTAGCCATGCAACGTTACCAGTTATTCAGCCCTGCCTCTCTGTTTAATTCTTCACTCCTCGTCATTGTTATATTTATCTATAAGCACTTTTGACAATTTATTCACTGTGTTGCCTTCGTCATCACTGTCAATTTTATTCTTTCATGTTTCAGCTTTTTACACTTTTGTGTAATAAATAAACTTATCCTATACCCATGGTATTCTCATCAGAGTCTTTATTATTCAGGAGAGTTAACCTAGACGCGACAAAACATGGTGTCTGACGCCTTGGGAAGGATAAGAGCTGTGTATAGTGGAGGCGTGATAGTGGATGATATATATATGTATATATATATATATATATATTAAAGAAATGGATACAATAGAAACCTACTCGAGTATTCATTTCTATTGTATCCATTTCTTTAATAAATTTGCTCTACTTTGTATTGAGCACTTTGTATTTGTTATATCACTGACTTAACCCCTGGATTCTGTGCACCTCCAACGATCATGCCCATATTCACTGGTAAGCCACCTTTTATCTATATTAATATATATATATATATATCCCTCAAAATCATAATTGAACATTGTTGTTCTCAGCCTATCTAAACACAACCACTGCTAAAGTTTTGTGAATGTTTTATTCCCTCTACACGAAAAGAACAATATACTTAATCCAAAGCAAAGATAAATTTAATCAGCTAATGAAATAAACATTTTTTTTTTTTAGGGACAGGTTACTCATTGGCTCTTGGGCCCCAGACCAATCTATCAGCTGAACGCCTCTCTTATAGACGTTACCCTTAAGCTTGGATTATAATTATCATGGTGAAATCATTACCTCACAAGTTGGTGATGCAGCTGCAATACAAAATTCTAAATGCATTATGGTAATTTATGAGGAAGTGCGTCCTGGTCTCCTGCCTCAGAAATTGCTACCCGGTGACTATTAAAATAACGTCCCCAGCTATGTCGTCTCCATTTGTTCATATCTATTTATATTATTTTGTTTGTTTATCTATCTATCTATCTCAGTCTATTCCAAACTATATAGCCATCTTCATATCTAAACAAGAATTACGACAAATTACAATAAATAAACAAGAATTACAACAAATTTCTATAAATGAACAAGAATTACGATAAATTACGATAAATAAATAAGAATTACGACAAAAAAGAGAAGCCCCCCCCTCTAAAATACATTTAACGCCCTAAGTTGGTTGTTTTCTTTCAACTAACACTGCCGAGATGACATAGCTGAGGACGTTATTTTAATAGTCACTGGGTAGCAATTTCTGAGGCAGGAGACCGGGACGCACTTCCTCATAAATTACCTGCATTACTTTTGGACAAAGCTGTTTGTGTTTCCCTTCATGCTCATGCCTTTCCCAAAGGCATGAATCCACTACCCACCAGTGATGGGTAAATAGTAAGGCAGATTGGTTGGTTGGTTGGATTTTACAGCATCTCAACCCTTGTTGGGTTATTTTATGCTGCAGACATTTTGTTTTATTCATTCTTGATAAGTATTGAAAATTTTTTTTTTTTAAATCAATTTTTTTGAACACATTTGTTAAAACTCATCTTATCTATTCAACCCATAGGTGGACCTTAACAAGTGCTACCACTCCGGGTCAGGGTGAACCTGGGAGTAATGGCCATGAGGGTGTACTCCACACACCCCAGATCTCCAGAACTGCAGCCTCACCATCAGATACAGTATTTAGTGTCATACCTAGGACACCTTTTTTCTTGGGGGGGGGGAATATTACTCCTCTGCAGGGGATACAGTCAATGTATTCTAAACCTCGCTGACAGGCCGATCCTTTATTTTTAATAAGACTCTTGTAGTATAAGTACTCTTATCTGAAACCTGAGGGACCTAACACATTTTTGGAATTTTGGAATTTTAAAAATTTCAGAATGGTAATATATATACAAAACATATATTGTGAAATAACCTCATGTTAAAATGTAAGTGTTTAAGAGGCCAATTGCTGAATTTGTATAGTACAATATTAATAAGTAACGTCAAACATTGATATTTCTGCAGTGATCCGTACAAATATCCATGCTAAGTGTGATGAATAAAGATTATACATGATATTACTGTTTAATTTTAGAGTAATAAATTGGTGAATGCTGTGGATAAAGGTAAGCTGTGAAATTACTGACATATTTTCATTTCTATGTAAAATATTTTGTAATGGTTCAAATATAAAATGACTCAAATGACTAAGCTAACCACCTGTAAATATAAATGCACTGACATACATTCACTCTTATATATATATATATATATATATATATATAAAGAGAGAGAGAGAGAGAGAGAGAAAGGTGGGATAAGGGGTAAGGTTATCTCAAAATATAGCAACATAAACATTTTTTTTCATGTTTCATTCTCTATGGCCCTCAATTGTAAGTACATTTAATTTTTTCAACATTTTCTTTTATTTATATTAGTTAAATATATAGGCCATATGATTTTCTGTACCTATTAATCTCTCTCTCTCTCTCTCTCTATATATATATATATATATATATATCAGCCTATCTTCTCTAGCTACACTGATGAGCCTTGAAATGGTGAAAAAGGACTGTATGTGAACAACAATACATATGCTGCCCACCCATGGTAGGTTGAGCTCTCTGTAAATAGAATTTTCTTGTGGCTGCTAATCACACAAAAATTGCGTAGCTCTCCTTAAACAGATAGAGCACTCCTAGTGGCCTGATATGTTTATATCAGTAAATTCACTTTCTTAAAAGTGGGTGTGTAGATAGCGCAGAGGTAAGAACTCTGACTGACAACACATCAGTCAAGTTTTGATCCCTGCCTTGTCTAGCCACACTGATGAGCCGTGATACGGCGAAACCAGTACTGTATGTGGGTGACAATATACATACATGTATATATATATATATATATATATATATATATATTATATATATATATATATATATTGATAATATAGTTTGCTATATTTATAAAAAGTGCTCAATATCAGTGATAAAGCATATATATCTAAGTTTAGATTTTTTACCTAATGATCATAAGTACATTTGGCTCTTCTTAGGTCACCCTGTCAGCTGGGACTGTAGAAATACGCCGACTGCACCTCTTCAGAGAAGTAATACCCCCCCCCCAAAAAAAAATGGGGCCATCTGTTGACTGTGGGTGGCAACCCGTGATTCTTAATGACAGAATCCTGGTGGCTAAGCAGTCCATGACATACAACACTCTACTTTGGCCCTTACTTAGACTTGACTGGCGATCGGAAAGCCCCCCCTCCAATCAATTGGCTGATTATGTCAAACCCTAGCACTTATATTATTGTCCCAACCCTATTGCCCTTATGGCAACCCCTTAACCCTTTTTATCATATATGTGCTAGAAGGCGATGGCTGAGGGCAAGGGCCATGGTGTCCTGGATATGACGCTAAGTGGTGAAGTTTCAATTTTGGAGCTCTGGGGAGTGAGGAATATCCCTTCATCACCATTACTCCCAGGTCCACTCTGATCTGGAGTGGTAGTACCTGTTAGAGTTCCATTTATGGATTAGATAGATAAAAAAAAAATGTTCAATTTGAATACCCAACAAGAATGAATAAAATAAAGACATCTACGGCATAAATGGTTCATATTCTGTAAAATCTAACCATTTATTCATCTTCTTAGATATGGCCAAATTTTGATATGACAGCACCTCCCCATTTCTTAAAACTTTTATAGAAAATTTTAAATTCTAAATTGTCACTTATTTTGAATTTTTTCCTTAAAAAAACAAAAGGTCTAAACTTACATATAAACAATTTTTTTATGAAATTCTTTATTGTTGGCAGCCGTCCGTCTACAGAAAACGATGGCGTAGTGTCCATTTTAAAAAATTATCTGCAACTGCATGAGTGGTTGAACAGACCAATTTTTGAATGGCAATCTCTGGTGCAGTAATTGCAAACAAACGGTGATGCTTGCTGGAGTTGCTGTTGTCTTTCCTTCCTTTTGGCTCTCTTTACCGTGGCGGCTTCTTTCCTCTCTTTTTCACTCCTTTTTGTCCCTTGTTTGACAAGGAGTCGCTAGGTTGCACGGTCTTCTGCACAAGCCTCCCATGTGATGGTGTTGATGAATTTCTTAATTATAACAATGAAATAAATCACATTATAAAGAATGCATCTTCAAGAGAGAAAAAAGGCAAAAATGCACCATTTTTACATATACAGATTTTAATTTATAAAATTCTCCCATTTTGAAAACAAATAATTTTTACATGTGATTTAAAAGAAAAATCCTTCCCCTTCATAACACAGCAAAAATTACAGTAAGTTTCATTTATTCATTTTTTTTTTTTCAAAGTTTTGTTGAATTTTAATTAATGTGTGAGTAAAAAAACTTACCACTTCTACTTCAAAAATAGCTTGTTAAAAAAAGAAAAGAAGAGAAAGCAGATTATTTGAAAAAAAAAGTCAAATTGAAACAGAATAAGTTTTATTATTCATTTTTAATCTTATATTTTTAACATTCTATTTTCTTCTTTCTTTTTTTTAAATGAGTAATTGTTTTATTGATAGACTTTATGATTATTCTCAGTTGTGATCGTGTTCTTTTCTACCTTGACATTCTTGGGAATAATATTAGATTTAATGTAAATTTACAACCCACCTAAAAATTTAAATATCTACAACCAAATTGTTGTCAATTTCTATTTTAAAATTTAATGAATTAATATCAACACATGGTTTAAAAAATAGATGAACTATAATCTTAAAAAAAAAAAAAAAGAAGATAAACTTGATTGGAAAAATTAAAAGATTGATTTTTTTATTAAGAAAGTACTTTAATTTTGTTGGTAAATATATATGGGGTAAGATTTTATGGGTTAGGCTTTTGGTTATTTGGTGCGTGTTGTTGGTTTCTTTTCTTTAAGCCCATTATGTGTGGTTCTTCTTTCTGTTGGTCATCAAGCTGAAAAGGGAATTAAGGAAGGGAAAAGAAGAAACAAAGACAAAAAAATACTTTTAAGGTTCAGACTTTATTTCTAGGTTCATAGCTATTTCTTGGAGAAGAAATTTTCTCCTGTGTTAGTCAATAGCATGCGTTCTCAGTAAAGGTCTGCGTTGGAATAGTTGTGGGTTCTTTTTGGTGCCAAGAAGGGGGCTTTTTCTCTGTGCATAACCAGAGGGTTCTTCCTGTCTGAGATCTCCTGGGAGATTGTTATTTTTCTATTTTTTATTTTATTTGTTAGGGTAAAGGATTAGAATATCATCAATGTATCTAAAGTAATGTATATCATTAGGTAAAATATATTTAAAAGGTTTGGTTTCTACTTGTTCATAGAATTCCTAGAAACCAAAACCTATGCGATTTTCATACCAAGTCTGGTTTAAGAATCACATAGGTGAGAAACTGTCAGTAACCAAGTGCTGTTGAGAGTATGTCCACGCAACCAAAACTTATACATATATATATATATATATATAAGTGAAGAAATAACAAAAGACTTAGAGATTTAGCATTATAGTCTATTTCAGGGAGCTTAGACAAAGTGTCTAACTCTCCCGACTCATCAGATGCGAAGTGACACATACATACCCACATTTGCATCTGATGAGTCGGGAGAGTTAGACACTTTGTCAAAGCCCCCTGAAATAGACTATGATGCTAAATCTCTAAGTCTTTTGTTATTTCTTTACTTATATATTTGCTCTGTGACTCTAACATTAAGAGCACACATTGAGCTCTCAAACTGCGACAGGTTTTTTAAATAAAACTCTTGTGTCGTAAGGAAGATTTCTTCTCTGGACTTTTGGATTATATATATATATATATATATATATATATGTGTGTGTGTGTGTGTGTGTGTGTGCATTTGTGTCCATATACACTTTGTATTTGCGTGTGTTTATGTGTGTGTATCAGAGAGAGAGAGAGAGAGAGAGAGATAGAGAGAGTATACATATATTTATCTTATTTTTAGGAATAACTTATATGAAAAATATGGGTTACCCTCCCCTGACAGAACCTGGAAGCAGCAACTAGTAGGGGCTGAAATCCTAAGAACAGTAAAAGTAGCTGTTGCAACTTACTTATCAAAATAAAGAACACAACAAGTAGTCCAGCTGACGTTAACTGTGGAAGTAATCACTTCTGCCTTTTTATTATTACAACTCCAAAGATGGCCGAAACGGTGATTCCGTTTCTATTCAAACCAATGGCCGAAACGGTGATTCCATTTCTTATTAACCAATATACCACAGTAGCAGTCAAGATTAGATATCCCTACTGGCAGAGCAGTAAATAGTAGCCGCTGAGACGGTTGATACAACAGATCAACACAGACAGACCCCCAACTTTGGGTGAGCATAGCAGCAGACCCAACAACGAATGAGCCTACAACTAACACAACCAGAAGTCTTTACCCCACAAGAATTTTACAAAAAGATAAGCGTGTTCATGAATTGTTACTTTTATATATATGTGACTTGAGACGGCTAAAGCAATAAGTTTTAGCAATCCTTTGCACCATTAAACCCCTTTTATGATATACAAACCTTGTCTTGTCTTTTATGCCTTTCTTAGAGATATTTGAGACCGCAATTTTCCCATACCTAGTTAACAGATGGTTCAATTTACAATAATGTCCTGGGTATGACTTTAAACTGTATCCAATGGTGATATTTCAGTTTTTGAGTTCTGGAGAGTGTGGAGTACCCTTTCATCACCATTACTTTCTGGTCCACTCTGACCCGGAGTGGTAATACCTGTTAGGATCCCATCTATGGGTTAAATAGAAAAAATGAATTTTAAAAAATGGGTTTAAAAAAAAATTGACTTTAAAAACATGTTGAATACCCATCAAGCATGAATAAAACAAAAACGTCTTTGGCATAAAATAACCCGACAAAGGTTGACATGCCATAAGATACAATAAACCAAACCAATTTATAATAAATGCATACAACTTCATCCTGGATTTGAACATGGGTCACCATGTCCATTATATGATAACCATTACACCACAAGCACCTCCACTATTGTTATGCATGTATTCAAAAGGTATTAGGGGGATGAGGGGCTTCATACCTTTCCCAAGAGTATTAATCTGAAAGTGAATGTAATAGTGCAACTGGAGTTTGAACTCACTACAATGTAGTAGTCCGGTATATTACCCACTACTCTATCCACCCTGTCAGCAGGGGTAGAAGAATACATCAACTGCACCTCTGCAGAGGGGTAAAATCCCCTAAATGGGGCTGCCTGTTTGCAGTGGATGGCAAACCATGATGCTTAAGGACAGATTCTTGGTGGCTGAGCAGTCTATGACATGCAACACTCTACTTTTGCCCTTACTCAAACTAGATTATTGATCAGAGAGGCCCCTCTGAACAATTGGCTGGTCATGTCAAGCACTAGCACCTATATGATTGTCCCAACCCTTTTGCCCTTTGACAAATAAACTCCCAACCCTTTTTTATGAAAGAAGTGCCAGAAGGCAGTGGCTGAGGGTCTTAGTGGTCCTGGGTATGACATTAAACAGCATCAAATAGTGAAGTTCCAATTTTGGAGTTCTGGGGAATGTGGAGTACCCCTTTATAGCCATTACTCCCAGGTCCACATTTTCCCAGGGTGGTTGTACCTGTTAGGGTATGATCTATAGGTTAAAAAGAAAAAATTAGTTTTTAAAAAATATGTTTAAGATAATTGAATTGAAAAAAAAAATGGATACCCATCAAGAATTAATAAAACAAAATGTCTTCAGCATAAAATAACTCAATAAGTTGACAAGCCGTAAAATCCAACCAACCAACCAACCAACCACTATTTCATGTGGACTACCCAAAACTAAAAAGACTTGTAACCTAATGTAAAGAAATTAAATAGAAAATTATAAATTTTTCATGTCAAGTCATCAGTCGTATTTTTCTCTTCAGTTTCTATCAAGGAAAGATTACAGTCAAGTTATTCTGAAAGCACCAATTCCTGCTAGATAACCAAAGTTAAGCAACAATGAGCTTGTCCAATACTTAATTGGGTGACCACAAGCAACAGTAGCTACTGTAAGCAAACTGAGTTATTTTGTTTAATGGCATATCAACCCTCGTAGACTATTTAATCCTAAATCTTGTTTGTTTTGTTTTGTTTTTTGGGGGTTTTTTTTGTATAAATAATTTTTAAGCAAATAGTTTTTAGGTAAATATTGGTTTGGTTATATAAACTGGTAGAAATAATTTTTATTAACTTCATATGTATTAATAAATTGGTAGAATTAATAAACTGGTAATCGACCCTCAGTCACTACCTTCTAGCACCTGTATGCTAATATGGAGGTGCGTGGTGTAATAGTTAGAGTCGTAGGAAATGGACTCGTCGACCCGAGTTCAAATCCTCGACAGGGCTGTTTGCATTTCACATAGCACTAATACTCTTATGAAAGGTATGAATTCATATATTCTCCCTCCAGCTATGGGTAAATAGTAGGGAAGATTGGACTCTTTAACTTTGGATAGGTAACCTGTCTAGGAGAAGGAAAACACTGAATTCAAACTCTACTTAAGAAATTGACCTTGTGTCGCATCCTACTCATGCGGAGGGGTTTGGTAAATAAATAAATATATGCTAAAAAGGTTTGGGTGTTTGCCATAAGAGCAATTTGAACCTGAAGTCTAAGCAATAAACCAAGGTGGAGTACCACACCTACCATCCAAGATCCAAGCTGTTGTAAAAGTAAAGACAGCAGAGCACCAAAACGATATATGTAATGTGGCGATATAGTCACGGTACCAAAACGGATATATGTTGTATAGCGGGTCCTGTCAACGTGTTTCGAAATTCACAGCACTAAAAGGTATTTGTTACGCGGTGGTCGTCTTGTCGATAAAAAAATACAACGCTTGAGATATATCTTCCCCAGGGCTTAGCTTTTATTTTCAGGCTCATCTCGTGGGTTGTTTCTGAGAGGAGGAAAGGCAGAGAGAAAGAGAGAGAGGACACTGTTAAATTACTGTGATCCCACACTAGGGACCAGAGGCCCGTCCGAATCCTACCCTGTCGGAAATCAAAAAGAGGATGATCTTGTTCATCGTTCCCCGTCACCACGTGACCTCCGGTTCCGGTCAACACCCGAAACCTCCAGTTGGCCTTCATTTCTCCATTCGGGGGTCATGCCTCGGTCAAATTCCCGACAAAATGACATGTGTCCATCACTACATTTTTTTTACCTTTTACTTTCTCTTATTTCTTCTTCCTCTCTCTCTATAGCAGTCCACCCAAAACTCTGGATGTTCATAATCCGTTACATTGCCATAAAACAAAGCAACCAGCCAGCTATCAAGAAAAATATAAAATTTATTTAGTACTGTTTACAATTCATTAAGTAGTAAAAGTTAGTGTAGTGGCTTATTGTTGATATCAGCCAGACAGTGAGGGAGTCTATTTCCTTTTCACTAGCACTAGACCAGGGAGATTGTTTTTGCATCTGAGGAAGAGTGCTACACCTAGCATCAGCTCCCCACTTTATCACACAGATCCAAGCAATGCTACTCATGTGCTGAGTTGGCGAGGGCTGGTCCAACATGGATACTCTACCGACTGAGCTAAACCGGCCCTTAATTTAAATATTATGATTATCTTTCATTTTAAATTACATCTAGTAAATCATTTTCATCAATGCGTGGCTGGGGTGGGGCCAAAATATTCAGTTACCCCCGCTTGCAGACTAAGCAGGAGAGAATAATACCCATCGTAAAAAACTACATGCATGCTACTCAAGCGTTAAGTTGGTGAGGGCCAGTATCAAAACTGGAACCTTGTGGTTCCAGGGTCGATGCTCTACCGACTGTGCAAAACTGGCCTGAAACATTTATGCATAAGTATAATACTAAATTATACATTTCACATTTCTTGGGAGAAACTGTAAACGTGGTGGCTGGGTAATTCCATGTGAAATTATCCAGGCAATGTCACCCACCCCCTTCAATTTTTCTGAATTTTTTTCCAAGTGTGAATTATGATAAAGTTAGACAATCCCCAAAATTTGAGCTCCCAATTCCAAAAATTTAAAGCTCCCCAAATTTGAGGGGGGAGGGGGTCATGAAAAATGCCCTGGCTGATTTCACATGGAATTATTCATAAGTATCATACTAAATTACAAATGATACTAAATTATACATTTCACATTTTCCTTGGGAGAAACGGTAAAGGTGGTGGTTTGTAATATGATAAAAAAGAATTAGATACAAAGTTATATGAGTTAAGAATAAGGAAATGAATCCGACAGTATATGAATAGATAGAAGGGTATGAAAAAACACACGTTAAAATGAATATATATGATATAAAAAAATATATTCTTTTTAACGTGTGTTTTTCATACCCTTCTATCTATTCATATACAAAGTTATAAATTTTTCATAAAAAGTTATCAGCGTTTTCCGTTATAGTTTGTATCAACATTATGATGAAAGCACAAGTTCCTGTTAGACCACTAAAGTTAAACAGCAATGAGCCTGTTCAATATTTAATTGGATGACCACTTAAGCAACCGCAGGTACTGTAAGCAACTATTTCCTTTGTTTACCAAAATAATTTGATTTGGCATTAAACATACCCAAAAGGCTTGATATACCTGCAATAAGTAATTGAGAGTTACCTCCCCAATTTTATGATTACCTCCCCTTTGGATAACTCTCTAGGGAATACTAGACTATATAAACTCTCAATAAGTGTACCAATTATTCTAAGTAGAATAAAGCTTTCCAAAGTCTATTGGTATTATCGTTTGTCATTATAATACTATTAACCCTTTGCCAACCAAATTTACCCCACAGCTGTACCAAATTTTCTTGGTATTTTTTACCTGTATGATGGGATATTTCAAAGCTCACTATCTATTCACCTCAGAACTCACTCTATTCAAATAAAGTTCTATTATTATTGAAATCCTAGTCCTTCTGCTCAATTATAATGAACCAATCATCAGTTTTTTGTACTCTGCTTGAGTGCAGTGATGGTAGAGCCACTGTGAGCGGCTTAAAATAGGCAAAGAGTTAAAAAAACAAAAAAAAACAACTATTGAGGAAAATGTGAAATTTATCTAGCATTATAAAATTTACTTAGTACTGTCTATAATTTACGAATTTTATACAAGGTGTGTCAAAAAGTATCAAGATTTTTTGTACTTTTTGACACACCTTGTATTCTGAAAAAAAAATCATGCTCCATTCATTCTTCATTTCTATCAGCTTTAAACTGAAAAAAAAATCATGCTCCATTCATTCTTCATTTCTATCAGCTTTAAACTCGGTACTTTTTTGACACACCTTGTATTCTGAAAAAAAAATATTGAATGGAAGGGGGTTTTTTTTAACAGAATACAAAGTGTGTCAAAAAGTACAAAAAAATCTTGATTTTTAATTTGCTGGTTCAGTGTCAGCAGCAACAAAAACCATGCACAAAAAAAAAAAAAAACTCTCTCTCTCTCTCTCTCTCTCTCTCTATATATATATATATATATATATATATATATATAGAGAGAGAGAGAGAGAGAGAGAGAGATAGATAGATATAGATATAAAAAAAAGTCTATTTCAGGTCAAGGTTTTAATAGGAAAACAAAAAAAAAAAGTCTCACAAAGTCAAAACTTGACGTGCAACTTAATGCAATAACATTTTGAATGAAGCTCACTATTTGTTCAACTTGTTCAAAATAAAAAAAAATTGCTGTTTATCCAACACATTGCAATTATTCTGTTTGCTCACCTCATTTTTCTTTTTATCAAATGCATTTCACTTTTTACACTCATTTTTTATAAGTGTTCCAACTGCAATTACAATGAAAAAAAACAAAACAAAAACAACAAAAACAAAAACAAAAACAACAACAATTTAATCAGTGTAAATAAAATGAATGTACACAATGACAGAAACAAAAAAGCTGTGAGAAACTCTATAAAAACGTCCATCATTAAAATTAAATTTATATACAATTAATTGGGATATGTGCACACATAAAAATCTACTTAAAAATGCATCTACTCAAAAATGGCTGAAGATCTTTTGGACCATATGACCTTTAGGCACCCCTTTTGCTTTGCTGATTCATAAGTACATTTTTTCATTTACACCGTCAACATCCGGTTGTTTGTTAACAGACGATTTTTCAGTTTTTACACTCATTTTTATACGTGTTCCAACTGCAATTACAATGAAAAAAACAAAACAAAAACAAAATAAAAATGACAACAATCTAATCAGTGTAAATAAAATGAGTGTACACAATGACAGAAATAAAAAAAAGCTGTGAGAAACTCTATAAAAACGTCCATCATTAAAAATAAATTTATATCTTATTATAATGGAGATTGTGGGTTTGTCTGTCTGTAACTGAAACTATATTACTATACAAGTTACAATTCCCTTTGTTATTTACATCATATTCTCCACGATTTTATTTTTATTTAAACCTCAATTATTAATAAAATTGTTTTACATCATTAAGACTGTTGACCATATCTACATACTAATAACATGCAATTGTATTTATATATTCAACAAAATAGCGGTTTATAGTGTGAATGGGAAGGCTAATTTGCATATTGATATTAAAAATTTGATTTTAATAAATATATGCTTAGTATTATTGATTTCTAATTGTTTGGTTTTATCTTATTGAATATGAGCAAAAATCTCTGAGATAAATCTTAAAAGAAACCCATTAACAAGAAGAAATAACTGTAACATTATTCTTTACTTCCTATCTTAACTAAATAGTTAAATTAGGAAAATTTACCAATGAAAGACGGGAGTAATGGAAAATGATGGAAGAGTTAGTTTCAAAGCTGTTCTATTTTTCAATTATACCCCCTCTGTTCCAAATCTTTTTATCTGCATTCTTATTCAGTTTCATTAGCCTTTCTAATTTAATATGATATTTTATTACATTAGAATTTAAATACTTGCACCCGGAGGGTGAATATATTTGCTAGTACAATTAATTGGGATATGTGCACATATAAAAATCTACTTAAAAATGCATCTACTCAAAAATGGCTGAAGATCTTTTGGACCATATGACCTTTAGGCACCACTTTTGCTTTGCTGATTCATAAGTACATTTTTTCATTTACACCGTCAACATCTGGTTGTTTGTTAACAGACGATTTTTAGAGTTCTTTTTAAATTATAAAACTAACCCCTAATCCTAACCCCTAACAAAAGAAACGGATGTTGACGGTGTAAATGAAAAAAATGTACTTATGAATCAGCAAAGCAAAAGGGGTGCCTAAAGATCATATGGTCCGATCTTTTAAATACCTGTTATTAAAAATTCACGTATTAATATATTGTCAGAGTTAGCATCCTTCCGTCTGCTAAAGACAATGGCGTAGTGTCCAATAGGTTGTTTTTTTTTGGGGGGGGGGGGCTACATAGCCTGGGCGGGTTGATATGAAGGATGTGCTGTCCCCCAAGCAGCAGATCCTCTCTCTTCACACTGACACTGTGGTCCAAAGGAAGGGTAAGAAACCAATGTAGCTTTGCAACAGTAGTCTCACAGGAGTTCCTATGTAGCATTGCTTCACCTTAGGGACTCTCACTCCAGCTTTTCTTTTTTAGGGTTTACTCCCCTAACTTTTCCTCATGGTTGTGTAAAGCCGTTTGGTACTGGTGGTTTTATAGCAGACTCTTCCTTGTCCGATATTTAATACATTGTAACTACATACTCACCAAACAGATGAATTCCTGTCATTTCCAAGACCATAGCTTTAAGTTAAGCAGTGATGAACCTGTTCAGTGGTGAGATGGGTAACCACTTATTAACAGCATGTTTTTTTTAAAGCAACATGAGGCCTGTGTGCCAGACTAAGCTTTGCTTAGTAAATAACAAAAGAAAGGAAATCAAGCAATGAATAGCCTGTTCAGTACTTAAGTGGGTGACCATTTAGTAACAGCATGTTTTATAAGCAATGTGAGGCCTGTGTACCAGATTAAGCAAGCCTTAGAATATAACAAGAAACAATACTCAGAAATTTGTGAGTAAGTAATATAAAATTGAGACCAATCCATTTAAATAATAATAATGAAATTTATTGTGTACAGTGCTCAGGTGCACCACAACTCATCAAAGTCTCATGTCTTGTACACAGAATAATGTATTAGTGTCAGGAACATGAACAGTGTAGAGTAATAATATACATGTATGTATACAGTGCTCAGGTACACCACAACTCATCAAAATTTCATGTCTTGTACACAGAATAATGTATTAGTGTCAGGAACATGAACACTGTACAGTAATAATATACATGTATGTGTGCACATGTGTGCATATGTGTGTGGAAAGGGGTATCAGGCATAGTGTTGGCGGACTACAGGAAGCATAGAGGCTTTGAAAGATGCAGTGTTTCGGCAGCCTACAACGGACGCAGGCAGCTTATTCCATGCCTCGGCAATTCTGAGAGTGAAAAAATGTTTCCGAAGGTCATGTGAGCAATGTTGTTTTCTGACTTTGTAGGCATGACCACATGTGTTAGAAACATGGAGATCAAAAAGGTGCTCAAGAGTTGCTGTTGTTAAGATGATTTCTATATTAAAACCCTTTGAGCCCTGAACTCTTGAGCTTAAATTTATAAAAAATGAATAGCGTTGTCAGCTAATGCTGCAGAATATACCAACTGCACCTCTGCAGAGGATTAAGACTCCTTCTCCCAATGGGACCACATAGTTGGACATGTGTAGCAAACTGTTATGCTTAAGGATGGAATCCTGGTAGCTGAGCAATCCATGGTATGCAACACTTCACTTTAGCCCTTACTTGGGCCAAATGGGTTGTTTGAGAGGGCCCCTTCCAGTCAATGAACTGGTCACATCAAATCCTAGAACCTGTGTAATTGTCCCAACCTTATCGCACTTATAGCAAACCCCTAACCCTTTTCATCATATATATATTTACCAAACCCTCCGCATGAGCAGGATGCGACACAAGGTCAATTTCTTAAGTGGAGTTTAACAGGTTTGAATTCAGAGTTTTCCTTCTCATAGGCTGGTTACCTAGCCATGGTTAAAGAGTCCAGTCTGACCTGTTATTTACCCATAGTTGGAGGGAGAATTGGATTCATACCTTTCCCAAGGGTATTAGCGCTATGTGAAATGCCAACAGCTTCGTCCAGGAATTGAACTCGCGTTGACGAGTCCATTTCCTACGACTCTAACCATTAGACCACGCGCCTCCTTTTCATCATATATGTGCTAGAAAGCAGGGGCTGAGGGTCTTAGAGTCCTGAGTATGATGTTAAACTGCATCTTGTGATGAGGTTCTAATTCAGGATCTCTGGGGAGTGTAGAGTATCCCTTCATTGCCATTACTCCCAGGTCCACTCTGACCCGGAGTAGTAGTACCTGTTGGATTAAATAGATAAAAGATATTTTTAGAAAAAGGAGTTTCAAAAATTTTTTTTTTGGAATACCCAACAAGAATGAATAAAATAAAAACGTCTTCAGCATAAAATGACCCAATGGTTGACATGCCGTAAAAATCCAACCAACTCTAAAACATAAATCCAAGGCCTGTGGTGTAGCAGACTAAGCAAAGCTTAGTAAATAACAAGTACCTTTTAAATACTGGTTCAATATTAGTCAAGGTAAATTGACAATTTATGATACACATGAATCTACACAGTATTAATCTTATTAAATGCAGTCAGTAAGTATATGTCTTATACATATTCACAGGAGCAAACTATAAAAAATTAATAAATAAGCACTAAGAAAGCAGGAAATCATATGAAAATAAAAATGAAGACCAACTCACTGAAGTATGAAAAAGGAGTGTTTATTGAATAAAGAAAGACGGCTTAGTAAGTGGATACCTACAGTGCAAAGGCAATAACATATGAAGTGTGTGAAAAAAGTATTAATAATGAAGCTGTATTTACCTGTTATTTTCTTATTTCCTTGCAAATTATTTATATTATATATAATAATAATAATAATAATAATAATAATAATAATAATATCTTTTCAGCTAGTATATTAGGTCTGAGACCTGTCAGCTGTTCCTTATAAATATTCATTTTAAATCCACAGAATATTTATAATCATTCCACAGATTATCCAACTTTGCCTTGAAGGAGTTTAGAGATGGGGCATTCACTACTGATGAAGGTAGTTTATTCCATGTATTCACCACTCTGTAGCTAAAATAATTTTGTCTTGCGTTTGCTTTACAAGATTTTTTAAGGAGTTTTAATTTATGTCCCCTTGTATAGGTATTTTGAGCAATGTTTAGTAGGTCAGAGTTCGTTGAATAAAAACCATGCGTGTGTTTGTAGGCTTCAATCATATAGGAATACTTGATATCATATAACCATGTGAAAAAAACTTAAGAACCTGTTAAAAAATGTAAATTTAACTTTTAACATCCTGTTCAGAATTTTCCAAGTCCAGAGCCCCATTCCTATAAGGATTTATCAAAAAATGACTATATGTTGAATTAAAAACAAATTCTGATGCAGGGTTGTCCACAAAGTGTTTCTTCACTGACTGCAGTCTTGCATAGGCCAACTACGTCTCTCAGTGCTCCACTCACTTCAGTTATTTATGGGCATAGTCCCCCAACATCCGGGCACATCAGTCGAACCTCGTGCCCGTGTTACGCACAATTCTCGTGCATTCGGATGGATGCGTGTAGGCCCCCCAGCATCCAGGCACCTGAATTGCACCTCGCGTCCATCCAGCGCCTAAATCGCATTTTTTTTTTTTTTTTGCATTCAGGAGGATGCTGGTTCATCTCCAGCAGGCAAGACAATGTCTTGCTCTTTTTCTAAATGAGTACGGTAATACTCGTTCTCCATCACAGACTAAAAATGGCTTTTTCATTTAAAGTTACCTGTTATTTCCCTTAAATCAAAGACTTCTATATATGTTTAATATTACATTTAAACAAAGGCTATCATTTGGGGCAGATTAGGAAAATGAATGCGACTTCCGGCCGGGTGGAATGAAGTGGTATTGGACATTAAGAAATAAAAATATCATCATCATCATGATGTTGTGCTAGTAGCATGGATATCTATGACAATCACTCGCTAACTGTCCCTATCATTTATTGCTCTTGCAAGGTCCTCTGCTCAGCATCCAGTATCAGTGCAGAGCTAGTCAATAATGTAGGTCTTTGTTGGGTGGCCCATACCTAAGTGCTAGTTTCCACAGGAGGATGTCACTTATGAGTTTGTCTCACTCGGATGGTTTGTGTGATAGGGGGAAAGTGGCCATACATCTACTTTCTTGTATGGTGTTGATTCCATGATTGGTTTAATATTGTGTGCAGCATTCTTGTGCAGCTCCCATCTAGCTTATTCTCCAGGCGTCTTGTTAGGGTCCAAGTGGTGCAGCCATACATTAGCACTGATACAACTACTGTTTGGAAGAACTGTCCCTTTAACTTGTCAGTGAGATTGGATTTCCATATGATTGATAATTTGTTTATGGCAGACTATGTCTTCCCTATGTGTACATTAACATCGCTTTCTGTGGATGAGATATTATTACCCAGGTACAAAATATGATTTATGCAAATCGCTTACCTCTTGGCATAAAATAAAATAACCCCAGACAGGCTGACATGCCATTAAAATCAATCAATCAGTCTTAAAATCTTTTTTTTTTTTTGCAAAGTCAGTGTTTATGTCAAATAATTTCAATTTGAAATGAATACAAAAAGAGACAATTTTATTACAGCAATCTTTAGCCAATTATCTATTAGCACATATATAAGTTTTATTCAAAAAGTATCAAGACTGAAGCTGTATTTACTAAGAGGGAAATGAACAAGGAATAAAACATTAATTTTTATTCAAAACTATCTCTTTGGCATTCAACACATATTCCAGGGAGTTTTCCACTGGTCAAAGCACCTATGAAACACTTCTTTTGATATAATCTGAAGTTGTACCTTCATATTTGTTTTAATGTCTTTCACATCCTCAAAGCCTGTTGTTGAATTTGCAGCTGAGAGAACAATAAAAAGTTGCATGGAACTTGATGTGGAACATATGGAGGGTGTTGCACTTGCACCATCCTGTTTTTCACCAAAAACTTATGATTAAAAAGTATTGAGATTGCTGATCAAAAAGTATTGAGAACAGGCCCTGACAAAGTCTAGACGTCTAAACATTTAATTATATATGAGGATCATTTGAAAAGTTCATAAGCTAACCAAGATGCACTCATAGAATGTAGCTGAATGAGGTCACTTCTTTCATCAATGTTACAGTGCTTGGATCCCATTGGTCAAAAAGGCATCAATGGTAGATATGATGTCATCATATGAACTTTTCATGTGTGCATGTGTGTGTGAGAGAGAGAGAGAGAGAGAGAGAGAGAGAGAGAGAGAGAGAGAGAGAGAGAGAGAGTGAGAGTGTGTGTGTGTGCATAAGACAATGCTGAAGAAATGCACCATCGCACCTACAAGCCTGGAAGATCTCGCCTCCAACAGACAGGGTTGGCGATATGCCCGTCGCACAGGAGCTGAGCGACTCAATATCGATATTAACAGGACTGCAGAGTGATGACATCTTCATCATCATGAATCACCAAATGCAGATGGGAATTTCCCTTGTAATATGTGTGACCACATCTGCAAGTCCAGAATTGGACTAACTGGCCACCAGAGGGTCCACAACTGTCAAAGTGACGTCATTGTCTGCGATGGACTTTTAAAAGAAAAGGGAAGGTGTGTGTGTGTGTAAATAATACTGTCATGTTTAATAGTTATTACATTTGGTTATTTGCTTTTTGTCTAAAAAAGTTTAAATGCTTCACAAATAATCCATTGTTAATTCTCTTTCAGTAAACCAATTGTTATAGAATATCTTATTGTTAACTAGCCGAGCTACCCAGCTTTGCCCAGGATTTAAAAAGTTAAAAATAAATCTCCTATCTTTATGTATACAGAGATCAATAAAAAATCTATATATATATATTTGCTTTATTATCTTTTATTCTTTATTCATTCTTGTTTTTAAGTTGTTTGTTTTTATTATTATTCTTACAAGCAATTATATGCACCCTCCGGGTGCAAGTATTTAAGTTTTAATGTAATGAAATATTATATTAAATTAGAAAGGCTAATGAAACTAAATAAGAATGCAGATAAAAAGATTTGAAACAGAGGGGGATATAATCGAAAAATAGAACAACTGAAATTTACTCTTCCATCACTCTCGTCTTTTATTGTTATTTTTTCTAATTTAAGTATTTAGTTAAAAGAGGAAGTAAAGAATAAAATGACAGTTATTTCTTCTTGTTAATGGATTTCATTTAAGATTCATTGAAGAGATTTTTGCTTATATTCATTAAAATAAAACCAAACAGTTAGAAATCAATAATACTAAGCACATATTTATTAAATTCGATTTTTTAATATTAATATGCAAATTAGCCTTCTCATTCACACTGTAAACCGCTATTTTGTTGTATATATAAATATAATTGCATGTTGTCTGTATGTAGACATGGTTAACAGTATTAATAATGTAAAACAATTTTATTAATAATTGAGGTTTAGATAAAAATAAAATCATGGAGATTGTGATGTCAATAACTAAGAGAATTGTGACTTGAGTAGGAATATAGTTTCGGTTACAGACAGAAAAACACACAATCTCCATTATAATAAGATTTGTATTTTTTTCTTTTCTTTGTATTTTATTTACTTTTTATTATGTATTTTTTAATCAATTTTAAAATGAATCTTTCACTATATCATAATAAAAATAATAATAATGAAATTTATTGTGTACAGTGCTCAGGTGCACCACAACTCATTAAAGTCTCATGTCTAGTATACAGAATAATGTATTAGTGTCAGGAACATGAACACTGTACAGTAATAATATACATGTATGTGTGCGCGTGTGTGCATATGTATGTGGAGAGGGGTATCAGGTATAGTGTTAGCGGACTACAGGAAGCATGGAGGCTTTGAAAGATGCAGTGTTTCGGCAGCCTACAACGGATGCAGGCATCATTGATTTATACCCTTATTATATTTCTATTTAGGTTTTCTTATAGAAAATGAGATTTAAAAAGGACTTTTAACTCTTGGGGGGTGGATTTTATTGAACAATGGTTTTTGCTGGTCACCACCAATTTTCCTTTTTTTAAAAGAACATGTGCAAACAAATATACATACATCCAGACAGACAGACAGACTCTTTCATTTATATAGAGAGATTATATCAACCCCCCCTTTTTTGTGCATACTTTTCTGTTTCTTTCATCGTTTTTCTCTTTATAAATAGTGAAGAGAAAGTGAAAACACAGTAAAAGGGAGAAAACTCTTACGTATTACATTTTGATATGAAAACTTTTTTTTAAAAATAAATGCTAACACTTTGGGCCATCTACACACAACAATATATATTAAAAAATCAAAATACACAATAACTTTTATCACTGGATACTTAAGGTTGGTTGGTTGGTTGGTTGGTTTAATTTTAACAGAAACTTACTTTACCATCACTTCCGTCTTTCATTGCTAAATTTTCCTAATTTAACTATTTAGTTCAAATAGGAAGTAAAGAATAAAATTACAGTTATTTCTTTTTAATGGATTTCTTTTAAGATTTATCCCAAAAATTTTTGTTCATATTCATTAAGATAAAACCAAACAATTAGAAATCAATAATACTAAGCACATATTTATTAAAATCAAAATTTTAATATCAATATACAAATTAGCCTTCCCGTTCACACTGTAAACCGCTATTTTGTTATATATATAAATACAATTGCATGTTATTAGTATGTAGATATGATCAACAGTATTAATAAGGTAAAACAATTTTATAATTAATTGAGGTTTAGATAAAAATAAAATCATGGAGAATGTGACGTAAATAACAAAGGGAATTGTAAATTGAGTAGTGACATAGTTTCGGTTACAGACAGACAAACACACAATCTCCATTATAATAAGATTAAATTATTAGTATTAGATAGAAATACTTGATACTATATAGCAGAGTTGCTTATTGTCGGTATGAACAGTGAGAGAGTCTATCCTCTTTTCACTAGCGTTAGACCAGGGAAATTGTTTTCACTGGGGTGGAGTGCCTCAAAAATTAATACCTGGTGACTATCAAAATAACAACCCCAGCTCGTCGTAATTCTTGTTTATTTATCGTAATTTGTCATAATTCTTGTTTAGATATGAAGATGGATATATAGTTTGGAATAGACTGAGATAGATAGATAGATAAACAAACAAAATAATATAGATAGATATGAACAAATGGAGATAGATATTTTTGACAAGAAAATGTATTTTGGGGGGGAAGGTCGCTTCTTTTTTTGTTGTAATTCTTGTTTATTAAAACTAAAAACAAGACATTAAACAAACATGAATAAAAAAAAATCTTAGTATTTAAAATAATATAGATAAATATGAACAAATTGAGATAGATAGATAGGAAGATGGATAGTTTTGAATAGACTGAGCTGGGCTGTTATTTTAATAGTCACTGGGTAGCAATTTTTGAGGCAGGAGACCGGGACGCACTTCCTCATAAATTACCTTTAATTTCATTATTTTCCAGACTCAGAAGGGTAGTATTAACCTAATTTTTGAAAAAAAAAAAAAAAAAGAAAGAAAAATTTTTCCAATTTGTTTTTAGGTCAGGCAACAACTGAAATGAAACAAATTCCCTTTTTAATGGGTTGACAAATATTAACAATAGAGAATCTCTATTGTGGCTAAAAAAGAAAAGAAAAGGATATCCGTCTAACAACACTTGCTGCCCGGTGAATTTAAAAATAACGACCCCTACCTTTGGCACCACAGCGGTGTTACTTGAAAGAAAACAACCAACTTAGGGCGTTAAATGTATTTGAGGGGGGGGGGACTCTTTTTTGTCTTAATTCTTGTTTATTTATTTTTTCCATTTGAAAGAAAAAAACAAACTTTTTTTGTCGTAATTCTTATTTTTCTTTTTTTGTCATAATTCTTATTTTTCTTTTTTTGTCGTAATTCTTGTTATCGTAATTTGTCGTAATTCTTATTTTTCTTTTTTGTCGTAATTCTTATTTTTCTTTTTTTGTCGTAATTCTTATTATCGTAATTTGTCATAATTCTTGTTTATTTATAGAAATTTGTCCTCTTCCTCATAAATTAAACAAGAATTAAGACAAAAAAGAGCCCCCCCCCTCAAATACATTTAACGCCCTAAGTTTGTTGTTTTCTTTCAAGTAACACCGCTGTGGTGCCGAAGGTTGGGGTCGTTATTTTAAAATTCACCGGGCAGCAATTTCGGAGGCAGGGGACCGGGACGCACTTCCTCATAAATTACCCAATACTTATACACAAGTGTATATAGGCCACAAAATTACCATGAGAGTGGGTAAGTACCGAGAGATGGATACCCTTTTTTTCAGCAAGGGGAACCGCAGAATATAAGAGGGTGAGAAACAGACCCCTCTTGAAAACTAGACCTCACGAGCAGGATGTGACACAAGTTCAATTTTTTTAAGCAGAGTTTAACAGGTTTGAATTCTGAGTTTTCCTTCACCTTGATTGGTAGCCATACCAAGGTCAAAGAGCCCAGACTTCCCTACTATTTACCCATAGCTGGAGGGAGAATAGATTCATACCTTTCCCAAGACAATTAGCGCTATGTGAAAATGCAACCAGCTTTATCCTGAATTTGAATGTCACTATGTCCATTTCCTACAATGATAACCATTACACCACGGCCACCTCCTATTGTAATTCAAAACCTTTTGTGGCATGACTCTTGGAATATTTTGATATATATAAGGTGTGCTACAATACACCACTTAAATTTATAGACTAGGTGAGGTCATGTGGTTTAAACCTCAGCCAATCAACAGCCCTAATGCGTGGCTGGTTGACTACTTAATCACTGATACTGAGAGACATCCATTTGCAATCATTGACGAAGGACTTGCAATACTGAGGAGCGCTAAGGAACAACCAAAGGATTCTTTAACAAGAATTTCTGCTGGAAAGCGCTCTTGCTTGGAGCCTAAAGGATGGCCCATAAAATCGTAACACTTCCTGAAATGAATAGGCTATCCGTTAGATCTAAATCTTTTACACCACATTACAAAATGAATAGGCTAACCGTTAGATCTAAATCTTGTACATCACGTTACAAAATGAATAGGCTAACCGTTAGATCTAAATCTTGTACATCACGTTACAAAATGAATAGGCTAACCGTTAGATCTAAATCTTGTACATCACGTTACAAAATGAATAGGCTAACCGTTAGATCTAAATCTTGTACATCACGTTACAAAATGAATAGGCTAACCATTAGATCTAAATCTTTTACATCACATTACAAAATGAATAGGCACACCGTTAGAGTTAAATCTTTTACACCACGTTACAAAATGAATAGGCTAACCTATTCATTATGTAACACAAATAAATCCAATATTGTTAGTCCATATGAAAAATATTCTAATGAAACATGTGCAGATGAAAAATTGGAAACCATCGCCAGCACAAAAGAAATAAATACAAAACGCAAAGATATTATTGTTAAATGGAATTTGATAAGATGTTCATTAATTATACATCATTAGTCTTGTATTCAATAAATGAATAAAAGTTTTATATTCCATGTTATTAGAGTATTTGCCTCTCATCCCACTTATGAGGGTGTGACACAAGGACATTTTTATGTGGGCCCACTCACAAGCCGAAGCTCATGGGTGGTAGGCACAAAAAATGCGTTGATCCCATTGGCATTCCCCCTCAAGAGGGGTGCCTCAAGCACTGGGCAATAAACCCAGCCCTGCCTCTTTAAATCAAGGGGGCAGGTGTTGCCTGGGGGGATAGCCCCCTGGGATCAACGCTGTTGATTATCACTAATAGTCCAGTAGCCGAAGCCACCAGACCCCTGCCCTGAAAGGACGGGTTATTAGTGTGTTTAAAATCCTGTAAAGTGTCTTATATATATTTACCAACTCCTCCACACAAGCAGGATGTGACACAAGGTCAATTTCTTAAGCAGAGTTCAACAGGTTTGAATTCAGAGTTTTCCTTCTCCTAGACTGGTTGCCTAACCAAGGTTAAAGACCCCAGTCTGCCCTATTATTTATCCATAGCTGGAGGGAGAGTAGGATTCATACCTTTCCCAAGGGTATTAATGCTAAAGGAAATGTAAAGTGTTTTATATATCACTAAGATATAAAGGTTTATATATAGTGTGGTTAATTTGCATACTGGTTTTAACAAAACCAGGTTTAATAAATAATTAATTGGTGTTATTGATCTCTGACATTATTGTTTTATTCTCCAATGTATTAAAATCAATACTATGAATGATTTTTATATAGAAACCAATCAAAATATAATTAAAATAATAATCTTTTTATATGTATTCTTATTTAATTTAGTTCTTCTTTCTAATTTGATATATTTCGTTATATTAAAACTTAAATACTTACACCTGGAGGGCGCATATTCTTGCTAGTTGAAATAATGTCTATTGTAAAGTTCTTCATATAACAAAGTTTGTTTAACAACTTGATTCCATGTAAGAATTTGTATGTTTGGATGGCTGGTAAAATTGTTTAAAAATGCATCCTGGCTTGATTCCAACTATAACACAAAACTGCATCAGATGGTGAGGCTACAGTTCTGGAGATCTGGAGGGTATGGAATATCCTTCATTGCCATTACTCCCAGGTTCATTTTCTTTAATTAAAACAAGGCCTAACCATCTGACAGGGATTTGGTGATCTATTTGTATCTCAAAATCCCAAAGAATTTTATATAAGTCTGATTTCCTTGTACAGATTCTGGTTTGTTCATATACCATTTGTCAACCTTCACTTGTATTCATTTTATCCTAATTTGCAGCATTTACTTATGTGATTAATTTTTTCATCTCTGCCACCATTTGCTATTCTTTTGTGTATTATCAGTTTTTGCTTTATTCATTATTTATTTATCTTCATTATTATTATTATTATTATTATTATTATTATTATACCCCATTAGAGTTTTTCATACCTACCTTAGTCAGTAGTTCACTGGAGGCTGAGTGGTGGCAAGACTCCTCAGGTCTCCAGGATTCTTCTGATTAGCCAATCTTAACAATCTGTAGTTTGGATGGTTTCAATTCTTCTTCCGATTTCCAGTTCATCCAGACTCTTTTCCAGACCCTTGGGGGCCATTCCAAGGGCAACGATTACAATTTGTACAATCTTTACCTTTATGTTTCACAGTTTTTTTTAGTTCTCTAGCAAGCTTTAAGTATTTGTCTATCTTTTCGTTTTCTTTCACTTTCACTCGGTGATCCACTGAGATGGCAAAATCCACAAAATGAAAAGTTTTTTTCTTCTTGTTAATTAACACTAGGTGTGGTCTCCTAGCTGGGATTAAGTGATCCGTCTGTATCTCAAAGTCCCAGAGAATTTTATTTTTCATTCCCTAGAACAGATTCTGGTTTATGCATATACGATTTAGTTGTATGGTCAAAATTTAGTTTTTTGAATAATTCTCAGTGGATCACCTTTCCAATCCACTTGTACCTTGTTTTGTATTTTCACTGTGCTAGTTTGCTGCATTCATTTCATACATAGTTTAATGGTCTCATCTCTGTCACCACACACTCTATTATTATTATTATTATTATTATTATTATTCATGAAACCCCACAATGGTTCCTTGTATCTATTTGTCAACACAAGACCTCCATTTTGTACTTGAACAAAACAAAATGTTTCATAGTATTATTCAAACATTGTTTTAATTATCTGCCAAATAATTGTCTTAGGTTCAAAGTTCATGTGTAACGTGAGATATAAAACGTGTAATTAAAATGTTGTTGTGTTTGTAGTGAAATAATGTCCAGTAATTTGCAAAGTTCTTCATATAAGAAAATCAACTTAAGAAGAGACATACACTCTCCTGATTTTATTGAAAAATGTGCGTGTTTTGTAACATTTTTATGCTTTCACTTCAATCAATTGGTTTATCTCAGTTGGTAGAGCACTTTCCTAGGAATCACAAGGTTCTAGATTCGATACCAGTCCCAGCCAAATCAGCACTTGAGTAGCACAGATTGGGTAATCTGATCTATGCAGTAAAGTGGGATACCGACAATTTGGTACTCCACTTCAGCAAAAAAACAATTTCTCTGGTCTAGCATTAGCAAAAAGGGGATAGACTCCTTCGCTGTACGGCTGATACCAACAATAGGCCACTCCCCCAACTTTACTACTTTTTTTTACTAAATAATAACAATGGAATCCTCTGTTTTTCCTATAAATAATGTCTGATGAAACCTTGGAAGAGAGAAACGAGATCTCACAGACTTGTTAATTCAACCTAGCAATTGCTAATTACTCTGTTCATACTGTATCTTTGCTTAGTAAACCATTTCCTCTATCCTTAATATCCTTTCTTCCTATCATTAATCTGTTAACTCTGATACTTGAGTTACAACAATAACCCTAATCGAATAATAATGGCACTCTATAGCAAGGTTTGTATTAGAGCAATACACACTTTATGCTCTAAATTAGAGAATGAAGCAATTTCCATCCGAATGAGGTCTGCAATCGTATTGACCATCAATTGTCAATCATTCAACTGGAGATTACTCTGAAATGCTAATTAAAATCTTTCACTCCTTCCTAAACAGAAGCATCAGTATCATCATCGACCACTGAGACATTAAGAATTAAAAGAGTTCATGGGTTACCTGGTATTAAATAAAATTCCTATACACCTCCTTCCTAACTTACAACCGGTTACCATTCCACCACTTCTGAAAACCACTTGTAGGGATACAAGAAATAATCATCCCCCTTAGATAATTTACATCTCCATAGTAACAGAAACTCCTTCTGAACCTCTGTTCTTTGAATAATCAAGATGTTATCTCTGACTGTCAGGGAATGGTAAAACCAATAGCTATACTTAACTCTACTTAATATTTTTTGTTGATTGATAGATTGATTTTAATGGCATGTCAACTCGTCTAGTGTTATTTTATGCCTCAAAAATAATTGCGTTCATTGTACATTTATATTTACTAGCAAATATATGCACCCTCCGGGTGCAAGTATTTTAGTTAAATTTTATAATAAAATATCATATTAAATTAGAAAGGCTAATGAAACTGAATAAGAATGTAGATAAAAAGATTTGGAACAGAGGGGGTATAATCGAAAAATAGAACAACTTTGAAACTAACTCTTCCATCAATTTCACTTACTCCCGTCTTTCATTGGTAAATTTTCCTAATTTAACTATTTAGTTAGAATAGGAAGTAAAGAATAATATTACAGTAATTTCTTCTTGTTAATGGATTTATTTTAAGATTTATCTCAGAGATTTTTGCTCATATTCAATAAGATAAAACCAAACAATTAGAAATCAATAATACTAAGCATATATTAATTAAAATCTATTTTTTAAGATCAATATGCAAATTAGCCTTCCCATTCACACTGTAAACCGCTATTTTGTTGCATATATAAATACAATTGAATGTTATTAGTATGTGGATATGGCCAGCAGTATTAATAATGAAAAACAATTTTATTAATAATTGAGGCTTGAATAAAAATGATTCATGGAGAATGTGATGTATAATAACAAAATGGATAGTGACTTGAGCAGTGATATAGTTTCGGTTACAGACAAACAAACACATAATCTCCATTATAATAAGATATTTTTTGTGAGTCGTTTAAGATTTTTTTGTATGCGGTTAAACAGATCTATTTGATCCATAGGGACCTCCAATCTGCTGTGTCAAATCCCTCCCCCTATATTTAACACAATGAAATTTGCATAAAGGTTAATATTATCTTCAAAGTTTTTGGACCATTCAAAAGAAGAAACATTAAAAAAAACTCCTGATGATTTAAAAAAAATTTTTTTTAGCTTGTGGAAATAATGAAAAATTAAGAACGAAAACAATGTTTACATTTTCGCACTGTTAAATCAAATGAAATTTAACTGAGTCAAAAATAAGTTATGACTAGAGGCTTTTTAAAAAATTCTATGAAAAATCAACTAACAGTCAAATTTTCACAAAATTTCAATAATTACTTACCTTTTGATAAAATTATGTTATGAAATAGGTTTTTCCTAAAATATTTAAGGGGAAATATTTTTTACGAGATCTCACCACCCCTATTCATTTTATGAAATCTGAAAAAAATGAACTGATAAAAACGATTTTTAATTTTTTTCTATAAAGATTCTGAATAATTATATCAGAAGATCTTTATTTGTTTCTATATGGGATTTTTTTAGTAAAAGAACCATGACTACAGAATTCTGCTAAAAATGTCAATATTATGACATTTTTTTCAGAATTCAGTTGATCTGACAGTAATGGCAATGAAGAGGTACTCTACACACCCCCAGAGCTCCAGAACTGGAGTCTCACGATCAGAGGCAGTTTAATATCATAGCCAGAACACACACTTGTGATACAATCAGCGTATATTAAGCCCCATTGACAGGGTGGGGAACACGCTTATTTTTTCTTTTCTTGGAATGCCACACACACACACACACTATATATATATATATATATATATATATATATATATATATATATATATATATATATATATATATAACGTTAAATATATTGTATGCGTAATTGAGTTTATTTTGTCTTTCCTTCCATTTTGTTTAGTGTTAGTATATCACGGATATACTAATGCTGCTATTGGTCCTTAGTGAGTGTGCACGTGATTAAATATCTCCCTGACCATCAAGCATCCAATACAGTTAAGAAAAAATGCACCAGAAAAAACTATATTATGCGGCATAAATATATTTTTGACTTGAAAAAGAAAAAAAAACGCAACAAAAAACAAAAAACAAAAACAGAACAAAGGTAAGAAATTTAGTCAATATTCTGATATTGAAAAAACCCTCTCAGAATACGTCCCTTTTGATACACTTGTACTTGGCCGTGGCTCGTCACATTCTTCTTCGTGGGTTGAAGGAGGAGACATGTGTTTTAAGAACGCATTTAATTTCGTTTGTCTTGTTTGCTTCTTTTTATCTTCGTAGATCTGACGATAACAGATTAAAGCTTCTCGTATTTGTCGGTCAACTTTGGCAAATCTTTCGACATTCAGGTCCATACTTTCCAAATCGGCCAGGGCTTTGTTCACCTGTGAAAACACATTCGCTAAACCCTTCACAGTAAATGTCTTCTGTGGTTCCACCTCATCTTCTTTGCTTTCTTCTTTCTGTTTTTCCTCTTCCTCCCCTTCAATTCTTTCACTCTCTTCTATTTCACTCAACTCTTCGTTCGTCAGTTCCTTCAATTCGCATCTTAATAATTCTTCCACGTCTTCCAACTCGATGTTTAATTCAAGAGATCTTGCGAGTTCCACAATGTCCGCGTTGATTTTGCTCAGTGTATCCTCTTTGCTGAAGCTCTTGAATCTGTAGACGTAGCGTTTGAGACATTTCTTCCAAATTCCATTCATACATATTTCCATCACGTTTTCCCACGCCGTTGCAATGTTTTTGATGCACGCGAGTATGTTGTAAGCTTTCCAATAATCACGCAAGGACATTTCTTCGTTTTCCGTTGATTCTACAGCCTGTGCAAATGTGGCTCGTAAGTAATAAGCTTTGAAAGTGGATATTGCGCCTTGATCCATCGGCTGGATGATAGCTGCTGCATTTGGCGGCAAAGAAATTACCTTAACGTTTGGATAAAGGTCATCCAAGTGAGGGGGATGCCCGGGAGTGTTATCTAACAGTAATAAGATCTTGAACGGGACGTTTTTCTCTAAGCAATATTGCTGAACGTTAGGTATAAAACAGTTTAAAAACCAATCTTCGAACAATGATTGGGTCATCCACAATTTGCGACTGGCTCTATAATGGACCGGCAGGGTGTGCCTATTAATGTTTTTAAATGCACGGGGGTTCTCTGAATGGTAAATCAAGAAAGGTTTCAGTTTAAAACCGGCAACATTTCCTCCTAGTAATAAAGCCACACGATCTTTAAATTCCTTAAATCCTGGTATGGATTTTGCTTCTTTGTGAATGTAAGTCTGTTCAGGCATTCTTTTCCAAAAGAGACCAGTTTCTCCCACATTAAATATTTGTTCTGGTATGTATCCATCTTCACAGATTAAAGCATCAAAACTTTCTATGAAGTTTTCGGCCATTTCTTCATCCGCGCTTGTTGCTTCGCCCTTGACTTGAATGTTGTGCAAATGATATCTTCTTGTTGTTTCTCCTTTGACTCGGATATTATATAAGTTATATCTTCTTTTAAATCTAGTGAACCAGCCGTGGCTTGCTGTGAAGTTCTCGGCGTAATCTTCCCCTGCTTGTTCTCTTAACGTCGCAAAGAGGCTTCTGGCCTTTGCCTGGATTATTGTTAAGCTAAGTGGTACGCATTTTTTAATCTGATCTTCAATCCACAGTATCAATGTCTTTTCCATTTCGTGAATTGGGCCCTGTCGTTTTTTGGTGATTATTGTAGATTTCATACACGCTGAGCTCTTCACTGCTTCCATTATTTTTTCTTTGTTTTTCAAGACTGTGGAGATAGTTGAATGGGACAATTGTAGATCATGGGCAATGACATTAACCTTTTTCCCTTCTTCAAATTGGGTGATAATTCTCTTTTTTATTTCTAAATCAAGTGTCTTCCTCGGCTTCTTGCCGAATCTCTCAAAGGATGTGCTTTTTCTCTTGCTCATCTTTTTCCCCAATTTGATAGGAAAATAAATTGAAATTGTTTTGTATGTAACTAACACTACTCGGCGAATTGCTGATAGTAAACTCGCATGTACGACACAGCCAGTAAGATAAATTCAAAGATTTTTTTTTTTACTCTTATATTTTTATACACGTATATGTGCACATTTAATACCAATCGAATTTTTATATTGAAGTATATGATATATATATATATTTACAATTTAGAAGGATAATTCTCATACATACATATACAACTGCTACCTACACTTACTATCAAGCGTATAAATAATAATATAGTTACATACTGTGTACACGTGTAATTTTCATACAATCCATTAACCATTGTATCTTAAGTACGATCATGCAATTTCTTTTACTTATGTATTTCTTTTTTAAATTTAGAAGCGTAACCTTTATATTTACATATTATTTATATCCATGCATTTCGGTCGTATGTACAGATGGTCGCAAATCGATTAAGTCGTAAGTCGGTGAGCCGAATTTTCGAATAAATTCCGAAAAAAAATAGTTCGAAAATGCGGCTTGTTTCAATTTCCTAGCTTTTCTTAAAGCACTCTTCAGTTTTTGGAGGCGATAATAGAAGGCGGTAATTGACGCACGTGTGTTGTTCAAATTTTCACCATGAAGCTCTTAACTCATAATATGCTTACTTCGGCTATTATTAAAGGAGTTACAAAAGGATATCCACTTGGGATACAGGTAATTATTCTAACATTCAATATTTTGTTGCTCACTGAAATTAGTTTGAACTGGAAGGTTAAAAAAACAAAACAATGTTCGATTATCCTTTTTTAAAGCAAGCAAAATGAAATTGAATATTTATTATTCTAAATTCCCCACGAGAAACTCTTAAATATTGTTTATTTTAACATTTCTATTCTTGTTTATTGAATTAAAATCTCATAAGTTAATTTATTTCATGTTACTTGAAAAACATTGGTAAAATGAGTTTAATAATGTACACTACAACAATATGGCTAAATTGGACTACGGAACTTCCCTATTTATATTTATTATATTTTATTTTATTTATTTGAAAAAATGAAAATTGAATGCAAAAAGTATGTAAATGTTTGTGTCCTTATTATATTTGTATGTACGGATATATTTATTTAGTGAACATTTTTTAAATTTGTAAATTTCTTTGAACATTCTTTAAACTTTAAGGGAGCTTACTTCTCGTTAGTTAAACTAAACTATTTAGTGAGCTCCCCATAAAAATATACTCTAGGGACTAGCATTAACGTGGTCTAGCGCTATTGAAAAGGGGATAGACTCCCTCGCTGACTGGCTGATACCGACTTTAGGCCGCCCCGACGACTTTACTTTACTTACTTTATTTAGAGAGCTCCCCATAAAAATATACACTAGGGACTAGCATTAACGTCGTCTGCTAGGAGTTTTAAAAGCGAATTAAAAATAATTAAATCTATTATTTAAGGTCAAACTTTGTTTAAATCGATAAGTAGTAACATAATGACCATCATTAAAAAAGAAAAATATTATTACAATATGCAATTTATTTTTAATACATTTTATACATTAAAAATCGTCCGAATTTCAACAAAAAGTTACGTTGAATTTATTTTGATTTATCGTGTTCAATAATGATAAAATATTTTAAACATTTCTTTTTTAGAAATAAGTAAAGCGTTACTTTAAATACATATTCATTAAATGTTACTGAAATTTTTCACACTCGTTTTAACTTTTTAACCAAGTAAAATCCGTTTTTTGTATGTAAAAAAATCAAAAATATATTTAGTTTCATTGAAAATAAAATTTGCATATTATTTACGTTTCGTGTATGGTATTCCATAATTACCATAATATTTTTAACTTTTTTGTCTTGTTTGATTGACGTAAAATCCGTTTTTTGACAAAATGAATTTAGCACCCCCTCCTACAGAAAATAATTTACCAAAAATCAGGGAATTATCGGATTTTTATGAAATGTTCAGTGTTGATTAATCAATGTATAAAAACAAAAATTAAAAACAAACATTTTAGATAATATCCAGATGATAATATTTTCCGGCTAGACATGACAATTGCAATCTTTTTTTATTTTAGTAAAAAAAAAAAAAAAAAAAATTGTTAATTTAAAGATAAAAAGTCAGAAACCTCAATTAGAATTTGAATATTTTTAATTAAAAAGGAATAATTGAATTAAAAATAGTAATAATGAAATGAACTTACCTTAACTTATTAGATATTGAATCTTTCGGTTAAATTACTGACACAAACATTAACTCTTCTGAATAGAGAGGAAGATATTTTATGTTTTATGTATTTGGTCTTAATTGTCTTCCATACAATTAATGTTCTAACATTGTTTTATATTGAAAATCAATTTAATTGTTTTAAAATATGTGAATCTTGATATTAAGTTTAAAATGTTATATTTTTAGTTTCTAGAAATAAATATCTATTTAATGCAAACCTTACTTTATACTCATGAAGTTATAAGTTTTGAAGAAAAATTCTATTTTCGCAGAAAAAATATCGATGTATAATTTTTTTTTTAATAAGATAATAGTCAATTAAATAATTATGGAAATGAGTAAAAAAGAAATCTAAAAAAATTTAAAAAAATTTTTTTTTACATTTCATTTTTCGATAATCAATACTTATTTTCTCATAGAAGAGCAACCGTAAAAAATTTATTTTTGTTTCTATTCATAACTTCGGTCTTTTATCTCTTTATTTATACTGTAATTAGTATCAAGTTAGGACCAACTTGAAGCAATTTTACGCCCCCAACATAAGGGGGGTCAAAATTAAGTGACCTGAAAAAAAATGAGAAAGTTTTGAAATAAAATAAATAATGCATTATAAAGATCATTCATTGATACATAAACACTGAAAATTTCATTAAAATCCGATAATTCCCTGATTTTTGGTAAATTATTTTCTGTAGGGGGGGGGGGCTAAAGTCATTTTGTCAAAAACGAATTTTAGCCTCTGTTTGCCAGTCCCTAATATACACATTTTTGCATTACATTTTAGTTATGTGAGATTTTTAGTATGAATTGACAATTTTTCATTTCATTTTTTTAGATTTGAGATTTAAAACGAAAATCTTTATTTTAAAAAGAATTTTTTTTTTTTTATTGAAATAATTTTCAGAGCTAAAAATAAAATCCTGATTCTTAATTTAAGTGACTCGTATAGAAATCTTTTATGTCAAGAAATTCAAGTAAATAAGGGAAGCTACTGGTTATAGTCTATGATAGACTTGGTCTATAATATAGAGTCTATATTATAGACTCTACATCTGTTCATCAATTAATTCCAAAGTTTGATGGTAAATAGTTGCATAGGAATTGTATATCAATCAATGTATATATGTGAAGAAGAGAAAATAAAATGTAATTCTATAATCAGCTCACCCACGTGTACCTTGTCATTTTTTATTTATTTCACGCAGGACGTCCCATCGTAGTGTAATGGTTAGTAAGCTAGTCTCGCAGACTACTACAGAATAGCGAGTTCGATCCTCGCTGGATATCCTGTATTTGCAATCTTCTGTCACATACTATATGTGGTGAACAGGTTGAGTAAATAAATACCTACCCATTTCCACAGGACGCAACAGAAGTAATAGGATATTATAGGCACTGCCAAAGATGCCGTAAAATCCGTATTTTATAAAATGAATTTACTCCCTCCATCCCAGATTGAAAAAAATACTAATATCAGGGAATTATCGTATTTTAATGAAATTTTCTGTGTGGATTTATCAATGAATGAATTTTATAATTATATTTATATTTGAGCAAAATTGACCGAAAAATAGTTTAAAATGTATTAAAAATAAATTACATGTGTAATATTATTTTGCCTTTTTTTAAAAATTACTTATTATTTGTTACTACAAAAATATGACCTTAAATAATCGATTTAATTCATTTTTAAAATGAAAATGAGCCAACAAATTGGTAGTGCCTAGGATATTAAAATGTATTTATTGGCAATAATAAAATTATGACCAAAATTTCGGTACGGCAGCTCCTCCCTCTTCGTTTAAAATTTTATGAAAGATTCAAAATGTTTAATTATCACTTATTTTACACATCCCACCTTAAGAACAGAGCCTAAACTTACACAAACTTTTTCTATGATTTTCTTAATTATAACTATGAAATGAATCGCGTTAAAAAACACATCTCTCCCATTTTAAAGACTGTAAAAACAGATGATTTTTACATGTGATTTAAAAAACTTTTTCCTCTTCATAGTACCGTAATGATTAATTTAGGTTTCATTAACTTTTTCTGAGTTTTGTTAGATTTTAATTCGGTGAAATTTTGGCCATACCATTTAGTATTTGATGCCTCTCATCCTGACTTATTTTATCCTCTTTAAGTAGATATCATTATTCTAAGACTTTTTTCCCCTAGTAATAACAAATTGTTGCAAATAAACTCTTTTTGAGAGATTAATTGTTTTTCGTTTATTACGAGAGGGCTTCAATTTTTTGTCTTGTAAAATGCATCCCGTCGTATTGGGATGCATTTGTAGAAAAATCCAAAGCTATTAAGAACCCATGAGGAACACTGGAATATTTTTTGTGGTTTTATAATTTTTTAAATTTTCTGGAATCCATACATATGTATGTGCACAAGGGGGATAACTTCTATGTTTGTTTTTTAAAATTTTTATTTATTTATTCATTTTACAAGAGTTATCTGCACAAAACGGGAAATTATTAATTCAATAGGCAAAATTATGGAACCATACAAGTGTAAAAATTTCCTGCATAAGTTACACAGCATAGACAAAACACATAAAAAAACACACACACACTCAAGGATACATGCACCATTCAGGCTCCAGAGTGAAAATCCTGATATTTTGAAAAAAAAAAAAAAAAAAAAAATAAGAGGATTAATTTATATCCCTTTTAGTCTTCCGTAAAGAAAAAGGACAATTTTTTAAATATATAAAAATCTCAGAAAATATGTTGTCCAAAATTTATCATTTTTAAACTTGCATCTTTTCGATAGATTAAATAAAATTTGATCTCTTTTCTCCCTTCGTTACTTTTGCGCATGGCTACAATCAAACAATAATTGTGCTGCACTATCTGGGGACCAAAATTGGGTTGACCTCCAACTAGCCCTTCTTGGCAGGCAAAAGATTGCATTTTCTCTCAATAATTACTGATCGTGTTGCGCCAGTGGTCAATATAAGTGACTCTACAGCAGAATAGCACCGTGGTGACCCCATGGTGAATACTGCCTCTAATCAGCCAACTGCGCTGATAGACTTGGTATTTTTGATAAGCACCAGACTAGCATTTGAAAAGACCTGGCAAATTGAAACAATTTGCAACGCTTCATTATTAGAAAAAGTCTTAGAATAATGAGAATAGAATCTTTTAAAAAAATGTTATTATAGATAATTTATATTTACAAATATTGTTTTAGGCTTAGAGAAAAGTTTTGGTCTTAATTTTAAGTCACTCTTTATTGTAAGAGTTATCTCCCTTCTTACACTGTTGACTTTTATATCCTGATCTTCTCTTCCATAAAAAAAAGGTTTTTGGAGGCACCACGCAGAGTAATTTCATTTCTCTAGGCAATGAGAGGGTTACTTAGCAGTGCCCATCTCCTCTCCAAGTAACATGTTACAGCTTGTACTTTGTTACATGGTACCAGTAGCGAGGAACGATCCCTGACCTGACTTATACAGCTGATTTTGAATTAGTTTTCCTTCTCCTAGATTGGTTGCCTTACCATAGACCCCAGTCTGTCCTGTTATTTTACCCATAGCTAGGGGGAGTAGAAGAGATAGATTCGTGCCTTAGCCTTGTTCTGTGCCACACTACTCTATAACACCAAAACAAATGTTGAAAATAAATTTTATTTTTATTTTTATTTTTTTTATTGTAGGCAACAAAAGTTCAAGTAAAAGAGACAGACTTCAACCAAGAGTTTGTTGCTCGGATGATTCCCAGAGTTGAATGGTCGGCATTGATTTCTGCTGCTAATGAGGTACAATTGAATCCTTACATTTTGCAATTTTTTCTTTTCTTTTTTTTTTTTTTTTTTGTAATTTATGAGGAAGTGCGTCCTGGTCTCCTGCCTCAAAAATTGCTACCTGGTGACTATCAAAATAATGACCCCAACTCGTCGTAATTCTTATTTATTTATCGTAATTTGTCGTAATTCTTGTTTAGATATGAAGATGGATATATAGTTTGGAATAGACTGAGATAGATAAACAAACAAAATAATATAGATAGATATGAACAAAAGGAGATAGATAGATATTTTCGACAAGTAAATGTATTTGGGGGAGGGGTTCGCTTCTTTTTTTGTCATAATTCTTGTTTATTTAAACTACAAACAAGACATTAAACAAACCTGAATAAAAGAAAATCTTAGTATTTAAAGTAATATAGATAAATATGAACAAATTGAGATAGATAGATAGATAGATAGATATGAAGATGGATAGTTTTGAATAGACTGAGCTGGGTCATTATTTTAATAGTCACCGGGTAGCAATTTTTGAGGCAAGAGACTAGGACACACTTCCTCATAAATTACCCTTTTTTTTAAAACTTCCTGCAATCATGTGTTCACTATCTTTTTTATATTTCTTAAATTGTCTTTAACAGCATTAACAATGGGTAATCTGAACATTAGCTTCATAAATGAGAGTAATCTCCCCTTGTTTGTTTCACTTTGAAGAAGCCGTTATGTTTTGGTCAGCCATTTTCATTTCACCATAAATCTACAATGAAAATTTGAATTTGTTTGAATCAATACAACTGCATGTGTTAACACAAACATATCATTAAATGTGTTCTTAATAACAATTAAGTTCATTTCAAATAATGTGCAAGCACAATTAAGAACACATTTTATGATATTTTTGTGTTAAAACATGCAGTTGTATTAATTCGACAAATTCATATTTTCAGTGTAGATTTACGGTGAAATGAAAATGGACGACCAAAACATAATGGCTTCCTCAAAGTGAAACAATGTAGCTAATGTTCAGATTAGAGACACCTCCATTTCAGTAGGAATCAGGGGAAAAGGTTTTTAGTGTATCTTTAAACATGTAATATTTAAGGTAATCTATCAATATATTCCCATCAGGAGGAGTCACCATGATTAATGTGTTGAACTGTGACATTGTACTAAGTGAGTTTGGTATTTCATTTGTCCTATTATATTCACTTTCTGACTAATACCCTTGGGAAAGGTATGAAACCCTTCATACCCCCAACTATGAGTTAAATAGTACCAATATTGTTCTTCTACAAGGATGGCTTTGGCACTAAGTAACCCATGAAGGCTGATATACCATTAAACGAAGAAACCAAACATTACAAGCTAAAGTAGAAAATATTACTGTATATAACCCCACCATAGATGTCATTTTAAATTGATGAGATGAGGTTTCTCTTCAATTAAATAAACCAATTTTATTTGATAATCTACAACTACATGGAAAGGCACAAATGTTTTTTAACACCCACTCTCTTACTTCTGCTGGCCACAAACTGGTTACTTATTGTTTTAATGGTTACAGCTGCATAATCATATATATACACACACACACACACACACACCTCAGGTGTGTAGTGTAATGGTCATTGTAGGCAATGGAGTTGGCGATCTGACTTCAGATTCTAGATTAACCAGTTTGCATTTCACATAGCACTAATACCCTTGGGAAAGGTATGCATCCAATTATTCTCCTTCCGTCTATGAATAAATAGTAGGGTGAACTGGGCTTGTTAGGTAACCAGTCTAGAAGGAAAAACTGAATTCAAACCTGTTAAATTCTGCTTAAAAAATTGATCATGTGTCACATCCTACTCATGCAGAAGGTTGGTATATATATATATATATATATATATATATATTATACACACACACACATATCAGGGGTCTCCAGCCTGTGAGCCACATGTGGCCCTACCCTCAAATTTCACAATTTTCTCTTTGTCTTTTAATATTGACTGTGAAGAAGTACCATTACAACCCCAGATGGAACTCCTTGATTTTCGGTGTTCCGAATATTTCCAGTTTTTTTCTTGCCACATCCTCAATTTTCATAAGAACCATGTGCTTTCATCTGGATGATTTCCTAACCTTATAACCCACATCCAGCAAGTAGTGAGCATGTTTGGTACTGCATGAATCATTCCTAGAGTATGTTGTGTTGGCAACTGTAAAATAATCACTTGTCTGATGTGCTCCTTCTATGGACCTCATCATCTAACTCTGATTTTACATCTTTTTGTGATTGCAAATATCAGATGTCTCATTAATAAATTATGATTGTTACTTTATAAATTTAATGTTAAACTTTTGTGGTGTAATGGTTATACTCATAAGAAATGGACACAGCAAACCTGATTCAAATTCTGGACTAGGCTGTTTGCATTACACATAGCACTAATACTGTGCTAGCTCCATCCAACAAATTCACCTGTGATGAATTCATGGAAGGAGTGACAAGTACACTAAAAGCTGTTGATTCCTGATAATAATGGAGACGCCATTTGGATTTTTGCCAGAGCCCCTTTGGTCAGGTTGTGACCCTAATACCACTGGGTATTAGACCTGTCAATCTTAGATGACCCACAAGGAACTTAAGTTCCCGATGGCATTGCTCTAACACTGCCAAGTTTACACTATCCTGTTGCGATAAGGAGGGGTTGGACTTTAGAAATAATGTGCTAGATGGATGTTGCGCAGAGCTTCCTCTGCCCTTTTGCGGGTCTTGTTTTTCATTCTGCAGTGTGTCTACCCACCTTCTTCACCAGATAAAATCTGTGGGGTTACTGGTTTAGTCACCAGTGATTCAACTATGAAACAGTGTTAATACCCTTAGAAAGATACAAATCCAACTATTCTCTCTCCTGCTATGGGTAAATAGTAAGGTTGGACTTTTTAAACTTGGTATGGCAACCAGTTTAGAAGGAAAACTCCACTTAAAAAATTGACCTTGTGTCAGATCCTGTTTGTGTGAAGGGGTTGGTAAATATATACCCTGTAAATTTTGCTGTATTTTTTTTATTTCTGTTTTTTTTTTTTTTAAATTTTGTGTCCGTCAGACTAAAAAAGTTGATTCATTTGGTTATGTAATAAATATTCATTTAAATGTTTGATTTATTTATTTTTATTTATTTATTTTGATTTATTTATTGTTTTTTTAAAAAAAATTTTATTTTTTTATTTTTTTTTTTTTAGATTGGTCATGGTGAAAATTTGCCCAAAGAATTGGTTGAAAATTATGAAAACAATGAAGAGTTTCTTAAACAAGTCCATCATGCACTTCTGGAGGTAAGTTGTCATAATCAGCTTTCTTTACACATTTGTGTGGAGATAAGTTCTAGGAAAAAGTTTCTTTAATAGTAGATATGGCCAAAATTTTGGTATGACAGCACCGCCCCTTTTCTTTAAACTGTTATAAAATTTTAGAATTATAAATTGTCACTTATTCTGGGGCTGTAGAATATACCGACTGCACCTCTGCAGAAGGGTAAAATCCTTCCAATAAGGCCACCTGTTGCTTAAGGACATGCAACACTCCACTTTGGGCCTTACTTAGGCTGGAGAGGCCCCCCACCTCCGATCAATCTGCTAGTCACATAAAGTCCTGGCACCTATATGACTGTCCCAACTCTATTACCCTTATGGCAAAGCCCCCCCCCCCAACCCTTTTTATCATATGTGCTATAGATGGGCAGTAGCTGGGGGTCTTAGTGTCCTGGGTATGACGTTAAACTGCATCCATTAGTGAAGTTCCAATTCTGGAACTCTGAGGAATGTGGAGTGGTAGTACCTGTTAGGGTCCCATCTATGGGTTAAATAAATTAAAGATATTTGAGTTTGAACAAACCAAAATGTCTTCAGCATCAAATAACCCAACAAGGGTTGACATGTAAAATCCAACCAACCATTAACATTATTTTGTAATTTTCATCAAATTTATAGAGTCAAACACACACACACACACATTGCAGCAGTCGATGGCCGAGAGGTTAACGAATTGAGCTGATGTAACTAGACTGACTTTTCATCAGCCAGATTCATTAACCTCTTGGCCATCGACAGCTGCCATTAAGGAGCAGTGTTTTAACTGTTAAATACATGCATCTGTGTATATATTTTACAATCACCAGAGATCAAATCTGTAAACAACTGGTGGTGAAAGTCAATCAAAATCACTCCTAGAGAGCTCTCTCAAGTTTTGGGAGCATGTGTCATTCACACATATATATATATATATATATATATATATATATATATATATATACTGTAGTGTGGGATGGTCACTATTTCAGCTTTTGCTGGAATGGTGTACCAAAGGCAGTATTAATTGGTAGAGTGCTCAATATAAAATAGAGCTGTTATATAATATAATAAGATAAATATATAGGTTTTACATATCTATTTATTGGGTGACAAAGGAACTTTTCACAACCATATTGGTTTCATGCGATGCATTCATCAGGTGAAGATGTTTCAAATGTGAGAAAAATCGAAAAAATTTCAAAAAATTTCAAAAAATTCAATAGACATGGGATGCGTATGATTGGATAAAATGATGTGTGTATGTATGTGAAGGTGAATTGAATGTATGAGAGTGTTTATGGGCAGTATAAAGGTTGTGTACGCGTAGTGGCTGGTCACACACATAATACGTTGATCTGTTAGTGTGCAGTATTTTAATAGTGCTTACGTGCGAGCGCTCGTGTCTATACATGTATGTGTGTGTGCGCGCGCGTGCATGTTTTCTTTCTATCTGATGCGTGGGCCGTGTATGATGTATACGGATGGGTCGTGATGGTTGGGGAGTGGGGTTGAATAATATTAATTTTAAGGTTGTAAATGTTGTATATTATGGGTGGGTGGGTGGTGGTGTTTTGAACTTCGGTGTTGTCTATTACGAGGTGTTGCGTTGACAACCGGACGTGGTTGCACGTGGTTACATATACTCGCGACATATACACGCATACAAAATAATATTCATACATATTTATATGCACACACATGTCACTATATTTGCTGGGTAAGCCTTACATATACATACCGAAGCGCATACGCATACTACTATGGGCTCCACGTGTACATATATACGCACATACGCACACATGTACACACAGACAGACACGCATATACGTACTCATACAAATTTGTGCACATACACTCACACGCTCACGTACAGGCACACATACATATACATGCATACATATATACACGCGCGCATATACGTAGGAACATACATACGCATATGTGCCCAAAGACACATGCATGCACGCACACAGATGTATGAACATACGTGCGCATGCACATACGTGCACATACGTAAAAACTTCCCACCGAACCACCCCTTAGCAAAAATCTTTAATAAGAACAACTTAAAAATAAGTTATAGCTGCACCAAAAATATTTCACAAATTATTAAAAGCCACAATAAAAAGGTAGAAACAAACAGCAGCAATCCACCACCCACCAATCTATGCAACTGCAGAGACAAAAACACGTGCCCCTTCAATGGTCTCTGCCTACTAAGGAACGCAGTATACAGGGCAACTGTAAAGTATAACACAACCACCAAGCATTACATCGGAGCAACAGAAGGTACCCTGAAGCAAAGATCTTACACACACAAACTATCATTCACTAATATTAACTACTCAACCAGTACATCACTATCCACATATATCTGGAGCCTAAAAGACATGAATATTTCCCCCAAGATAAGCTGGGAGATCCTAAAAATTGCACCCGCATACAATAAGCCCACAAAAAAATGCCTCCTTTGCCTCCAAGAAAAACTTTCTATCATCACCCACATACCACATTGCACCCTGCTAAACAAAAAATCTGAAGTACTGTCCAAGTGTAGACATGAAAACAAGCACCTGTTGTCGAATTTCGACCCATACACTTAACCCCCCACCACTGCTCACACACTACGCACTACCACCTTGGCACTATTATACACATAACATACTGCATCTTCATAACAACAACAACATAATCTATCACTACCCAACTCCAACCTCACACACCTGCACAAGAAACGTAAGTAAAGATCCTTCTTTTTCTATGCACCCCAGTACTATATCCAAAACCCCTGAAGAATAACCCACCCCCACCTACCTACATATCCCACACCTTCCCCACCTATTCAACCATCCCACTCTGTCCCTATCTACCTGAATATCTCAACACGCACCTATTTATCTGCCTCCCACAACCCATTCACCTATCTATCTTTCTCAATAAATTTCCACCAACACATACACCCATTTATCAACACCTGTTTATTTCTATCTGATTAGGGTATAATCACTCTTAATTAATAACTCCTCACTATCGTGATAATCAAATAAAACGCCCCATCCCCCATTTACCCACACGACCCAGCATCTTTATTGACACGAAATTAGGGTCTACCCATTGACCAGTTTAGGACAACTCGAAATTAGGGACTACCCATTAACCAGTTTAGGACAACTCGAGTTAAACGGAAATAAATATTTCCGAACTTTGTTTATAAAAATCCCATAAAAAATAAACAATTAAAAATCTTACAAGATAGTTACGAAGAATAATAGTTCATTCAAAGATCAAACTATTCCTTAAGAAAAACCACACCATTACCTTAATAAATATACGAACCCACCCATATTGCACGCTGCTTTTTAGACAAAAAATACATATGATTACAACCTTACGTTTATGCGTCTACGCACGTTTGAGCGCAAAGGACGCATAACACAAAAATTTATCTAAGAACACATAACAATAAATGTATATATCTATCTATCTATCTATGTGTGTGTGTGTGTGTGTGTGTGTCTATATGTATATATACATACGTGTGTATTCGCGTATCTATCCAGCTATATATATATATATATATATATATATATATATATATATATATATCCACATAACAATGAAATTCCCTCACCAATCAATCAATCTATCCATCTATTTATCCATCTATCATTCCACCTAAGTCCATCTTCGTCCATCTTACGTAACAGTTCTACCCCCTCTGGCCTACATCTTGTTCCCCGCTTCCTTCTTTCAACCAACCCCACCTTAGTCCTTGTACATATGCATTCGTGTATATATACGTGCTCTTGTATGTTTATGCATGTGTGAGCGTGGGTGTATGCGTGGATGTGTGCGAGCGCATATGTGTGCATGTGTGTGTGGGAGTGTATGTGTACGTATATATATATGTGTGTATATGTATGTATGTGTTTATATACGTATGTGTGTGTATATATGTATATGTATGTATGTATATGTATATATATGTATGTGGGTGTGTTCATGTGCATGCGTGCTGACGTGTATGCATGCGACTGGATGTGTGTGCGCACACGCGTGTACGTGTGTATGCGTACGTGTGTGTGTATGTGTGTACGAGCATGCATGGTCGTGTACATGCGCGCGTATATGCATATGTGTGTGTGCATGCATGTATGAGCGTGTGCATTCGCACGTATGTGCATACATCTGTGTGCGTGCATGCATGTGTCTTTGGGCACATATGCGTATGTATGTTCCTACGTATATGCGCGCGTGTATATATGTATGCATGTATATGTATGTGTGCCTGTACGTGAGCGTGTGAGTGTATGTGCACAAATTTGTATGAGTACGTATATGCGTGTCTGTCTGTGTGTACATGTGTGCGTATATATGTACACGTGGAGCCCATAGTAGTATGCGTATGCGCTTCGGTATGTATATGTAAGGCTTACCCAGCAAATATAGTGACATGTGTGTGCATATAAATATGTATGAATATTATTTTGTATGCGTGTATATGTCGCGAGTATATGTAACCACGTGCAACCACGTCCGGTTGTCAACGCAACACCTCGTAATAGACAACACCGAAGTTCAAAACACCACCACCCACCCACCCATAATATACAACATTTACAACCTTAAAATTAATATTATTCAACCCCACTCCCCAACCATCACGACCCGTCCGTATACATCATACACGGCCCACGCATCAGATAGAAAGAAAACATGCACGCGCGCGCACACACACATACATGTATAGACACGAGCGCTCGCACGTAAGCACTATTAAAATACTGCACACTAACAGATCAACGTATTATGTGTGTGACCAGCCACTACGCGTACACAACCTTTATACTGCCCATAAACACTCTCATACATTCAATTCACCTTCACATACATACACACATCATTTTATCCAATCATACGCATCCCATGTCTATTGAATTTTTTGAAATTTTTTGAAATTTTTTCGATTTTTCTCACATTTGAAACATCTTCACCTGATGAATGCATCGCATGAAACCAATATGGTTGTGAAAAGTTCCTTTGTCACCCAATAAATAGATATGTAAAACCTATATATTTATCTTATTATATTATATATATATATATATATATATACACACACACACATCTGTGTGTTAACCATAACTCATCAAAAATGGCACATAACAGATTTTTATTAGCAATACACTTAAAATGGTTTAATGTAAGAGATTTCCATTTTATTTTTGCAATTAAATGATAATTGTCTGCATTTGTACTAAATGTCATTTTTTTAAAAAAATCCTCCAAATTCTTGATATAAGGGAGATAACTAGCGAATTAGAATTGTTCACTCCTTCCAAAATGGGATCAATAATATCACCAATGAACCACTTCGGACAGAAACTCAATGGATTCATTGGTTATCTAGTTAATTGAAGTGGTTAAGTATAATTTAGAAAACTTATTCTGTATAACAATATTATTTTATTTTTATCAAAATGATTATTTATTTTTCCTTTTTTTTTTTTTTTTTTTTTTTAGATTGAAATTGAAGAAGGCAGCCTGATTTGTCCCGAAACAGGGCGAAGTTTTCCTATAAAAAATGGCATTCCAAATATGTTATTGAATGAAGACGAAGTTGGTGCATCTTAGAATTTTGTAAATAAATTTTGTATATTTATTCTCGGATTTGATTGTTTAATTCTTTTTTTTAATTATAAATCCGGTTCTTTGATTTCTTGAAAGTTTCCTAAGTGGAAAATGTTTTAATTTTCTGGATATTTCCTAGTTTAGACCAGTTCCTAGATTGGAGTGGTAGTACCTGTTAGGGCCCATCTATGGTTAAATAGAAAAAATGAGTTTAAAAAAAAATGTATTTAAAAACATTTTTTTGAATACCCAAGCATGTATAGAATAAAATGTCTTCGGCATAAAATAACCAAACAAGGGTTGATGTGCCATAAAATCTAACAAACTAACCAAACCAATCAGTTCTGAGGTAGTAATATCTCCTCTATAGAAAGTGATGTTCATATACGGATAGGAAAAACATGGACTGCTATAGACAGATTATTGATCATCTGGAGATCTGATCTCTGATAAGATAAAGTGAGAATTCTTCCAAGTTGTAGGCGTGTCAGTACTACTGTATGACTGCACTACTTGGACTCTAACTAAAGGCTTAGAAAAAGCTATGTGGAAACTATACAAGGATGCTGTGTACTGTCTTGAACAAATCTTGGAAGTAGCACCCCCCACAAGAAAAGCAGCTGTACAGCCACATACTTCTTATCACACAAACCATCTAAGTCAGATGAACAAGGCATGCTGGAGAAAAATGGATATACATGAATGGATGATCAAAACTAAGTTATACAACTTAGTTTTGATCATTCATTCCTGAATTTGGTGAGGCTTGTGGCCAGGGAAAAATGTTGATTATATAATTCTCATATATAATATGCATCACTAATTTTAACATTAAAAAAATTTGTACAGAAATAATTACAATATTTTTACACTGTTAGATAATTTATTAAAAATGGTTTGAACCAGTCAAGAGTCATTTTGATAGGCATGTTAGAAAAGCTGTAAATGTTCAAGAGGTTGGTTATTACATAATTGGTTTTCCATACATGCTAAATTCATATCATTTTTATTTACAAAGAAATTATCAAAATTACAGTGAATATCAATGAATCCTGATATGTACAATAGTAAAGAATTTGTAGATTTTTTTTTCTGTCTAATACTTATAGAGTAGTCTCCCATTCTTTACAAATGTAGATCCTTACGGACAGCATAAACTTACATATAAAAAAATTCTATGAATTTCTTAATTATAATAATGAAATAAATCTCGTTAAAAAGAGCACAACCTTCAAGAGAGAAAAACATGATAATGTGCCATTTTGACAGACAAAATGTAATGATTGAACTATCTATAGAGAACTTAATTCAAAGAAATTTAAAAAAGAAAAAAAAAAAAAATCACTTGTTAGTTTAGGAGGCCACATGTAGTGAGAGAGAAGATTTGCCTCCTGGAGCAAAGTGAGTGTAAACATTAGGGTAGATCGATTTTTCACTTTTAAAAAAATATCAAATTGTGCATCTATGCAAAAGTTTTATGTTTGTATACTGATACCAAAAATTAGATCTTTTACTTAGCTAAGTCGGTGGCCAGAAACCACAAATATGGAATATTGAATATGGACTGAAAAACGGTTCCTAGTTTGATACTGGTCCTCGCCAACTCTGCGTATGAGTAGCACAGGGATCTGTGCAGTAAAGTAAGGAGCTGATGGTAGGTGTGGCGCTCCACCTCAGATGCTAAAACAATCTCCTTGGTCTAGCACTATTGAAAAGGAGATAGACTCCCTCGCTGACACCGACTTTAGGCCGCCCCGTCGACTTTACTTACTTGTACCATTGTTTGAGGTAATAGCATCAAAGATCGTCTGTTAAAATTCACAAAAAAATCTTAGTTTTTACGACATTTGACCTAGAAATTGGTTAGAAAATTTACACATTCTCAATTTGAATTCTATCGATAATATTTAATTTGTTTCATACATAAAATAACATTTTCTGATTTAAATATTGAAACGGTAAATTTTCTAACCAATTTCGAGGTCAAATGTTGTAAAAACAAGGATTTTTTGTGAATTTTAGCCGACGATCTTTGATACTATTTCCTCAAACAATGGTATCTAATTTTTGGTATCAGTATACTAACACACAACTTTTGCATAGATGGACAATTTGATATTTTTAAAAACGTGAAAAATCGACCTACCCTAGTGAACATGTCTAGCTTGCAGGATGAGTGGGGGAAAAAATATGGCTGCCTTGGCACTAAAATTTAAATACGCGCAAATTTTTCTCAGATTGCTGTACATAATACGAAGCACAACCGAGAAGGGGGCAAAATGCTTTGAAACGGTGAGCGTATTGTTTAGGGATAAAAAAAAGTTTGTAGTTGGATTAGCCTAATCAATTTTGGAACATATACCACAGGTTCCTGATATCTGGTTTATAGGCAGGGGTGACCCAACTTACAAATAACTCCCCTTATATTTTCTCTCTTCCTCATAAATTCTTATTTGAAATCTGCCATTGCAACCTTTGATAGGAGTTTAAGTATACTCATACTGTAACAGCTAATTAACTGTTTAATAATATGATAGTCGGTAGAGTGTTTGGCTGGGAACCTAAAGGTTCCTGGTTCGATCCCGGCCCTCGCCAACTAGGCTTATGAGTAGCACAGGGATCTGTGCGGTAAAGTGAGGAGCTGATGGTAGGTGTGGCGCTCTGCCTCAGACGCTAAAAAACAATCTCCTTGACCTAGCGCTAGTGAAAAGTCGATAGATTCCCTTGCTGTATGCCTGATATCGACTTTAGGCCACCTTGATGACTTTACTTGTATGTATGTATGTAGTGAAGACCTAAAGACAATAGTGTTTGGCAATTATCAGATTCTTGCCTATGCGATAAAACCAAGGTGGTTTGAAATCGCATAGGCAATAAACTGACAGTTACCAAGCACTGTTGACTTTGTCTTCACTACCCTAACTTTGATATATATGCTCTCTCAATGATATTGAGCACTCTTTACTTTATATATATACGAGAGAGAGTGAAAGAAAGAAAAAAAACAACCTTTTCTCTTCTAGTTTTCCTCGGTCTTTATGTAATAAGCTATCTGATGAGGCTAGGCTCATATTGAATTCTCGTCAAAATAAATTCATAATAGACAAATGAGGATTTAAGTTTTTCTTTCTTTGAAAGTATAAATATTGCTCTGTATATAATTAATTTATTAGTTATTATACATTGAGCTCTCTTAGGGATTTATAAAAATCCTTGTATAAATCTATAAGTTTGCATCAACATGAGGATGCATTGTGGATGTACAGGAGATACTGATGATCCCAAATATAATTATCCCCAACATACCAGTCAGTTGGATACCTATTATATATACTAGCAAATATATGCACCCTCCGGGTGCAAGTATTTAAGTTTTGATATAATAAAATATCATATTAAATTAGAAAGGCTAATGAAACTGACTAAGAATGCAGATAAAAAGATCTGCAACAGAGGGGTATAATCGAAAAATAGAACAACTTTGAAACTAACTATTCCATCATTTTCCATTACTCCCCTCTTTCAATGGTAAATTTTCCTAATTTAACTATTTAGTTAAAATAGGAAGTAAAGGATAATATTACAGTTATTTCTTCTTGTAAATAAATTTCTTTTAAGATTTATCCACGAGATTTTTGTTTATATTTCTTAAGATAAAACCAAACAATTAGAAATCAATAATACCAAGCACATATTTATTAAAATAAAATTTTAAATATCAATATGCAAATTAGCCTTCCCATTCACACTGTAAACCCCTATTTTGTTGCATATATAAATACAATTGCATGTTATTAGTACGTAGATATGGTCAACAGTAATAATAATGTAAAACAATTTTTATTAATAACTGAAGGTTTAAAAATGAAATCATGGAGAATTTGACGTAAATAATTAAGGGAATTGTGACTTGAGTAGTAATATAGTTTCGGTTACAGACAGAAAAACACACAATCTCCATTATAATAAGATATATATATATATATATATATATGGGTGGTGGGAAACTGTTATATAAGAAGTTTAATAAAGAAAAACAGTCATTCACCAGAATTTTTTAACAATTGACAGAGGCTTGTCTGAAATATTAAAAGTGTAAGATTAAAAACAAGATAATATTCATTTTAAAAGCATACGTGGGATCTGTAACAACATTGATTTAAGTTTTTCTTTATTTGAAAGTGCTCTCTTAGGGATTTATAAAAATCCTTGTATAAATCTATAAGTTTGCATCAACATGAGGATGCATTGTGGATGTACAGGAGATACTGATGATCCCAAATATAATTATCCCCAACATACCAGTCAGTTGGATACTTTTACCTATAATATATATATATATATATATATATATATATATATATATATATATATATTTAAACATTTTTTTTTTTTTTATTTACTTGTCTATTTATATTTTAATATACTACTCTGTTTTTTCTGTCTGTCTGGACACCCTAAGAAGCCAACCTTGAAATGTATCTCTTTTTTTTATTCACTTCCTGTTTCTATAGTTACAATCCTATACTGTTAAAAATATTTTTTATATTTTTTATTTTTTGCTTTTGTTTGAATTTATATATATTCAGCTTTTTGGGGTTTTTGTGATGTGCTTGTCCATAAGTGAATTGAGACCCATCTGATGAGACGAAAATTTGGGGAGCCGGTTTAAATCAACTTGGATTTATATGGGCCCAAATTTTGGTCGAAATAAATTTATTATGGAATTATGGTGATGAGTTCTTCCTTCCTTTATTGATAAATATTGCTCTGTATATAATCTAAAAGGTTATTATACATTGAGCTCTCTTCAGTGATTTAAAGATTCGCTGTATTTATACATACTGGATCATCAATATTAGTACAGTGGATCTTAGAAATCACATATAGAATCATCCCTTACTACCAAGTTTTGGATAAATCTCATATATATATATATATATATATATATATATATATATATATATATATATATATATATAATGGGTGGTGGGAAACTGTTATATAAGAAGTCTAATAAAGAAAAACAGTCATTCACCAGAATTTTTTAACAATTGACAGAAGCTTGTCTGAAATATTAAAAGTGTAAGATTAAAAACAAGATAATATTCATTTTAAAAGCATACGTGGGATCTGTAACAACATAGAGTTAATTAACATCTGAAGAAGATAGATCTGAAATACGTGTTGCCAATGTAAAATAATGAAAATTATTTTTTTTTAAATCCGTTTTGTGAACTTTCAATTCTTTTATAGAATATTTAATTTTCTCCCATAACAACATTATATATACTAGCAAATATATGCACCCTCCGGGTGCAAGTATTTAAGTTTTAATATAATAAAATATATTGAATTAGAAAGTTTAATGAAACTGAATAAGAATGCAGATAAAAAGATTTGGAACAGAGGGAGTATGATTGAAAAATAGAACAACTTTGAAACTAACTCTTCCATCATTTTCCATTACCCCCGTCTTTCATTGGTAAATTTTCCTGAGTTAACTATTTAGTTAAAATAGGAAGTAAAGAATAAAATTACAGTTATTTCTTCTTGTTTATGGATTTCTTTTAAGATTTATTTCTGAGATTTTTGCTCATATTCAATAAGATAACACCAAACAATTAGAAATCAATAATACTAAGCATATATTTATTAAAATCAAATTTTTAATATCAATATGCAAATTAGCCTTCCCATTCACACTGTAATCCACTATTTTGTTGTATATATAAATACAATTGCATGTTATTAGTATGTAGATATGATAAACAGTCTTAATGATGTAAAACAATTTTATTAATAACTGAGGTTTAAATAAACATAAAATCATGGCGAATGTGACATTAATAACTAAGGGAATTGTGACTTGAGTTGTGATATAGTTTCGGTTACAGACAGAAAAACACACAATCTCCATTATAATAAGATATATATATATATATATATATATATATAAAAATTCCGGTTTCAGTTGGATTTATTACTTCTCACAATTCTTGAATGAGGACATTAACATAGATGATACCATCCTGTCGGCTGCGGCAGAATAATTCACTGATTGCACCTCTGCAGAAGGGTAAAATTCCTCCAGTGGACCCAGTTGTTGACCGTGGCTGGAGACCCGTGATGCTTAGGGATGAAATCCTGGTAGTTGAACAGTCCATGACATGCAACCCTCCACTTTGGCTCTTACTTAGGCTAAACAGATAATGAAAGAGGCTCCCTTTGATCAATCGGCAGGCCTTATCAAGCCCTAGCACCTATATGATTGTCCCAACTCTATTGCTCTTATGGCAAGCCCCAACACTTTTTATCAGATATATATTTACCAACCCCTCCACACGAGCAGGATGCGACACAAGGTCAATTTCTTAAGTGGTGTTCAGCAGGTTTGAATTCAGAGTTTTCCTTCTCCTAGACTGGTTGCCTAACCAAGGTTAAAGAGCCCAGTCTGCCCTACTATTTACCCATAGATGGAGGGAGAGTAGGATTCATACCTTTCCCAAGAATATTAGCGCTAAATGAAATGCAATTACCACGTCCAGGATTTGAACTCGGGGCGATGGGTCCATTTCCCATGACTTTAACTATTACACCACGCGCTTCCACTTTTTATCATATATATGTTAGAAGGCGGTGGCTAAGGGTTTTAGTATCCTGGGTATGATGTTAAACTATATCTAATACTGAAGTTTCAATTTTGGAGCTCTGGGGAGTGTGGAGTACCCCTTTATTACTATAAATTCCAGGTTCACTCTGACCTGGAGTGGTAGTACCTGTTAGGGCCCCACCTATTAATTAAATTGGAAAAAATGAGTTTTAAAAAAAAATTGAGTACTCATCAAGAATGAATAAAACAAAAATGTCATTGGCATAAAATAACCCAATAAGAGTTGATATGCCGTAAAATCCAACCAACCAGATCATAGTGCAAATAGAAATTATCATAATCAAATGATATAAATTTGTGAATTTGTTTTGAAAAGTTACTCAGAAGTTAATAATTGTCAACAAACACTTGAAAAAAAAATTCAGTTGACATTTCAGAGGTCATGTGATGCATTTAATTTTATCTTCTATTCTCCCTACAAGATAAGTTACAAATATGAGGTGCAGCATCCACCAAGGATCAGATTTGCTATTCAGTAGTAATTGATCTGTGAGATTAACTTGTTAACTGTTTATAGAAGGAGGGAAAATAGATATTTGAGTCAACAGTCTTCGACCAGCAGCAAAAAATCCGTCGTCGTCGTCAAAATAATCTTTTCTGACTGCCGTCTCATGTAAGCCAAATGCTTCTCTGCTTGTCACCTTTACTCGCTTTGATTACTTATGGGCATATTACCCAAACATCCGGGCACATCAGTCGAACCTCGCGTCCGTCCAGTTCCTAATTCTTTGTTTTCGCATGTGGGAGGACGCGGGTTCGATCCCGGCAGGCAAGACAATGTCTTGCTCTTTTTCCTTTCTTGTTCACCGTCATACTGTTAAACCATTAAATTAAACACATTATATCTTATGGTTTCTCTAATTAATTTAAGATTTCTAAGTCAAAACCTACCAAACAGGAAATGAAAGGAAAATCATTAAAGGTAATAAATTAAAGATTCACATTAACATTGTATAAATTTAACTGAAGTTAATTTTTAACTATGTAATAAAAATGAGAATGTCCATTTCAGGAGAAATCTTATTTCAGGGTGGTGATGAGGTATGGATGAGGGAGGCTTTAAATAACAGTTGTTGATTTTGAAAAAGAGATTTCTTCCAATCTGTAGCCATGTCAATACTACTGTATGATTTGCGAGTTTCATGGTCTCATGAATTCTCAGCACTTCTCATATATTTACGGTCACTAACCAACTCTCATGAGAAATATCTAAGAATGATTTAAGCACACCCACGGTCTTTGTAATCTTTCTTTTTATATTGTCCTACTTGCTACCGCCTGTGACTATTATAGTTCTATCAAGGTATTGATACCCAACAATAAGTTTTATTTGCTTAACCCAGTATATTTTTCAGGACACGCTACTGGTTTATAGGTATTATTTATAGGCCAGTTTAGCTCAGTCGGTAGAGTATCTGCCTTGAAACTATGAGGTTCAGGGTTTGATCCTAGTCCTTACCAATGTAACGTAGTGCCTTTTCTTTGACGGTATTAAATAGGTATATGTTATATACTTCTCTTCTGGCCGGCTTGGTTCTTCTATCATCTATCTTGGTCTGGTATGTCTTCTAAGGTCTCATCTGGTCTTCTATTGAGGATTCCGGGTCTGGTTTCTGTTGCTAGGGATCATTCCTTATCAGAAGCCTTGTGCTATTGTTAGCTTTTAGTAATAACAACAAGACTTCGATTTACGATGATGTTACTTTATTCCATAAACCCCCAGACCAGACAATATGCGCGGATCCTTACGTCTTGCTAGCTTCGCTTCTAAGTCCTAACTGTCTAACTGAGTTGCTTACACCTTAAACCGGAAGGGCCTTCTATTGCCTTCCGATTCTCACGATCATCCCCAGAACGCAAGGTCAGAGTGAGGTCAAACGCTGTCACTCACTCTCAAGGCCATCAGCTGCACTAATATGATTTCTACACTATTGTCATAATCATTAGGTATTTAATGATAATGTAACACCAAGTCAGCGCATGAGTAGCACAGCTTGGATTTGTGTAGTAAAGTGGGTATAGGTGTGGTGCTTCACCTCAGATGCAAAACAATCTCCCTCATCTAGTGCCAGTGAAAAGGGGATAGACTCCTTGTCTGTCTGATACTAACTATAGGCAGCTCCACCTACTTTTACTACAATACCAAAGGCAATTTTGGTGTAATGGTTATCATCATAGGAAATGAACACGGTGTCCAGACTTCAAATCCTGGATGAGACATTTGTATTTCACATAGTACTAATACCCTGATATGCATCCAACTATTCTCCCTCTAGCTGTGGGTAAATATAAGGACAGACTGGGTTTTTAAACCTTGGTATGGCAACCAATCTAGGGGAAGGAAAACTGAATTCAACCCTATTAAATTCCTTTGTCTGAAATTTTGAGATGGGGTTTGATAATTTTTTGTATTTAGATTTTTCAGACTTGTCTTCATCTTTATTGTTAATATCCAGTTGACCACATAGCACATTGGATACAAAAGTTGAGTTAATACAGTTCCAAGTGATAATCATCTAGGTTGCAGGTTCAATCCTGACTACGGCTGAATATAACATAGAATGCTTAACATTTGTACCCAGTCATGGTTAATGTAGGGGGACCAATTTTCCGGAATAACGGAATCGTTAATCTTAAACGGAATCTGAGATTTTTAATGAATTTTTCAATAATAAATAAATTGATTTTTTGGTTATCAAATTTTTGTTTTATTTCTTTCAAAACTTGACTGTCTTTCCGATTTTTTTGTTAAACGCTTTAATAAATAGAACATAACCTAGTTATTTCCTTTAAAATTTATTTTACAAATATGAATTATTTTTCAGAAAAGTAGGTCGTAGAATTTTCTAAGAAAATGTTTGACTAGTCTTATATTTTTCTAAGAAATTGAAATGTTACAGAAGTCGGTCGGCCGGCCATCCGGGTCGGCCATCAAGGTGGGAATGGGAAGGTAGACATGTAGAAATTGGAAGGGGGGAGATATGAAGATCAAAAAGTTTAACAAATTCATTTCCTTGGGGTTCCGTTTGATTTTTCAAAATTTACAAGTAAAAGATTTTTAACAACTTGTAACCTTGTTTTAGGAATATGATGAAAGAGTAGTAAATGCTACTATCACGTGACCATACAATTTAGAAATAAAGAAAAAAAACTTTCCCAAACGCCATTTCATAAAACTACTGGCTCGTCTACTTGGAAGTTTACCGTTACACAGGAATTCTCCCGGATTCATAATTCACCATTGTAAAACAAATTTAAATTGAACAAAAAACCCTCTAATATCATTAACTATTAATGATTATTTTTTCATATATCTGTTTTTCAAAACAGTTGTGTGAATAAGCAACAAATTGCCAAGATGGCTGAACCAAATCAATATAGTGAATCACCTTCAACTTCAAAAGTTGGACCTGCTCCTCTAAAAAAACCAAAAAAAATGACCCCAGTATCTAAAATTTGTGCTAAAGCCAGAGCAGAGAAATTTCCTGATGACTTTTATGCGGAAGAAAATATGTTATTTTGCAAATTATATCTTCATAGTGTTGACATTTTTAGGGTTGACACAATCAAAGACCATTTAAAATCCGAATCTCATTTGGCAAAAAAGTCTTCAACAAAGTCTTCTCAACTGAAACAGAAGACAATTACTGTAGAAACAATGATACTCACCATAGTGAAGAATAAGTTCCAATTACCGTCGAACTGGGAAGACAAGGTAGCATGCGATTGTAACTCAATACAAGCTCGAAATGCTACAAAGTACACTGCAGAATGACAGGTATATATAGGACTCCACAGTGTCATGCAGATCAACCAGTCAGGCAGCCAATCAGAACTCAAGGAGTGGAATGACCCAAGTCACCCTGATTCATGAGTGGATCATTCTTGATTCCTATATTTACCAGCTGTCTTGGACACTGGTAAAAGTTCTACTTAGCTGCTGTAGGCTAACTGACTTCAATATGGCGCTGCAGACAGGATCTAAAACTGAAGATTGGGAAGAATATTTTGTCCAAGCAGGGATCTCTCCCGACTCAGCTAGGAGATATGCTACAACATTCGCAAGCGAGAAGCTGACAAGAGAGAACCTCAAGATGATGGATCGGGCCATGCTTAAAGAGTTGGGAATCACGGCAATGGGAGAAGCCCTGTCTATCCTTAAGCAGGCTAAGGAGACCTCTACCCAGACGGCTTATGCTAAGGTACCGCCAGCCAAGCTTCCCCAACTTCACTTTGAGATGACCCCTCAACAATTCAGGAAATTCCGAATTGATTGGGAAGTGTTCAGGAAGATGACAGATATGCCGACATCTCAGACCAGCATCCAGTTGTACAATTGTGCGGACGAGTCTGTCCAGAATGCTATAATCAACACCCACCCCAAATTCTTCACCACCGACCCAGACCAGCTGCTAGAGATAGTAGAGACATTGGTCACACAAAGAGCGAATCCTATGGTACACCGAATATCATTCTCAACCATTCTGCAGAATGAAGACGAATCCATACAGGATTATTTGATCCGGCTACGGTCAGGAGCACAGGACTGCAACTTCATATGCCCCAACTGCGATCATGACCTATCCAGTACATACATCAAGGATCAGTTTATCCGGGGTATAGCCAATGATGTGCTACAAACGGACATGCTGGCTAAGGCAGGATCGCTGAAGACATTAGACGATAATGTAAGCCATGCAAGAGCATTTGAAATGGCCATGCGAGACCAGAATAAAATGTCCGGTGTCACGGATGTAGCAAGACTGCGAACATCAGCTTATCGCCGTCAGAGGCAGGCCCAAAATACAGCCCGTTCGGACGCCAGCCGCAATCAAGGCGGAAAGACCATAGGTATGCAACGTAATGCGTGCCGAGGTTGTGGTAGCTACCAGCATGGTGGAGCTGGAATAGGCGACCGACCGCAAAGATGTGCTGCATGGGGTCAAACATGTAACGCATGTGGCAAGCAAAACCACTTTGCAAAGGTTTGCCAGTCAAAGGGTGAAAATGAACGAGGTGCTGTAAGGTGTTTCAATGATGAAGGAGCCACTATGGACGCTCTCATTGCACATGTGATGTTTGACCCAGCTAATGACACCTATGAGCTGTGCAACAATAACGACCGCGAAGAAGTGGAAGCAACATTGACCCCGTTCTCCCCATGCCCGGATCCAAGACAAGCCAGGAACATTCCTGCCACTCGCCCAACCAGGCTCAAAATCTACCCTGACAGTGGTGCATCAATATGCCTTGGTGGGCCAAAACACTTATGGCACATGGGACTCTCAGAGAGGAACTTAATCCCTTCGAACAAAAAGGTGCGTGCAGTAGGGGGTTTTTCATTGGTGTGTGAAGGTTGGCTGCCCGTCAAATTCACGATTGGGGCAAGGACCACAAAACAGGCACTGTACATTTGCAAAAAAATACAGGTGATATATTTCAGCAAAACAGCCTGCATTGATGTGGGTATATTACCCCAATACTTTCCCAAACCCATGACAATACCACCATACCCTGCAATCAATTCAGTAACGTGCGAAAATGTACTCCCAGACCCTCGACATCACAAATCAAACCTACCGGCCCATAAAATACAATCGGATTATCCTAAGGCCCTTCCATTTTCACCAACCAGTGAAAATGTAGAAAAACTCAAAAATGGCTGTTAGACCGATTCGCCACAACAGTGTTCAACAATAGCGGAGAGTTTCCTGCAATGTCTGGCCCTCCAGCCCACATTCACCTCAAGGAAGGTTCAACCCCCAAAGCCAGACATAACCCCATTCCGGTACCATACCACTATAAGGAGCAAGTACGACAAGCCCTTTGGGAAGATGTCAAAAGAGGCATCATTATCCCAGTACCAATTGGTACCCCTACCGATTGGTGTAGCACTATGGTTATCACCGCTAAAAAAAATGGTAGACCAAGAAGGACAGTAGACTACCAGCATCTAAACTCCCAATGCAAACGAGAGACACACCACACTAGCTCGCCGTTCCAACTTGCATTACAGGTACCGCCAAAACAAAAAAAGACTGTCCTGGATGCCGTGGATGGTTACCATTCAATCCTCCTGGATGATGAATCACAACCACTTACGACCTTCATCACAGAGTGGGGTCGTTTTATGTATCTCAGGATGCCCCAAGGATACTTAGCCTCCGGCGACGCCTACACACGTAGGTACGACGAAATAATCCGAGACATTCCTCGTAAAGTAAAAGTGGTCGACGACACTTTACTCTTTGACAAAAACATAGAGGAGGCATTCTACCATACCCTTGATTACTTATCACTATGTGAGAAAAATGGAATTGTCATTAACAAAGATAAATTCCAATTTTGCCAGGATACTGTTCAGTTTGGGGGCCTCCAAATAACACCATCAGGAGTGACCCCTTCTGAAACTTTGCTGAATGCAATTTCCAGCTTCCCGATCCCAAAGAATATCACCGATGCAAGGTCTTGGTTTGGGCTAGTGAACCAAGTAGCTTGGGCATATTCCTTAAGCCCAATAATGCTACCATTCCGAGACCTTGTAAAACAAAATACACACTTTTCTTGGAATGAAAATCTTGAGAAAGCATTTCACCAATCCAAGCAAATCATTGTGGATTTAGTGAAAAAGGGTGTTACCACTTTTGACACCAACAGTGACGTGCCTGGCTCCAGACTGGAGCAAAGAAGGTATGGGCTTCTTGCTATTACAGAGGCACTGCGCATGCCCCACGGAGAAGGCCCCAGTGTGCTGCCCTGATGGATGGCGCATTGTATTTGCAGGCAGCAGGTTTTGCACCGATGCAGAGCGCCGATATTGCCCCCATTGAAGGCGAAGCAGCTGCAATCGCATGGGCACTAGAAAAATGCTGCATATTCATTATGGGTTGCCCAAACGTAATAGTAGTAACAGATCATCAGCCACTAACAGGAATATTTGGGGACAGAGACCTTAGTAATATACACAACCCACGCCTCTTTAAAATTAAAGAGAAATCACTCAGGTATTTCTTCACCATCCAACATTGCCCAGGCAAGTGGCATAAAGGTGCTGATGCTATCTCTCGCAACCCAGTGGCCACAGTAGAAGCTCTTCTGAGTCTATGCCCAACACAACCCTCTTCCAAAGATGTCCACCTCTCGGACAATATAGATGCTGCAATGGAATTGGCAACCATTCAAGCAATAACAAATTCCAAAGATGAGAAAATTGCCATGTCACCTGACAACATCCGTGCATCAGGCCGAAACGACCAGAGTTAGACAACTCTGATAAAAACAATCAACCAGGGATTTCCTTCCAAACGTTCTTTTACAGAACCTGACATCCGCGACTTCTGGGAGGTACGGCACCGACTTAGCACTGAGAGAGGCCTAGTATTAATGGATGGGAGGATCGTAGTACCAAAATCTCTCAGGGGAAAAGTGCTACGCTGTTTGCACTCGGCTCACCAAGGTGTGGATGGCATGAGGGCTCGTGCTAATGATTCTGTATATTGGCCTGGTATGAATGCATCTATACGAAACTTCAGAGCAAATTGCTCAGTCTGTATAAGCATTGCCCCAAGTCAGCCACGAGAACCAATCATCATAACCCCATCCCCGGAATGGCCTTTCCAACAAATAGTGATGGACCTATTCCATGTCGGACACGTTGCATACCTCGCCTGCGCTGATAGACTCACGGGCTGGCTTATTTTGTACCATTTAAAACCAGGTCATGCCACCACTCCTAAGTTAATGTCCATTTGTCGAAAACTATTCCATACATATGGCACCCCAGATGAACTCAATAGCGATGGTGGCCCGCCGTTTACTGCTAACACATTCCAGCAGTTCCTTGAGACATGGGGTGTGAAGCACAGACTGTCCTCAGTTGGATATCCTCAATCTAATGGCCGGGCAGAACTTGCAGTAAAAACTGCAAAGAGAATAATACATGGTAACACAGGCCCCCAGGGTTCGTTGGATAACGACAATGTGGCACGGGCCATCCTGCAATACCGAAATACCCCCATCCAAGGTATTGGCCTATCCCCTGCACAACTCCTACTCCACCGCCGACTTCGTGATTCCATTCCTTCACAACCTATCCTCTACAGGCCACACCCTGAATGGATAGCAGCAGCACAACGCCGCGAAGAAATCCTTCACCACCGCAATGCTAAAATGATCAAACGGTACAATAGACATACCCACCCCCTTTGCCCACTACAAGCTGGCGATACAATAACCATTCAGAATCCACTTAATCGCCGGTGGAACACTACTGGCAGGATCGTTACTGTCCTTCCAGATCGTCAGTACCAAATCAGGGTCGATGGATCAGGAAGAGTCACCCTCAGGAATCGCCGTTTCTTGAGGAAGTTGGAGGCCAAAGCAAAACCCACTCCAATGCCAAGTGCAATGCCTGAATTTACAAGCCCTGCAAGCAATACTTCATCTATGCATTCCAATCTCCCAACATCTCCCAGAAATGATGCGCATACAGCAATTCGACACCCCACAGTGAGCACTGATACATCAACCTGCCTTCATCCATCGAAAATCCCTCGAGCCTTGTCCAGGTTATTCCCGCATAACAGGACAGGCCTTAAAGAACAGCTCACTCCTCGTAGAGCCTTGCCTGCACACGGGGGAGGGAGAGGGGAGATGTAGAAACAATGATACTCACCATCGTGAAGAATAAGTTCCAATTACCGTCGAACTGGGAAGACAAGGTAGCATGCGATTGTAACTCAATACAAGCTCGAAATGCTACAAAGTACACTGCAGAATGACAGGTATATATAGGACTCCACAGTGTCATGCAGATCAACCAGTCAGGCAGCCAATCAGAACTCAAGGAGTGGAATGACCCAAGTCACCCTGATTCATGAGTGGATCATTCTTGATTCCTATATTTACCAGCTGTCTTGGACACTGGTAAAAGTTCTACTTAGCTGCTGTAGGCTAACTGACTTCAATAGGCTAACTGACTTTGTTTAAAAGTAAAGAAGTACGAGATGATTTTATTCTTGATTTAAAAAAAAATGTGTACTTTGTCTGATATTCCCCTACACAAAATTTTAAAAAAAAATGTGTACTTTGTCTGATATTCCCCTACACAAAATTTAAAAAAAAAATGTGTACTTTGTCTGATATTCCCCTACACAAAATTGACAAAATGAGACCATTTCTATTAAAACACTGTAAGGAAGGTGGTGCTATTCCAAGTGTCAATTGTGTTAGGACCATAGCATTTTGAATGTGATTGCAAGCATTCGTGGGGAGTCATTTCTCATTGATGTTGTAACCTTGGGAGAATGCAATTATCAAACCTTAAGTCAGGCATGCATCCAAGCTGTAACTCATGTGGATATTGCATTTGATGATATTGTTGCATTTGTAACTGATTCTGCAGCTTATTGTAAAAAAGCTCATAGGGAAGTGATATCAAATGTCTTTTCTAACAGTTACCATGTGTTGTGCTTAACCCATATCATAAATCTTGTTGATGAAGTATTTTCACACTGGTCAGCATTTGATAATGTTACCCAGCTCATTACATTCATCAAGTCAGCCTTTTTTAAAAAGGCTAGTCGAAAAAAAGCGATACCTTAAATGGCTTGAAGGTTCCTTGCCTAAGGAACATGTGAAGTTACCCCCTGTGCCAGTGGCAACCAGATGGAATTCATGGTTTAATGCAGCCATATATCACTCATCCTTTGTGCAATTTTATGAAGGGTTCTTTAAACAAGAAAAGAGCCATAGCCTTGCAGTAGATAGGATTCTGGAATTAGTAGATGATGGTCGACTACATCATGCCTCTTACCATAATTTGCGCTTGAATCTGCATTTTATAAAAGAGAACTGCATCCGTTTAATAACAGTTTTGACAAGCTTAGAAGAAACCAAGTCTCCACTTGCATGTGTTGTTTATAACATGATGGAGGATGTAAAACAGTATTTGCATACTGGTACATCAAAATCAACATTTGATGTAGAAATAGACTGTCTTCTGTCTGAACTAGAAAATACAAAGAGGGAGAGAGTTATCTCAAATTTCCAAGATTTGTTCAGCACATCTTTTTCAAAACTGAATAAATACCTGGATGCTCACCCTGTATATAACTTTTACAAGGCATCTCGTCTGTTTTAATCCTAGACAGCTACCTTGTATAAGCCATGACATTGATAGTTTTGCAGCCACTAATAACTTGCAAGATCCTTCTACTGATCTTCTAGAATTCCAAATTTATGTGAATTACAAAGATGACTTACCAAATCCTTTTAACATCCCAGCATTTTGGAATGCAAATAAGAGTAGATTTCCCCTTCTGGAACGGATTGCCAATAAGGTCATATGGATGCCTGTTACCAGCATAGATATTGAACGTTCATTTTCTCAATATAAACATTTACTAAGTAAACAACGTGAAAGTCTTACTCCTGAAAACACCAAGCAACTTACAATGTTGTATTACAATGGAGATTTAGAAAAGAGATTTGAAGATTGCTAATTTTTTTATTTGGGAAATATTCAATTTTAAATTTGAGCAGTATTTCAACTTGAGATAAGTTGTTTTATTCAAATTTTGAATTAATATATCAAATTTGTTTTTATATTTTGTCACAAAGATTCAATTATTATATTTTAATTCCTGTTTTGTAAAATTTTAGTCAAAATGTTTGACTTTCTCAGGTATTTATTGTTGAGATTCAAGTTATTTGCTGTTGATTCTTTAAATGTGATTTTTCTGTTAATTTTGATATTGCAAATCAATGATTATAAATCAAACTGGATCCCTTTACTTAAAAACACAAAAACAATCTGAATGTGTTCTTCCTTATAGAAGGAAACTCTTTAAAAGTTCTACCTCAAAGATAATTATGCACTGCAACATTTCATTGTTTAGTCATGTTACATATTTATTTTTACATATAATTTATTTTTGGACTTTGATTACACAATTTCAAAAAGATTTATAGATATTTGCTATTTCTTTATATGTAATAAAACTTTGAATTATGTTTTTGTTTTCAGTTTTAATAATTTAGCATATTTTATTTCAATTTTTTCACAAAATAAAAATGGAAATTACCAAAAGTGGAAATGGAAAAAAAACGGAATTGACTAAAAGTGGAAACGGAATTATGAAAAATTTGAAACGGAAAATCGGGGGCCCTATTAATGGAATGAGAACTGTCTACCCCGGATAGATTGAATAAAGGGATTTGGTTCAAAGTTCCGTGAAGGCTCCCAAGTTTGGCAAGAAACACCTGAAGAAGGCCAGAGGGAACATTGACTGAAATGTTGTGTATATAACAAAAGATGAGAACAACAGTCTGAAAAATTTAAATAATACTATTAAACTCAGCTTAAAGAATTGACTATGTTGTGTAATCCACACCTGGACAAAATTTCAGAAAAATTGAAGGGAGTGGGTGACATGGCCTGGAATTACCTTTCTGTAGAAGTTATACACCAGATATTGTAGAAGTAAAGAGATACTCCCCATCACAGTAAATTTCCAACTAGTGTCCATTTGGCAAACAAGGGAGTGAGCTGTAACTCAATACAGTCCTCACATAACGCAAAACGATGGATATTTATCTAGCACCATATCCTCACTGAGCGGCTTATTGTGTAGGTTGATCTTTTTTCCATGGAAACACGATAAATAATAAAACAGAAACAATTTTGATAATATTTGAAAGTTTTATTCCACAATTTTTTTTTTCATATAATCTTAATTTTCAAATTATTTGCCTTTTAATTTACAAAATATGAAGAAAATACTTACCATACTAAATCTTCTTTTTTTTAAGACAACTTCAAAACTAAATGCTGCTTTGCTTCTTTCCTTTTAACAAACAAACAATAATTATTGAAAAATATATTTGACAATATAATCCTCGTTTCATATTGAAATTAACACATTGAATTTCAATTGAAAATCTTTTTAATTAATAGTATTAATTTTGGAATCAACACTAATTATTAAAATCTTTACATTTCAGAAAAACCTTTTGTTTGACAATAAACACCAGAAAACAGAAAGACATCTGCTAAAATGGGGGAATTTCTAAATCACAATTTGTTTCTTTGAAAAAAAAATCTTCACATTCTTGACAATAAAAAGTTGTATCATCAAATATTCTCTCTCGGACATTATTTTCATAGAGCATAGCCAACCAGATAGAAAGAAAAAAAAAGACATTTTAACCCTTTGTCTACCAGAGTGCCCCAAACTGTCTGTTGGAATATTTTTGTCATATGAGATGTGCTGAAGTCCACCACTTAAACTCAGACTTCCTGGGTGCAGGGATTAAAGCCAGCCAATCAACACGCTGGAATATGTGGTTAGTTAACTATTTAATCACCGATCCTGAAAGCCATTCATTTGCACGTATTTGCCGTGGACGAACGGATCAGCAACCAAGGGACAACCAAAGAATTCTACTGAACACCGAGGAATAAACAAAGGATTCTACCTAACCTTAAGGAACACCAAGGATCTCCACTGTAAAGTGCTCCCACTTGCAGCCTAAAAATGGCCAAAAAAATCGTAACACAGTCCGACAATCAAAATGCCCCCCCCCCCCTCTGGTAAAATGTCCGAATTTGTCAGCTCTTAGAAAATGGTTTAAAAAAAAGAAAAATGAATACATTTCTTTTCAGTACAAAAGGATCAGTAATATGATTCTCGCTTGTCAACCATTTCACTGCGCTATTGCTGATGGCAGTCGTAGATAAAGGGTTAATATCTTTGAAGATACCAGTTTCTGTGTGTACTAAGAAATCAAATAATTGACATGCCACTTGATCCAACAAATATCCACATTTTGAGTAGCATTACAAGCATTTAGCTGAAAAATGCTGACATTTTCAAATTTGCGACCTTAATCAGTTCAATTTGCAATTTCTCGAGTATTTCTTAACCAATCTTAAAAAGATTTATATGGTTGGAAAGACAATAGAGTAATCTTTCTAAATATGTAACTTTTATCAGTTTTCATCAATTGAATTATTTTTTACAGCGAGTTAAAACCGTATTTTTGGTTGAACAGCTGAAAACAAAAATATGACCGGTTTTTTTTTAGGATAAATTTTACACGCTGTTTTGTTTTTCAAAATCAAAGTAGGTAATCTTTATCCAAATTCTTGAAATTTTGCACACAAATAGAAGACACCTGGAAGTACAAACAGGTTTTTTGTTTCTAGGATCCGTGGAAACGAAAATATGAGAAGGCAAAGTTGAAGGTTATTTGTTTAAAAAATATGAAAGACGCACTTTCTCTGTAAAATTAGAGACTTTCAAAATTATTTTCCTATAAAATTTTTGAAATTTAAAGATTGCTAAGTGCTTTGGCATTTGATCTGAAAGTTTTGATTTTGAAGAAAAACCTCGAATTTAGGTGACTTTCGGTTGTAAAAACACCCTGTCAACTGACGTCACAAATCGGACCTTATTGATTTAAAATCACAATCTCGTATATTTATTGTTCAATCTTAAAAATATTCATATGGTTGAAAATAAAATAAAACAATCTCTCTAAATATGTAATTTGTATGTGTTTTTATTAATTGAATATTTTTTACAGCGAGTTAAAAATGTATTTTGCTTAAAAAAAAAAACCAAAAATGCGTGATAGGAATTTTTTTCCGAGAATACATTTTACACTCTACATTTCTTTGGAAAATCTAAGTGGCTAATCTTTATCAATATTCTTGAAATTTTGCATTCAATTAGAAGAAACCTGGAAGTACAAAAGGGAGCTTTTTTTTTGTTTCTAGGACCCGTGGAAGTAAAATTACAATAGTGCAAACTCCAAGACTATTTGTTCAAAATGAGGATGATTAGCGAAAAAGACGCACTTTGTGTGTAGAATTAGAAAGTTTCAGAATTATTTTGATATATGATGTGTAAAATGTAAATATTGCTATCCACTTTGGGTTTTTATTCGAAAATTTGTATTTTGAAGAAAAAACTCAAATTTATTTGTCCGACAGGCATAGCGCGTAACAAAGTTTACGTTAAACAGTGAGGCATTGTTTATGTTATGCAGATAATAAAGTTTAAATTTATCGCTTATTTCGTCCAATTTTTAAAATATTTATACCGTTGAAAATAAAATAAGAATCTTTCTAAATATTTAACTTTTATGTGTTTTTAATAATTGAATTATTTTTTACGTCCGTTCCAATTTTGGAAAAAAAAAAAATTGAAATTACGAGAAATGTAAACAAAAGCACACACTAACCGGGTTTGTGTGAAAACATGTAAATAGATAATCTATTTCTTTTATGTAAGCATTTAGAAATGTATTTTTAAATTCAAAGTGATGTTATATATATAAATTAATATTATATATATATATATATATATATATATATATATATATATATATGAATAGATTGTGGTACGAGCAAAATTTGAAAATGGTTTTAAAAAGCGTGTGCATTGTGAGATGTTATAATAAATACAATTTCACAAATTTTTTTTTTTTTCCTTCTGAAAAAGATATCTTTTTTTTCGGTCATGTCTCATCAGAGAAGCATACTGTGACACTAATGTTTGTACGAGGAATAATGTGTAAAATCCGCAGATGTGGAAGTAAAAAAAAATTATATATATATATATATATATATATATATATTACGTAGCAATTGAAAATAATTAATGTGTGATCTGAGGGCTCCTTTGGTGCGACTTAGAATATGCTAACTGTATACTTTGCAGAGGGTAAGAAACACCACAAAACAGTATCCGGTGGTGAGGCTAAATAACCAAAACATTTAATGTCACCAAATAAAAAAGATAAGATAATGTTGGCAAACAACTATAATAGAATCATCCTCTGAATGTTTTTTCATATTTTATATATTTACATACCATCAAGTTTATCTCTATTTTCATTGATATATATATATATATATGATGGCAGCAAACTCGTGTTCAAGTATTGCCATTGCTTGATATAAAAAAAATTTTTTTACAAAGTTCAACAGTTCAAAGAATATAATGGTGAGCTTCAAAAAGTTCAACAATGAACTGCACAAAAGTGGCTCTTTAGTCTTGCCAAAGTCTTGCACATCTTCCCACATTTACAGGTAATTCAAGGGAGCACAGGGTATCTTAAGAGTCCATCCCGCCGATGCACAGATTGGTGACTGATCAGGCCAGCTTTGCTCATACATAGTCTACTATGTGACCAGTGTGGAAGGCTAATTTGAAGCCCTTGGTTGTCTACTTTTTTATTCTTGTGAATATCTCGTTTCAACTGTTCATGTTATACACACACACACACACACACACACACACACAAGATGTCTAAAAAAAAAAAAAATTGAGATTTTTTTTGTACTTTTTGACATTTGACTTGTATTCTGAAAAAATGAACATTCCATTCATTGTTCATATCTATCTTCATAAATACAGCTTCAAACTGGGCACTTTTATGAAAACACCTTGTGTGTGTGTGTAATATATATATATATATATTTATATTTTTTTTTTTTTTTGTGGCAGAAGTGCTCATATTTGAAAGAACAACATAAAATTTTTTTTTTTTTTTTGCAACATCAAAGATTTCGTTTGGAATTCATATCACAGAACTATAAAATTTAAAAAATAAAAATCTGTTTTCAAATGCCTTTAAAGTAATAAAGAATTCATCATTCGCATCTGATGAGTCAGGAGAGTTAGACAATTTGTCTAAGCTCCCTGAAATAGACTATAATGCTAAATCTCTAAGTCTTTTGTTATTTCTTTAATTATATATTTGCTCTGTGACTCTAATATTAAGAGCACATATTGAGCTCTCAAACTGCGAAAGGTTTTTAAAATAAAACTCGTGTCGTAAGGAAGATTTTTTCTCTGGACTTTTGGATTATATATATATATATATATATATATATATATATTAGCATGCATATTTATGTGTGCAAGTATATTTTGCAAGTCAATTGGGTTTTCAGTGTGAGTTCATGGTGGATTTTTATTTTTCAATTTATTCCAGTTAACCGTTTTTTGGTTGGATTTATATAAATAAATTAAGCACATCTTATATATATATCTTCTTATTATAATGGAGATTGTGGGTTTGTCTGTCTGTCACCGAAACTATATTACTATACAAGTCACAATTCCTTTAGTTATTTACATCATATTCTCCATGATTTTATTTTTTATTTAAACCTCAATTATTAATAAAATTGTTTTACATTACTTACACTGTTGACCATATCTACATACTAATAATATGCAATTGTATTTATATATACAACAAAATAGAGGTTTCCAGTATGAATGGGAAGGCTAATTTGCATATTTATATTAAAAATTTGATTTTAATAAATATATACTCAGTATTATTGATTTCTAATCGTTTGGTTTTATCTTATTGAATATGAGCAAAAATCTCTTCAATAAATCTTTTAAAAAATCCCTTAACAAGAAGAAATAACTAATATTATTCTTTACTTCCTATTTTAACTAAACAGTTTAATTAGGAAAATTTACCAATGAAAGACGGGAGTAACGGAAAATGATGGAAGAGTTAGTTTCAAAGTTGTTCTATTTTTCAATCATACCTCTGTTCAAAATCTTATTATCTACATTCTTATTCAGTTTCATTGGCCTTTCCAATTTAATATCATATTTTATTATAAAATTTAACTAAAATACTTGCACCCGGAGGGTGCATATATTTGCTAGTATATATAAAGAATAGTTGCTTGAAGCTATAATTGTTTACAAAGAATTATCATTAATTGCCTGAAAAAAAAAACAAACGAGACTGAGTTTGACATAACCCAAGAAGAGTTGGCATGTCATAAAGCCAACCTATTTGATCTAAAAAAATTTTCAAGGCATCACACATCTAATTGCTTACTATTTTTTTTATTTTTATTTTTTTTAAATAGGAAATTTATTTATTGATGGTTATCAATTGCAGACTTACAAACGTGGCCCAAATTCAAATTGGCTGCTTTGTATCCATTACTAAAACTAGCAAATATATGCACCCTCTGGGTGCAAGTATTTAATGTAATAAGATATTATATTAAATTAGAAAGGCTAATGAAACTAAATAAGAATGCATATAAAAACACTTGAAACAGAGGGGAATATAATTGGACAATCGAACAACTGAAACTTACTCTTCCATCAATCCCGTCTTTCATTGACAAATGTTCCTAATTCAACTATTTAGTTAAAATAGGAAGTACAGAATAAAATTACAGTTATTTCTTCTTGTTAATGAATTTCATTTAAGATTTATTGAAGAGATTTTTGCTCATATTCATTAATATAAAACCAAACAATTACAAATCCATAATACTAAGCAAATATTAATTAAAATCAAAGTTTTGATATCAATATGCAAATTAGCCTTCCCATTCAAACTGTAAACTGCTATTTTTTGTATATATGAATACAATTGCATTTTATTAATTTATCTATTTCATTACTAATTGAGGTTTAAATAAAAATAAAATCATGTAGAATGTGATGTAAATAACTAAGGGAATTGTGACTTGTATAGTAATATAGTTTCGGTTAGACAGAAAAACACACAATCTCCATTATAATAAGATATCAAACTTTCTCTATTAATCATTTCATTTTAATGAATGATTGCAAATCATAGAAATATTTTTGTTAGCTCTAATCTACAGAGAATAAAGCAATTTCCAATCCAATTTGCACGTGAAAAAAAAAGGCGGGGGGGAGAAGACAATGACAAATATATAGAGAAAAGAGAATAAGGAGAAAAGAGAGTAAGGAGGATGGAGAAATGAATAGAAGAGAAGGGTATGAAGGAGAAAAGAAAAGTGAATAAAAAAGAATTAGACAAATGTGTCAAGTTTGGTTTGTTTTGAGGCATATCAACCTCAGTGGGTCATTTAATGCCGATAAAGTTTTGAAATAAATCAATTCTTAATGGATAATACAATTTTTTTTATAAATACATTTTTCTATTTAACCCATAGATGGGACCCTAACAGGTACTACTACTCTGGGTCAGAGTGGACCAGGGAGCAATGGTGATGAAGGGGTGCTCCACATTCCCCAAACCTCCAAAACTGGAACCTCACCATCAGATAGAGTTTAACGTCATTCCCAGGACATGTAGGCCCGCAGCCACCGCCTTCTAGCATCCATATGATAGAGAAATGTGAGAGAATAGATAGAGTAGAAAAGACAAGGAGTAGAAAGGGAAAAAGATGGAAAGAGTGAGAGGGGGGGAGTGAAAGAGAGAAAGATAAAAGGAAACAATGAAAAAAAGAAAGAGAAGTGAAAGAAAGAATAATCATAGGAGAAAAAAGATTAGATTAAGAGTAGAAAAATATTTGTATTCATTGCGATCATTTTTTCTTAAGGGGAGATAACTAGAAATTCTTAAAGTTTCTGTCAATTTATTTTTAACTTAGAATCTGTATAAGCAAGAAAATTTGTGTTGAACCAACATTGTCGTTTTTCAATGAATCTTTACAAAAACTATTCCAGATGTTTCCCAGAATAATCCATGAATAAAGGATCCAGACTCTGGATTCCTTCCGGATAATTCCAGAGCAACATTATTGAATACCAACATATGGTTTTAATCCAGGTATAATAGAATGCAATCAGTAAAATTAAGTCCAAGAGAGTCGTTAAGAGTGTACGAGCTCTATGAAGTTGAGCTTGTTCGAGATAACATCTTTAGGGTTTAGGTTTTGAGAGAAAATGCACCTTGAAAAAGTTAATGGTCTGAAAATTGGGGACACCGAGACTAATAAAAAGAGTAATGGCTTAAGAGAAATCACAGACAAAAAATCTGAGGAGAAAAATAAGTACCCAAGTTCTGGGTGGTCAAATCCATCAGGTTGTATAGGGGTGGAATTTACATATATTCAGCCGGCTCAAGCCCTTAGGCAGTTAGTTTCAGACCGGCAGTCAGGGTGATAGTGTCGTCTCAGTAGCAGTAGATAAAAAATAGCCAGGGACCCACATCAGTGAAGCCAGCAATTGACTTAGAGTTAAGACAACTTTCTTGCTAGCTGACAGCATAAACCTAAGTGTCCTCTGCTCCACCACAAAGTGTCACAACTTTCTCTTCCATTAGTATCCTGTTATAAAACTTTGTGTTGTGTTTTTCATCCTTGTGAACTGGTCTCTAACTTGTAACCTTTGAATCAGCCAGAACAGAGCATTACAACATGGGGTCATCATAGACATTGTGTAACGAAGGTGCACGAGTGCAGATCGAGTATTCTCACATAGGTATGGCCAAAATATCAGTATGACAGCATGACTTACTTTCTTTAAACTTTTAGAAGAAAATTTAGAATTGGAAATTATCACATATTTCAATTTTTTTTCCTCAAGAACAGATCTGAAACATATATAAAAAATTTTTTTTCCACAAATTTCATAATTATAACAATGAAATAAATCCCGTTAAAAAGAGAGAGAGAAAAAAAGCAAAAATGTGCCATTTTGGCAGATACAGATTTTAATCTATAAAATTCTCCCGTTTGTGAAACAAATAATTTTTATATGTGATTTTTAAAAATTCTTCCTCTTCATAATATAGCAAAAATTACATTAAATTTTATTCATTCTTTTTTTAAAATTTTAATTCATGGGAGATGAATAAAAAAAAACACCTGAAAATTTGGCTATACTTCCCATAAAGAGAATTTATGGAATAATTATAGAGCATCTATGGGAATGGTAAAGCAGAAGGAATGAAATCCAAATTAGGAGCACTCTAATGACCCCAAGGGATGAAAATAAGAATCAGATCTACTAAACATAGGGTCATCCTTTTCTATGAAATATGATCACATACCTATATGTCCAACCGTGCCACCATTGGCAAGATGGGATACAAAGGTCAAATTTTAAGCAGAGTACAGCTGGTTTGAATTCAGAGGTTTTTTTTCTAGACTGGTTGTCTAACCCAGTCTGCTTTAGTATTTACCCATAGCTGGGGAGAGGATTTATGCCTTTCCTATGGACATTAATGCAAAGAGAAACAAACAGTCTTGTCCAGGATTTGAACTCAGATTGCTGATTTTGTTTTCTATGATAATAGCTGACATATATATATATATATATATATATATATATATATATATATATATATATATATATATGAGGAAGAATGAATAAAGAAAAGAAAGAACAGAATGGATAATAAAAGATAAATTTAATCAATATCACTTACACATGTGTTTCAGTCAGTTCATCTGTGTGAAAATATTTCACACACAGAGAAGATTCGACCTTCATCAGAGTGAAATTTTATTTTGAATGAAAAAATTTGTTGGGGAACAACGGAGAATTTTTTTGGAAATGTTCGAATAGAATTTTTTTTAAAATCACATTTGGAACGCTGAAATAGACCGTTAGAATTTGGATATTTGATTTTTCTAGGGTTATGGTAGAAAATATATATATATATATATATATATATATATATATATATATATATATATAAAATAGCTATTACACTAAATCCCATTAAGTGATCAGAACCTGGTAATAAATGGTGGAAAACCCCCCCCCCAACAAAAACAATATATTTTCAATCTGTGACCCTTCACCCATCTAACCCAAGGATTGACATGCCATAAAATCCAACCAACCAACCATGATGATATACGCCCCCACTGCTGGGGGTCGGTGCACATCCTCATCTTAGCTTCATCTTAGGCCATCATCTGCAAATTCTGGACCCTCAATGTTGTCCTTTATTTGAACTGCACCCAGGAGGGGACCCATCACAAGAAAAATAAATAACAACTCAAACAAAAAGAGAGAAACAACAAAGACAGTGTAAGATGAACATCACATTTTTGGTGAGAAAGGAAAGATGTGTCTCCATAATGAATTCTCATTTCTTCTTCTTGCTTTCATTCATTTTCTTTCCAGTCTCCATTGTTCTTGTCATTCATTCTCAAACATTCTCACTCTGCATGTATGGCCAGGCTGTGTGCATGTGTGTGTAGGGGGGGGGAGGGGCTGGCCCTCCTGCTTAACTCACAATCTCGTCTTTTTCGTCAACTGGTTTCAACTAACCCTAAAATCTCAACTGCCCAACTAACTATCGCCCAAAAATCTTATTCCCTCAACTCGCAATATTTCCCAAGATTTTAATACACAGGTACTTTTTCTTTGTTAGGATTGACCCACCTAATGCTACGTTTTTTATGACTCTACTTCTAAGTTTTATCTATTTGATCCTTTTTAAATTGTCCACTTCCAGATATTCCAGACAATCAGTCTTGCATCCCTGACCACCTGCTGTGGTCTAAGCTATCCTATTTTTAATGGTTTCTTTGAACTTCCAAAACTACTCTTGACTGACACACACACACATCCGGTTTTTGTGATTCATCAAATCATATACATACATACATATGTATGCATATACATCATTAACATCTAATGCCCAGTTCATACACACACATACATATATGTGTGTGTGCTCTCATATGGGATCTTATCTTGATTTTATATCCACATATTTATGCATACACATATACACATGCACGTATATATGCACACAAGATACTGTATATTCTCTGACGTTTCCAGTTTGTATATACACACATTTATCTGGATTTTTGTGATTTTTTGGAACCACACACACACACACACACAATATATATATATACACCCACATGCATGCACATATACATTGTGTCACATTAAGAGTAAAAAAGAAAGTAACATATTACACAATATAATAAAATTTGGAATTTTTCTTGAATCTGGGCAAAAATTATTTCCTAATTGCTTATACCTGAAGTAAATAGCAAAGACCAATTTTTTTTCTTTTCAAACTTTGCTCTTGTGACTTGAATTATCAAATTAAACCATTTTCAAGAACTTACCATTTTTGTATAAATACATGTAAAGTTTTTTTTTCTCCCAAACTTTGTGTGAATGAAAATGTAAAAAATTTGCCTGTTTTTAGTAAAGTGATCTGCATGACCAATCAACCAAATATCCAAAGAGTCAATTGTTGCAAGATGGGTATATTATCCTGACTTTTGTGAGCTAGAACTACTAATGGAAGGAGGAGGAAGAAATAATAAAGGTTTAAATCAGGATGAACGATGGTTTGACCGTAGCGTGACCCCGAATGAAGAATTGAGTGACAAGCGGAAGTCGGGTGTTGACCGCAAGCGGAAGTCACGTGGTGACGTGGAAGAAAAAAGAAGGCTATCAGCCTCTTTTGGCGGGCGGCGGTCGTAGGGTACGGACCTGACCTTGGGTCCCTCATGAGAGCCCAGTAATCTAGTAGTGTTCTCTCTCTCTCTTTGCCTTTCCTCCTCTCTGGTAGGAGCCCACTATATGAGCACGATAATAAAGGCTGGCAGTTGTGACGACATGTTTCTCGTGTTATGATTTTTATCGGCACCATTTCAGCACGGTGACTTTTGGAGTTTTAGTACCAGAAAGAAAAAAGGACTACGGTACATATATCGTTTTAGTGCCGTGAATATTACAACGTAACACAATCTCCTTTTCCCTAGCGTTAAACCAGGGTGCCACACCTACCATCAGCTCTCCACTTTACCACATAGATCCAAGCTGTGATACTCATGCACTGAGTTGGTGTGAGCTAGTATCAGATGCTCTACTGACTGAGCTAAACTGTCCCCTAAAGTTACTTTCTACTTCTAAATTTCACTATACAAGGTAGCAAAGCAAAGTTTGAAGGAAATATTGGTCATTTTCTATAATTTTAGAATGTGATAGGGAGTCCTATCATGTGTTAATGGTTAGCAAGCTAGTCTCACAGATCTATTACTGAATAACGAGTTCAATCCTTGCTGAATGCCCCTTAATTGAAGATCTCGTGTCACATTCTACCCATGACAAATGCATTGTGTAGGTTCCTTCTCCTAGACTATGCAATGCGAAGGTTGAAGAACTCAGCCTGCTCTACTATGTACCCATAGCTGGGGGGAGGAACAGATGGATTCATGTTTTTTTACTCTAGTGCATTAGCTAGATGCGAAACAAGGTCAATTTCTAATTGAAGCACAGCTGGTTTGCATCAAGTGTTTTCCTTCTCCTAGACTCATTGCTATGCCAAGTCTGAAGAGCTCAGTCTGCCCTACTATTTACCCATGATGAACGAGTTGTGTAAATATCTACTTTTACAATATGAGAAGTTGAAAAATAACACATACTATCCAGGAACAACTTTTGTGTTACATAGTCTAATAAAATAACAAATTTTAAAAAAAAATTGCAAACTTCAAATACCAAGTTATCTTGGGAATTTAAAAGCAATTAGATATTTTTTTTTGTTCTTCTCATTTGTCCAAGTCAATCTCAAAGTTTAATTTACATTTCTGTTTTAATTTTTTCATTTTATATGCATACATTCCTTTGTGATTTGAAGTCGTATTTAAGCAGCATATAAAATATTGCTATATCTTCAAGATACGCACTCCCGTTTTTTTTTTTGTTTTTTTTAAAAATTATTTTTTGAATTTAAAAAATTTTTTTAAAAAAGGAATGTTCCCTTCAAATTGGCAGAAGGAGCCAAGCCTCATATCCACTTTCGATTTCCTTCTTTAGTGAAAAATAAACTTCTTGTTTTTCATCTGAATTCTGAAATTATTTTCTTTTACAATAAATTATTTTTAGCTTTTTTGTAATAAATATATGTCACAATGAAAGTTTTCAAATTCTATCAGTGAAATTTAAAAAAGAAAAAAAAAAAAAAGAAGAAAAGTTAATTCATTGTTAAAAAAAGTTCATTGAGACATATCTATTGAAAAATAACCAATATAATTTATTGTAAAAGAAAATTTAGGATTCAGATGAAAAGCAACAAGTTTATTTTCCCGAAAAATAAAATAAAAAAAAAACCCAGATCAAAAGAGCATATGAGTCTGACTCATCTAGCTAATTTGAAGGGAGGTTTCCTTTAAAATAAAGAAAAAATACAAAAAAACAAAAAAAACCCTGAAAAATTCGGAAGTGCATATCTTTAAGATAACCAAAATATCTTAATTCAATTGTGTCTGTGTATAAAAATGGGATATTCTTAAATTTTTTTTTTGCATGAGCAAACTGACTCATGTAACTTAAAAAAAAAAAAAAAAAAAAAATAATATTTGAAATAAAATTTAAATTCACACACTTTCATATTATTGTCATGATGATTGACACATTTAGTTCTTTTACTTTTTTATCATGTTCGGAAACTGTCATCTGTATCCATCATCTAACGTCGCTGGTTCCATAAATGGTTTCTGGGTCATAACTACAGGAACAGGAGGCAGTTTTCCGCCGCGAGCATTTCTCAAGTTAGTAAATGGTGTTGCTTCTTCGTAAACATTTTCTTCTTGGCTCTGTATTGTAACGGAATCGTAAATATATGGTTTATACTTTTTCTCTTTCTCTTGTAAAGGATTTTCAATCATATTAAATTCCAGCTGGTCATAGTCCTCCTCGACTGGTTGGTTATGTACATTCGGAGAACCGTGGTTATTATTTACCTCAATGAAAGAATAATCGTCATTATCCCTGTTAGGGCTTGAAACAGGGGGTGTTTTTATGGACACCGCTATTAGATCACTATACAGATGTTGGGGTTTAACGACGACGGGCGGCTGCAGAAGAGGAGGAGGACTTGGCAGTGAGCTTATATTGACATTAGAATATTTGTCCGAATGAGTAGCAAGTTTGTGTTGTAGTTCCTGTTGAAACGGGAGGGATACTGTACACTTCAGCTTCTGCTCTTGTAACGGACTTTGATTTATGTCTTCCATGGAAGTAGGCAATGTCTTTTTTGGTTCTGCATTCCGATGGGGTGGCCTTGTAGCACCCCAGGGTGATGAGGTGTTGTCGGCTGCGAGTTCATTTTGACTTGCCTTTAACTGAAGCGTGAGTTGATTTACTCTTTGAAAGATTTCAAGACTTTCGCCAGGTTTAGTTCCAAAACAAAAACCTCCTTCTCCTGATTCGCATTTACGACCAGCTTGAATCGTAAAGGTGTTCTGGCTTTTGCCGTAGCGCCGAATGAAATGGTATGGCCACTGATAGAGAACTCTTCGCTCTTTAACAGTGAGGAGAAAAAAGCCTTGATTGGTCAGTTGCAAACGATAAGGCCCAGACAGCTGACAGCGTGAGGAAGCTTCTGTATCATTAATTTCCACATCATATGTCCACACTACAAAAGAAAAGAGAAAAAAATGAATAAGTTAAAAAAAAAGTTTTTTTTTAAAAATTAACAATTTTCAATATTCATTTTTTTTAATATGATTTAAAACTGATATTCAAATGTATTTAAGACAAAATTTTGATAAAAATATATGAAACTAGCAGAGCTACCTAGTGTTTTTTATTTAGTTTTTCTTATGGAAAATGAGAGGTAAAAAGTTTTTTTAATCACTTCTTAGATAAAAATACAGAATCTTTCTTTATATCTTTTGTACCGTGGTCAGGTGGGTCTATAGAATACACTAACTGCACCTCTGCAGATGGGTAAGACCCAAGCAATAGGGCCACCTGGGACCATATTACCTTTAGGCACCCCTTTTTGATCTCGATTAAGAAAGGACATGTTTTTCATTTACACCGTCAATATACGGTTGTTTGTTAGGGGTTGGAGTTAGGGGTTAGTTTTATAATTAAAAAAAAAATAATCTAAAAATTGTCTGTTAAAACAACTGGATATTGACGGCGTAAATGAAAAACATGTCCTTCAAGATCAAAAAGGGGTGCCTAAAGGTAAAAACATGTCCTTCAAGATCAAAAAGGAGTGCCTAAAGGTAATATGGTCCGCTAGCTGTTCGCTGTTGGTGGTGATCCTTAAGGATAGAATCCTGGTGGCTGAGTAGTCAATGACTGCAACACTCCACTTAGGCTAGGATGGGAGGACCCCTCTGATCAATCGGCTAGTCACATCAATCCCTAGCACCTATATGATTGTCTTAACCCTATTGATCTTATGGCAAACCTCCAACCCTTTTTATGATATTTATATGACAGTTTCCTTCAAGATTTGATCTCAGTCTGTCACCTTCTATTTCCTATGATAATAATCATTATACCATAAGTGCCTCCCTAGCTTAATATACATATTTACCAAACCCCTCCACATGAGCAGGATGTTACACAAGGTCAATTTCTTAAACAGAGTTTAACAGGTTTGAATTCAGAGTTTTCCTTCTAGATTGGTTTGCTATCCAAGGTTAAAGAGCCCAGTCTGTCCTACTATTTACCCATGGCTGTAGGGAGAGTGTAGGGTATTATCGCTATGTGAAATGCAAACAGCCTCATTCAGGATTTGAACTAGAGTCGACAAGTCCATTTCCTATGACTTACCATAAGGTAAGTCATAGGAAACTTCCTAAGGCTGAATATTCAGTGCTTTTAGACAGATTTCTTTTCATATCTATTACAGTTAGAGCATCAAATATCCTAGACCCTCAAGCAGCCTCCCTACTTCACCAGATTAAGTCTTAGGCAGATGGGTGGTTTATTTTGCTATGACAGAAGAGTGAGCTTGGCATAGTGAACATCATTATTTATAATGTGGAGGTGTGTTGGTTGTTTTATGTCATATCAACCCTTTTAGGGTTATTTAATGCTGAATCAAGTCATTTTGATAAACAAAGGACTCAGGTTGGTTACAGTACCTGCTGTTGCTTAAATGGTCACTCATTTAAGTAGTGGACAGACTCATCATTGCATAACTTTGGTGATCTAGAGGAAACCACTTCTTTCAACATGACTTGACCGTAAGTGTGGAGGCGTGTGGTGTAATGGTTACTGTTGTAGGAAATGGACACAGTGCCACAAGTTCAAATTCTGTATGAGGCCGTTTGCATTTCCTATAGCTCTAATACCCTTGGAAAAGTATGAATCCAACTATTCTCCCTCCAGATATGGGTAAATAGTAGGGCAGACTGGGTTATCTAACCTTGGTTAAGCAACTAATTTAGCTGGAAGCATACCTTTCCCAAGGGTATTAGGAAAGTAAAGTTGGTGGAGTGGCTTGAAACTGGACAGTAAAGGAGTCTATCCACTTTTTGATAGCGCTAGACTAGGTAGATTGTTTTGCTGAGCTGGAGCGCCACACCTACCGTCACCTCTCCACTTTACCACACAGATCAAATTACCAAGGTGTGCTACTGCTGCACTGAGTTGGTGGTGACTGGTATTGAACTGGAATCTTGCAATTCCTAAGCGTATGGTCTATCGATTGATTGTCTAATAACATTATACAAAATACAAACAGCTTTGTTCAAGATTTGAACTCTGATTGCTGTGTCCATTTCCTATGATGATAACCATTACACCATGGGCCTCCACATTATTTTAAAACATTTGTGTCATTAAATTTATTTGCTGCCATTTACCTAAGCTTCCGGCACCCCCGCAATAAAGACTCAGGTGGGCCATTTAATGTGATGTTTCTTGCAACAAGGAACATCTTACCAATGTTGGATTTACTTATTTGGAGTTTTGACCTTTGTGGAAAACATTTATTAGAAAACGATTAAAAAAAGTTCTAAAATGCGAAATTAGAAATAAATTTTGTGACGATGATAATGAAAACAAAAAACAAACACTTACACATAAACACAGAAATATATAGTAACGGTCTTCATTTGCATATAGCACTACATAAATGCTCTCTCTCTCTTTCTCTCCATATATATATATATATATATATATATATATATATATATATATATACGCGAAAAGAAAAAATATATATTGTTTTAATCTTCTTATTTTTCTAACATTAATATTCCATATGAAACACGTCATATCTTTGTTAACTTTTCGTTCTCCGCCTATTCACGTTCATGCATGCGTCATTATATGATCTTTACCTTCCATTTTTGCACATGCATTGATCACGTAATTGGCTTTCTCAAACAAACGCGCATATCAAAATTAACGGTTAATAGCATGAAATTCACACAATCACTATACACTTAACATCTTTCATTTTGTCCCTCACATAAACATTACTTAACAGTGTCCTGAAGATGGTACAATATACCGAAATGCTTAAGTATTGACACATAAAATTGTTTCCTGATCGTAACATCCTGTGTTTGTTATATTTTTAAAATATTTTCTTCTCATATTGTCGGATTAATTTCCTCACCGTATTTCATATATATATATATATATATATATATATATATATATATATGCATGCATGCATGTATGTATAAAAGTTTAAATAATATCATACTTTATTTGATGATCACCTAATTAAATTAAATTATTTTAAAAAGGAGGCGAAAGAAAATAGAGAAACTTAAAGGCCTTCTCCCCCTTCTTGTTGCTCTAACCGTTATATCATCCGATTCCCCTTTTACCCAATTTATACATTTTGACTTTTAAACAATCTACCGGTTGTAGAACTTTTCAAAATGCACCAGTCGAAAGGGCCCTTAAGTTTCTCTATCTTCTTTCGTCTCCTTTTTAAAATAATTTCGTTTAATTAGATGATCACCAAATAAAGTATGATATCATTTAAACTCTTATACAAATTTAGTTGTACCAAAAACTTATATATATATATATATATATATATATATATATATATATATATATATAATTGTTCAACTGCCACTGAAGCATTTTCACTGTAGTAGCATTAGTAGCCAATCTAAAAGGTGCTCAATATGTTTCATAAAACATTAATTGTTATAAAAAAAATTTTTTCTCTCTACCGCAGTTTTGGTGTTCCGAAGACTAAAAAAAAAAAGAAAAGAAAAAGTAATCTTTGACTCTGGACTTGATACCAATCATTTGAGAGATAAGTGAAACTAAAAACCCTTTTCACAATTTTTTTGTCATCAGATGAAGCAAAAATTCTTTCAATCTGTAGCCATATCAGTGCTACTGTATGGCTGCACCATTTATCTTGTTTTGTGGAAGCATTCACCAGAGATGAGCCAGATCCATCCATTGAATTCCCTGAATCCCTCACAAAGGCTAACCATGCAAAAGTCAAGTGAAAATAGGAAGTATGTAACCTAACCCTAAAACCCAACATGCCACCGATTATCCAGCAGACACAGGGACAAGAGGACAAAAGTTCTGTTGCAGATTTTCACCAGAGCCCCTTTGGCTGGGTTGTGGCCCTAATACAACTGGGTGCCAGACCTGTTCGCCTAGGGTGGCTCTACCAGGAATTTAAGTTTTCAACAGTATAGCCAGGGCTCGATATTAATTCTGTCCTGGGGATGATAAAAATTATATCCGGGACAATCAATATGTCATCCGGGACAGTAAAAATTTTTCTTAAATGTTAGTACTACATTCCAATATTGGCCATCCAGTGATTGCTACTCTTGGCAATTTTCTAGCTATTTATGGCGGTTGGGGACAATTTTGTGGCTATATTTGTACATATTGAAGTCCTCCAGTCTTTTCTAGCCATTTAGGGATCATTTTTCAATAAATGTAGCACTTTGAGTCACAAAACTTTTCTGGACATATTTTGATACAAATCTAGACCCAAACTAAAAAAAAGTATCAATTGTGATCTATTTATGTACGTTTTTATTGGACGGGTTTGTAACTTGACTTGAACAAGTTTTCTTCTTTTATCAGAATGCATTTTAGGAGGCGTCAAAATTAGTTATAATAATTTGTATTAAATGCTAGCAGATTTGAATAAAATAATTTATATTTGGACGAAAAAATCCATTTCCTAGTGTCTAAGAAATGGTTATTTTGTCCAAATATCCAGAATTATCACTGCTTCAGCTTTTCTTAATGTTTTATTACATGTTATTATGCTACTGATGACTGACAAGTATAGATGATGCTAATGAATTAAACAAAAGTATTTTGATTTAGGATGGTCCAAACCCCATTTGGGACGGTTGATAATTTTTGTTCGGGATGGTCATGAAAAATGTCAGTGTCGGGGGGGGGGGGGTATAGCCGTGACATTACTATGTTTACAATGCCCTGCTGCAATGAGGAGCAGTTGGAGTTGGGCTTTAATGAAATGCTTAAAGGGGAAAAACTAGATAGGAGCTACACAAAGATGACACATGCTGTCTAGAACAAATCATGAAAGAAGCATCCCACAAGAAAGCAGCTGTATGGCCACTTGCCTCCTATCACACAAACCATCTGAGTATGATGAACAAAACATGCTGGAGAAGCAAGAACGAACTCATATGTGATGTTTTCCTGTGGACACCTACACATTGACACACTTGTGTAGGCTGACTAGCAAAAACCTACAATCAACCAACTCTGTGTGGATTTTGGATGCTGCACAGAGGACTTCTCAAGTGCAATGACTGATATAGATGGTTAGGAGAAAGAGAAGAGAAAAGAGAAAGAGAAAGAGAGAGAGAGAGAGAGAGAGAGAGATGGATATCTTTTCTGTCATTGCAACCTAATGATGAATGATGATGTCAATATCTTTCTAGTCTACAAAGCTTTTCATTTTGGCCTGTTGTTTTTCACTCAGAATTAAAATGAAGTTGTTTTAAAATTCTATTTATCTATTATTATCTATGCATTGTAACAAAGAGAAAAAATATAGAAATAAATCCGACAATATGTAGAAAATAGAAAACAAAGTATACCAAACAAAAATAAAATAAAAAAATTATTCTTGATGGTAAAGTCAACAATTAAACGTTTAAAATATGTCACATATTTTGGACATCATTGCGTATACCAATCATGTCTTGATTATCGTCTTAACATGTACCAATCACGTCTTGACAAATGAATGCTGACCAAAATACAGTTTTGAGTCTTTCCTCTCTATACATTTCACAACTCTCATCATTAAAAAAAAAAAATCCATCATTGTTCAAACAACAATTTTTTCGGACCATATGACCTCGATTAAGAAAGGACATGTTTTTCATTTACACCATCAATATCCGGTTGTTTTAACAGATGAATTTTAGATTTTTTTTAAAATTATAAAAGTAACCCCTAACCCTAACCAACAACATCTCTTAATCGAGATCAAAAAGGGGTGCGTAAAGGTCATATACATTTTTTCTTTAAACGTTGACTTCACCAAGAATAAAATCATTTTTTTTTTTTTTTTAATACTTTATCTACACCGGGGCTCAACATTAATGCCGTCCCGGGGACGATAACTATTACATCCGGGACGATCAATACGTCATCCGGGACAGTTTGCCGGGGACGGAAAAATTTTTTTCATAAAAGTTGGTACTACATTCCAATATTGGCCATCCAGTGATTGACCGAATGCTGACCTCAAAATGAGGCTACGGCACTGCAGGTCTATTCTCAAAGCCATGTAATGAATAATGGTGGAGGGAGATAGTTTAAAAGGACCGAATTATGTACTACTAACCCAAATATCCAGAATTATCACTGCTTTAGCTTTTCTTAATGTTTTATTACATGTTATTATGCTACTGATGACTGACAAGTATAGATGATGCTAATGAATTAAACAAAAATATTTTTATTTCAGGACTGTCCAAACCCCATTCGGGACGGTCCAAACCCCATTCGGAACTGTTGATAATTTTTGTTTGGGACGGTCATGAAAAAAGTTAGTGTCAAGGCCTGATCTACACATATTGCTTTTTATCTAAAAGCAATTGTTAAAAGATTTTATTTTAAATACAAAGTTTGATTTGTTTTTGCTATTTTTTATTTAATCATCTCTAGCAAAGTGAAATCTCTTCTTCAGCCAACCTCTTATAAGGCGTTAAATATGATACAGAATTTAAAAGGGTTTTTTTCCCCTCTCCTAAATCACAAAAGTTTTTTTTTTCAAAGTACATTTATTTGATTCATTTTTTTCTGTATATGTTTCCCTTACTAAAACAGTTATTTAAGCCCCTAAAATTATTTATTAGATATAACTTTAGATTTTCTTTCAAAAGTTTATTCTTATATTTAAAGTGCTTCAAATTCAATAAAGAAATTTCTGCAGTAATGTACATATATATATATATATATATATATATATATATATATATATATATATATATATATAAAATAACTGTTCATACCTAAAAATAAAAATAAAAATGAAGAAAATAAGGAGACTTTTTCTTTTCTTTTTAATTCAAAAACTTTATTAGCACTACACCATGTATATTGTTTTGCTGAGATGGAGTACTGCACCTATAATCAGCTCCCAGTGTTTTACCTCACAGACCAGATTATCCAAGCTGTGCTACTCATGCGCTGAGTTGGTGAGGACTGGTATCATATCCGGAATCCTGCAATACCTAGATGAATGCTCTACCAACTGAGCTTAACTGGATCCTTATTTTATACAAATATCTAAATCAAGGGTCAGGATTCTGTGGGGCCCCCGAGTAGCATAAGGCTGTTTAACGTATATCAAATCATAAAACATAAATTTTGTTGTGAAATATTCCTTGGATCTTTCTGCAGTAATCTGTATATAAAAAGCAGTTGGTGTGTATGTATGTTGGGATGAAACTATGAAACTAAAACAATTAATAACAAAGTAAGTATGTATACACATTAAATATCACTGGTTCTTGCTTTTTGTGCAAAAATTATGAAGATTTGATTTATATTCGAAGATATTTAAAAATTAAAATATACATAAAAATAGCATTGAAGCTCTACTTAAAAATATCTAGCATTTATAAATCCAAAAAGTAAAACAAATCAATACACAGGGTTTTTTCCTACCCCACTACACAGGCGAGGCTGGGTAGATACTTCTAGTGTACAATATATCATAGGTGTATATATATATGTGTGTGTGTGTGTGTGTAATAAAAAACAAAAAACAAAAAAAAAACAATGAATGAGGACAATAGTCAGATTAATCCAAATAATACAAATTATCTAGCCTCATCTCAAAAATTCAGAGAAATATTGAGAAAAAAAGAAAAGAAAAAAGAAAGTTAGAAATTATAGTCCCACTTACCGTCAAATGATTGGTAATCCATATTTGTTACAAAAATTTCGGTGTCAGTCTCACTAATTGAACTCGAGGTGGACAAGTTTTCTGCCGAGATCTTTTTGCTGATCTTGTGGTCAAAATGCGCCACATCATTTAAGTGATCAATCCAACTTTTTGCTTCTTGTTCGCTATCAACGACAAAAGCAAATTTCTCTTTCCGCCAATGAATTTCAACTTTAAGGTGCTTGGATTTTGACATCTTTTTCTGAATGTCCCAGACATTTTCAAGGAGTAACGTCTTCAGTTCAGAGTTGGCTTCATCTGTTATCAAAAGCTTGGCCGGCGAATGAGCCGTCTTGTCGTACAATGTGCAGCATCGAATCATCCAGGTTTTGGCCTGAAATTAATACAAGAACAGAAAATGGTTCAGAATTCTAATCACATTTACAAGTTTATTCAAAGACAAACAACAACAAAACAAAAATTGTGCATTGAATAACACCTGAAATATGTTCTTTTTAAAAGAAAAGAAAAAAGTAAAGGTTTAAGAGAAATACCTGAAGAAGGCCGGAGGGTACAATGGCCGAAACGTTGTGTATGTATGCTACATAATATCGTAGGTAGCCTACGAATTATGTATGAAGTGTAGTTAGATTTTTGAATTTAAATTTTTTTGGAGATTCAAAATTGGAGGGAGTTAAATAGAAAGTTACCGTTAGCCATTATAGTTATGATTGGCAGGTAATGACCTTTACTTGACCCCCCCCCCCGATTTCTACTAAGGGAAGGCGTGTGAAAAAAAAAATGAAGTTAGTTCAGCATATCTTGGTAGTTAGTCAGGAGGAGTAGATGTTAGGGTCTTCACTCCTAAGATGTCAACTTCTCACAGCGCGGTTAGAAACCCTTTTGGTTTAGTTTGTTTTACAGCATATCAACCTCGGTGGGTCATTTAATGCCGACAAAGTTTTGAAATAAATTCATTATTAATGGATAATCAAATTTTGTTTATAAACTCATGATTTTTTATTTAAACCATAGATGGGACCCTAACAGGTACTACCACAAGGCGGAAACCCTTTTGGTCTGTGGGCTCTTAATAAAGTCTATAAAAAATAAATTCTTGCATAATTATCCAACAAGGGATTAGCACAGACTGTCCAGCTCGGAAGAAGATATCAGACCCGAGGTGGCTGACAAGAAGAACTAGTAAGAAAAGTAAGAACCCATTTCCTCATCTCCCGCACTGTCGGCTGGGGGCGTTAGAATACACCGACTGCAGAGGGATAAGACTCCTCCAAATGGGGCCACCTGTTGGCCATGGGTGGCGACCTGTGATGCTTAAGGACGTGGGTCTTGGTGGATGAGCAGTCCATGACCTGCAGCACTCCACTTAGACCCTTACTTAGGCTAGACGGGCGGTCGGAGAGGCCCCCTCTGATCAATCGGCTGGTCATGTCAAACCCTAGCACCTATATGATTGCCCCAACCCTATTGCCCTTATGGCAACTCCCCAACCCTTTTTATCATATGAGTGCTAGAAGGCAGTGGCTGAGGGTCTTCATGTCCTGGATATGACATTAAACTAACTGATGGTGAGGTTCCAGTTCTGGAAGTCTGGGGAATGTGGAGCACCCCTTCATTACCATTGCTCCCTGGTCCACTGACCCGGAGTGGTAGTAACTGTTAGGGTTCCATCTATGGGTTAAATAGAAAAATTTGTTTATAAAAAATTGAGTATCCATTAAGAATGAATGAATTTCAAAACTTTATTGGCATTAAATGACCCACTGAGGTTGATATACCGTAAAACAAAACAAACAAACAAACCCCCATCTCATCTGTCTACTCTCTCTATTATATACCCAGCAAGATGAATGGGTATATAACATGCATATTCAACAGTAAAGATAAGTAAAGATGAGGACAAATTTAAAAAAAAAAAAAGAAGAAAAATAATCCATATCAAACCTCATCTAAAAAAAATTCAGTCAAATAACAACATTTGCCTGTAAGTTTTTCTTATTGTCTGTCTGCAACATGTATTGGTAATTTATGAGGAAGTGCGTCCCGGTGTAGCAAGATTCATTTGGCAAGGACTACTAATGGAAGGAGGAGGAAGAAATAAGAGACGATAAAGGTTTAAAAAATAGTGATGAGCCAAAACAGGATGAACGATGGTTTGACCGTAGCGTGACCCCGAATGGAGAATTGAGTCGGGTGTTGACCGCAACCAGATGTCACGTGGTGACGTGGAAGAACGAAGAAAGGTATCGGTCTCTTTTTGCCTTCTGCCGTCGTAGGGTATGGATCGGGCCTCTAGTGGCTAGTATGGGGTCACAGTAGTCAAGTAGTGTTCTCTCTCTCTTTCTCTCCGCCTTTCCTCCTCTCCGATACAGCACACAAAACGAACCTACCTTGGAAATAAAGGCTAGCAGTTGTGACTACATATTTCTCGTGTTATAATTTCTATCAACACCATTTTAGTACTGTGAATTTGGAGGCACGTGGAGGAGACCCGCTATACAATATACGCCGCCGCCACCTTACAGATATCGTTTTAGTGCCCGGAAAAAGGGGACAACGTAACACCGGTCTCCTGCCTCAGAAATTGCTAACCGGTGACTATTAAAATAGCGTCCCCAGCTATGTCGTCTCGGCAGTGTTATTTGAAAGAAAACAACCAACTTAGGGCATTGAATGTATTTTAGAGGGGGGGGGGGCTTCTCTTTTTTTATATGAACAAATGGAGATGGATGGATAGATATATATAAACAAAGTAAAAAATGAACAAATTGAGGTAGATAGATAGATAGATAGATAGATTATCTATCTACCTCAATCAAAGATAGATATCCATCTTCATATCTAAACAAGAATTACGACAAATTTCTATAAATAAATTTCTAAACAAATTACGATAAATAAATAAGAATTACGACAAAAAAAGAGAAGCCCCCCTCTAAAATACATTTAATGCCCTAAGTTGGTTGTTTTCTTTCAAGTAACACCACCGAGACGACATAGCTGGGGACGTTATTTTAATAGTCACCGGGTAGCAATTTCTGAGGCAGGAGACCGGGATGCACTTCCTCATAAATTACCCATATATCATCTAAACACACACACACACCACCACACTTAGGTAGAAATGTTGGCTTTGGCCATAAAAGCCACAAAGTGAACTGCAGGAAATTACAAATCATTGTCAAACAAACAAGTGCTTTATGCCAACTCGATAAAGTGGATTTGTTGCAATCCGATTGGACAATTCAAGGTCAACTAGAATTATTTTGATTGGCTGTCTGGAAAAAGGTAAATCCTAAATTCAACTCATTTTGATTAGTAAATCAAAATTGAGAGTGTACTGGGTTTGCACCCGATGCCGAGTTTCCAGTTCCAGAGCTCTGGGGAATATTGCCATTACTCCGAGGTCAACTCAGAAATGGGGTGGTAGTACCTTTTAGGATACCATCTATGGGTAAAATAAATCTGTTTGAGATAGTTTCAAATTATTTTCAACTAAATTGAGTCTTAAAACATTGTTAAGTCACATGAAAGGTTGTCAAACATACACACCAACATCTTATATATATATATATATATATATATATAATATATATATAATATATATATATATATATACGTATTATTTGTATTGTTCAGACACATGGCACAACAGATATAAGAGTTGAGTTAATACAGTTCTAAGTGACAATCATCTGTAGATTGCAGTTTCAATCCTGTCCAAGGGTGATGATAACATACAATACTTAACATAGCTTAGCACTTGTACCTGGTCATGGTTAACGGAATGAGAAAAGGGTTTGGTTCAAAGTACCATGAAGGCTCTCAATCATGACAAGAAGGTTCCTGAGTTTGACAAGAAACACCTGAAGAAGGACGGAGAGCACATCAGCTGAAATGTTGCGTATATAACAAAGATGAGGACAATAGTCTGAACAATCCAAATTTGCCTGTTACTCTTTTTGTCTATGCGTGACATACCAATTGTCTACACACACACACACACACACACACACACGGCCAGAAATGTCGGCTTTGGCCACTAAAAAACAACTTGAACTGCAGATTAAACAGGAAATTACAAATTATTGCTAAGCAAACAAGAAATTCATGCCAACTCCTTAGAGCTGATTGGTCAATTCCGAGTTAACTGGATTCATTTTGATTGGTAAATCATGGTATGACTGTCTGGAAAAAGGATAAACTCTGAATTCAAAAGCAACAATAATCCACTTAAAAAAAAAAAAATGACTATATCACATCCTGTCCCTAGTGGAGGGGTTGTGTAAATACATTCCCTCGGGAAAGCGTAGTTAAATTCCACAGTTGATTGTCACGTATATAATATCATGTATATCAATACCCTATGTATATCATTTTATTATTACTTTGTTTATTAATATGTACAGTAGCTTTGTATACTAAAAAAGGTGCTGATAATAACTATGACATTCTGATGGGTTCCTACGATGGTGCAGAGATGTGTGAACTAATTAATTGGTTGCTTGCTGTTATATAATATCATAAATGATATACATAGGCTCAACACTATAACAACAAATCTAGCTTTAATAACATAATATATGCATAACACCACTCTTTCTAAATATGTCTGGGACATCAAAAATAAATATGATATAGATCCTATCGTAAAATGGAAATTGTAAAAAAAAACTCGCAGATGTAGACTAGGTGATAGATTCAGTCCTTTATGCTATGAGGAAAAATTGGCAATTGCATGCTATGATATATATATATATATATATATATATATATATATATATATAGGCTCAACACCAGACACTTTCAAGAAAAGATTCTATAACCACAAATCTAGCTTTATGATAACACCAAAGAACTGTTAAATTTGGGAAATGCTTGCATAAGTGCACACGCCAACTCATCAACTGAAAATTTTAAATATAAACAAATTCGTTTTAAAGCAAATGTCAAACATGAATATTGTCTGATATTATAAAAAGAAGCATATTCTGCACACGTTTTTTCCAAGTCAACAATCACGTTCAGCATTTAACAACATCGTGTTTGACATTTAACTTTTGAATGATGCAATCAACTACATAGCGTTCAACTTCACTGCGAAACTGTTTTCAACTGTCATAATTGCATTATTCACTTCCGCAATTGCCAGTAATTAATGAATATCTTGATTAATTCATTGCAATTAACCCTGAAGATCCTTTATGGTGAAACTTGAACAGGTTATTTCTATATACACCTTAATACTATATAAGAGAGTTTTATAATTTGCTTGAAGCATTGTGTATATATTGGTTAGGAGGTTGATTTAGAAGGCTATCACAATGCAGGTGAAAGAAAAAATAATAATACGGTAACAATGATGTGTGTTAACTTGTATTTAATTCTTGAATTTTTGAGATAATATCTCTTTTTCAAAAGATCGCTGGAACTGAAGCAGTCTAATTATGGCATTTCTTTTTAAACTAGACTGCT
>CM042144.1:108650767-108760767 GCA_023376005.1 Doryteuthis pealeii | reverse complement strand
AATGCTATAATAGCAGAGAAGGTTTAAAACCTAAAATATAAAATTATGGATACTATATATTATTGTTACTAAAGTTTCATGTGTATAATATTAATCCTCAGATGGGAGAATAGTAACAAATATTTAGTCTAATGTTTGTATAGTATGATTTGTGTTCAAGTGAACACACATCACACGAAACAAACACTTGCTTAACCACTTTTTACCTTTGTCCCATCTGAGGATTGTATTATAAACATGAATAATTATATATATATATATATATATATATATATACACACACACACACACACAAATTCAAGCATATTTCTGCACATTCACCTACCTACTTATTAATATTATGATATGGAGGATATTTCTATGACATCATTCAAAATTACCAATAAAACTTACAACGGATACATTGTCACACACAAAACATTTCATCGGTTAAAAGTTATCCAGTTTTTCAATACCAGCATGACTTGTAGCCACCACTCACACACGTGTATATACATATATATTGAAGCATAAGCACACACTAATAATATATATATATATATATATATATATATATATATATATATATATATATATATATATATTGAAGCATACACACACACTAATACATATATATTGAAGCATACTCACCCACATATAGGCACCGACTTATTTCTCTGACAGATTTAACTTTAATGTATTCAGTTTACTTATCGCCAACTCATAATGTCCCAGTTGTTATAAAGTTAGGATTTTAAGAAAACAAAACAAAAAACAAACATCAATAATATGTTCCTTTAGAAAATATATTCAAAGATAAAGGGAAAAAAAAGAAAGAGATATTGGAGTTTTTGAGGAAAGTAAATAAAAATAATGTTTCAGTTTACAAAGTTTAGGTCTCTTTTAAAGTTTTATCCGGGGGGGGGGAGAGGGTGAAAGAAGGAGGGGAGTTTAATGAGTCAACTGAGCGGGGGGGGGGATGACTGTTTTTTTTTGGAATTTCTACCACCATCCTTCTATAAGTCCTTAACCGTCCACCTCCAAGATTTCTCCTGTCCTGTCCTCTTCAACACCCTCCTTTCTCTTAGACATAAAAATGGGTTCACTTGGAATATGGGAACAGAGATACAAAAAGGCTATTTTGTCAAAAAAAAAAAATTTATTCCAAGGAGTGGCTGTCTCTTTTATTCACGGTTAGGGAGTCAACGAGTGTGTGTGTGTGTGTGGGGGGGGAGAGTTTTGAAGCCGCCAAAAAAAGAAAAAGAAAAAAAAAGACACATAGAGAAGAGCTGTTCCTGTAAATTCAAAGACAAAGTAACGACTTGTTGATGTAGATGTCAACTTGATTTTTATAGCAGATAAGCAGAAAACATTCCAGAAGCTGTTATAAGTCTGATAATTATATATATATATATATATATATATATATATATATATATACAAGAAACTCTTTCTCTACTTGATTTTCATCCAACATGCCTAAATGGAAGCTCTATTACTAAAATTCCCATTATGCTTATTTACCAACTCTTCCCTTTATGACTAAAGTTATTGTTTGTGTATAAATGTATATACATATATATATGGGAGAAATAAGAGGAAATGAATCCGACACTATGTGGAGAAAGGTAGACAAACACGGGATGTTGTACAAGATGGATGTTTATTGTAGGTAGCGATGTCAACGTTATAACGTTTCGGTCTGTTAGACCTTCTTCAGGACGATGGATTGAGTTCTTGCTTCAACGGTGGACATTTTCATACTCAGTATGAAAATGTGTCTGAGTGTTTTCATACTGAGTATGAAAATGTCCACCGTTGAAGCAAGAACTCAATCCATCGTCCTGAAGAAGGTCTAACAGACTGAAACGTTATAACGTTGACATCACTACCTACAATAAACATCCCGTGTGTGTACAATATCCCGTGTTTGTCTACCTTTCTCCATATATATATATGTGTGTAACTTTAACGGCACATCACAGCAAGATTTTTATTAAAGCTATACAATTAAAATATTCTTAGAGAACAAGCAATTTCCAGTCCAATTTTCAACTAAATGATAATTCTGTTCAATCTGAATTCACTCTGAACATGGTTTCTTTATGCAAATTATTCACAACATATACATTGATATAATGAAAATCTTGTATGACTCATTTGAAATTCCCGTTCCAGTAAGTCAACATTCGCAAATGGATGTATCCCCAAACCCAAGGCCAGAGGTACCGGGGTGTAGAACACCACCACGGCAAGGAGGATCGAGGCGTAAAAGACTTAGGAAAGACCCTAAAAAGAAAATATATTAAAGCTAAATTTCACGGAGAATTTAGCTCAGGGGGAGGTGATATAATGAATATGTAAATACCTTGGTACCCACTCACTATAATCTGATTGGACAGTGTCATGTATAAATAGTCGACACTGTGTTGGACCTATGACCTAATGCCTACAAGCTAAACTTACTCGCTAGACGACACCACGACTGCTCGGCAGACGGATAGCTATTCAACATACCAATTACTACTGCGATAATATAGCAAATACCAACTTCAGAATATATCCCTTAACCCAGATATATCATACATTAACATTTATTTCTTAATGATATATAACACACATTGCAGGATTTTAAACACATTAATAATATGGGCTGTTTTGAAGCAAATCTATCTCAGCTAGACTTTAATAGAGACATCGTTAATAAATAAGACGCTAATTAAGATTAGATAATGATTATTTAATAATCATTGAGAATTCTTATTGGCATTTCAGTCTCGGAAGACTATCATAAAGTTTTTGTGCCCCTGAAGTTACAGCACCTCCTATGACTGTGAAGTCCAATGTTTGAAGAACATTCTCGACCACAGATTTCGCATGTGAAGGCTGTCCCTGAAGATGTTGATATGTCAGTGCTTTGTTGCCGCTGCTTTCTTCTGGACCTCTTGACTTCATGGTGTTGCTTCAGGGTGACTTCTGGCATGAGCAATCCTCTATGGCAAGTCTGCTGCCACCGAGGGTGGTCCTGAGCCAAATTTTCCCAGCATTGAGAATATAATGTAAATAACTAAGATGATTGTGACATTGGTGGTAATGTAGTTTTGGTTACAGACAGACACATAATCCCCATTATAATAAGATATTCTATAGTAAAGGTGTTCTATTATTTACATTATGTACATGCGATGTTACAAGATGCTTTAACATAAGACTCAGAACACTAAAAAGTTTATTAACTCTTTTCAATCTCCCTACCTTAAAACCAAACACCCAACCAAACTTCCTACTGTCAAATCATCCAGAAAAAAGTAAAATTGTCACCCACCCCCTTCAATTATTCTAAATTTTTTTACAGGATTAGACTATGTTAACATTAGACAATCCCCCAAATTTTAGCTTCTAATTCCAAAAATTGGTGGAGTTATGTCAATTTTCAGCTCTCCAAATTTGGTGGGGTTGACAAAAAATGGCGACTTTTTGTAATCTATTTTTGTCTGTAAAATGAGTTCTAGAGCTTCCCTACTTCTAAAGATTGGTTTATATAAGTATTTTTTTCCCAAGGAATCCAAAAATGCTATCATAAAAGTCTTTAAGTCAACTAATTTTAAGTTATTGATGATTTCTGATTTTTTCATAGCAAGATCAATATCCCAATGTGGCACTGCATCTACGACAACAATTTTTTCTATTATTATTTCACATATATTGAATATTATTTGTACCTAAAAGATATCAACCAATTTTTAGGAGTAGGGAAGCTCTAGAACTCATTTTACAAACAAAAATAAATTACAAAAAGTCGAGATTTTTTGCGACCCCCTCCCCCTCATATTTGGAGAGCTAAAAATCAACATAACTACCAATTTTTGGAATTGGAAGCTCAAATTTCGGGGAATGTCTAACTTTAACATAGTCCACATTTGCACAAAATTTCAGAAAAATTGAAGAGGTGGGTGACATGGCCTGGATGATTTGACATGGAATTACCCTTTCTGACCTTTTAACTATAAAACTCAGATTAGTGAATTTTTTTTTAATCTAAAAAATTTTTAAATTGATATTATCTATTAAAAATTCATGGTCATGTATGAATTTCAATGAGAGTTTCCTTAGCAAAAAAAAAAAAAAAAAAAATGAAAAATTTAAAAAAATTAATTTTTACATGAATGTTATTGTATGAGTTATTAAATTACCACATTTTGCTGTTGTTATAGTAACACTACACTTAAAGTGACACTTAATATGTATTGTGTTACAATAACAATGAAGTCCGGTCAAGCCCTAATGAAAACTTGCCCAACAGATCTATCTTTGAGTGGGTAATGTTAACTTGAACAGGGGTGAAAAGTGGGCAAACCTGGAAACAATAAAAAGTTGGGAGTGATCACCAGCCCCAAAGTCGCCCTGTGGTGAGACAACAGAGCATAATGAACCACAGCCTAGCCCCCAGTGCCCCACTCCCTGAGTGCTCACTGGTATGGTATTGCTCTGACCTTCCTAAAGGAAATAAATATAGATATATGCTAATGGCATAACAAGATAAGATGATGACCATGACAACTGATTTGCTCATATAATTCATCCATCACTTTGTAATGGAATATTCTGCTGATGTGTGCGTGTGTATATATATATATATATATATATAAATAAAGCAATCTACAGACGTGTGTTTCGGGGTTTACCCCTCATCAGTGCAGCTATACTTATTTTTCAGCAGCTACCTCTGGTTGGGTTCGAGACCCGAATGAACTTTAGCTCGTTAAATCTCTTACCGGTGGGTCCACAAGCAGCTGCCAAGAATAGAAGGCAGAATAATCGCTATATTTCCTAAACCGGAAATAAACTCACCAGAGGTCTCTAACTTATGTAAACAAGTGATTGATATATATATATATATATATATATAGTGTGGGATTGTCACTGTTTCAGCTTTTACTGGAATGGTGTGCCAAAATGCAGTATTATTGGTAGAGTGCTCAATATAAAAAAATAGAGCTATTATATCATCGTTGGGGCGGCCTAATGTCGGTATCAGCCAATCAGCGAGGGAGTCTATCCCCTTTTCACTAGCGCTAGACCAAGGAGATTGTTTTTGCATCTGAGGTGGGGCACCACACCTACCATCAGCTCTTTTACTTTACGGCACAGATCCCTGTGCTACTCATAATGCTGAGTTGGCGAGGGCCAGAATCGAACTAGAAACCTTGTGGTTTCTAGCCGAATGCTCTACCTACTGAGCAAACCCAGCCCATCATTTATTTGATGACAAAGGAACAGTCACAACCATTTGGTTTCATGCGTGCGTAAGCGCAAACAATCTTCAGGCGACATTGTTTCAAATGCAAGGAAAATCGAAAATTACAAAAAGTTTAACAGACAGGATGTGTATGATTGGATGAAATGTTATGCGTATGTATGTGGTGTTATGAATGTGTATGTGTGTTTATGGACAGTGCAAAGGTTATGTATACAGGTCAGCGGGTCTCGCACACATTCACATTATTTTGCGAGTGTGCAATGTCTGATCAATGCTGGCGTGTGAGCGTTTGTATTCATGTGCATATATATATATATATATGTGTGTGTGTGTGTGCGTGAGATGGTCACAGATTTTTTTTCTTTAGGCAGGACTGAATACCCACTGAGTTTCAGGGAATTGTCTTGAATGAAATTTAATTCAAGACCATTCTGTGGCAGTTCAGTACTGCTAAAACTTATTATATATATATATATATATATATATATATATATAAGTTAAGGTTGTGTGGACAGGGAGTCAACACCTGGCTACAGATAGTTTCTCACCTATGCAATCTTCAGACCATAAGGGCACATTAAATATCACCAATTCTTGTTTTTTGTGCAAAAACTATGAAGATTTGATTTATATTCAAAGATATTTAAAAATTAAAATATACATAGAAATAGCATTGAAATTTTACTTAAAAATGTCCAGCACTTGTAAATTTCAAAAGTAGAGTTTATTTTTTTAACCCTGTACCCAGGCAATGCTAGGTAGCCGCTTCTAGTATCTAATAAAAAAAATGAAATAAAGAATTAAAAAAGAAGTTTTCTACTAGCAAAAACCTGTGAATGTTAGTAACTACAAAATTTCAGTTTGACCTGAATAAAAAAGTAAATAAACAAAAATTGTAGCCTTGCTAATATTTCATGTAATCTTCCTTTACAAATCTGTTCACTGACTCACCTTTCCTGTGAATAATTGTAAACTAACCTTCTCATTGTCAGGTGTATGTAGAGGGGAGGGGGGTTACCAAACAATGCTATATATAACTTTGTCAATAGACATCATCATTATCAAGTTGTGCTGACAGCATAGATTCCTATGACTCTCTCTCTCCCTCTCTTCCCTATCAGTCATAAACTAAAATAATGAAATTATTGGGATTAATACGGAGGTCATACGAATACATGGATAAAGAAATGCTGAAAAATTTATTCACTGCATTGGTAAGACCTCATTTGGAGTTTGCTAATGTGGTTTGGAGCCCGAGACTCATCAAGGGCACAAAACTCATTGAGGGAGTTCAGAGGAGAGCTACTAAATTAGTGAATAATTCAAAATCCCTTTCGTATGAAGAAAGACTTAGGAACATTGACTTGCCAAGTCTGGTTTTCCGACATATAAGAGGGGATATGATTGAAGCCTACAAATACACACATGGTTTTTATTCAACGAACTCTGACCTACTAAACATTGCTCAAAATATCAATACCAGGGGTCATAAATTAAAACTCCTAAAAAAAATGTCAAAAGCAAACGTAAGACAAAATTATTTTAGTAACAGAGTGGTGAATACATGGAATAAACTACCATCATCAGTAGTGAATGCCCCATCTTTAAACTTCTTCAAGGCAAAGTTGGATAATCTGTGGAAAGATTATAAATATTCTGTGGAATTAAAATGAATGTTTACAAGGAACAGCTGACAGGCCTCAGACCTAATATACTAGCTGAAAGGATATTATTATTATTTACTCTTTTTGAGTTTTCACATCAGCATTAGCTAATGGTCTTTCACTAGAGTCTGAGTGACAGCAAGTCTCCCCAGGTCTCCAGGACTCTTCTGAGTATTCTGGCAGATTGCAGCAGTGCAGTGTTCTGAATGGTTTCAATCCTTCCTTTGATATCCAAACTTTCCAAACCCTTTTCTAATCCTTTTGGGACCTTTCCAAGTACACCAACCACAATTGGTATCACTTTCACTTTCATGTTCCATAACTTTTTCAGTTCTCTGGCAAGGTCCAGATATTTGTCCATTTTTTCATTTAGCTTCACCCTGTGATCTGCTGGCACTGCAAAATCCACCAGTTGACAAGTTCTTTCTTTTTTGTTTATCAACACTAGGTCTGGTCTTCTTGCTGGGATAAGGTGATCTGTTTTTATTTCAAAGTGCCAGAGAATTTTATGCATTTCGTTCTCAAGAACAGATTCTGGTTTATGCATATACCATTTTGTTGTGTGGTCAAAATTTAATTTTTGCATAATTCCCAGTGGATCACCTTCCCAACCCAGTCGTGTCTAGTTTTGTATTCTCGTTGTGCTAGTTTGCTACATTCGCAGAGTATATGGTTTACAGTCTCATCTTTATTACCACAAAGTCTACATTTACTATTTTGTTGGGTCTTATCAATTTTCGCTTTTATTTATTATTATTATTATTGTTATTATTATTGCATACAGTGCTCAGGTGCACCACAACTCATCAAAGGCTCATGTATAGTATGTAGAATAATGTACTAATGTCAGAAAAATGAATAGCATATAGTCATAATATACATGTGTGTGCATGTGCACATGTGTGTGGAGGGGGGATATCAGGTATAGTTTTGTCGAATTACAGGAAGCATGGAGGTTTTGAAAGATGCAGTGTTTTGGCAATCAACAATGGATACAGGCAGTTTATTCCTTGCCTCAGCAACTCTGAGTGTGAAAAAATGTTTCCGAAAGTCATGTGAGCTATGCTGTTTTCTTACTTTGTAGGCATGCCCACACGTGTTAGAAACATAGGTGCTCATGGTTGCTGTTGGTAAGATGGTTAAAAGCCTTATGAGTGTTTACAAAGTCAATTGCCAGACATCAGAGTTTCAATGAATCAATACCCAGGGCAGCAAGATGTTCAGAATATGGTAGATGCCTGATGGAGAGTACTTGAGCTAGCAAGTCTGCCTCATGGCATCCAGTATCCTCCAAGAGCTGATTGGCCCACTCTGTTGTGCATGAAAGACAATGATTTTAATGAAGAGTGCCAGTTTACCTCAGTCAGTAGAGAATCTGCCTAAGAACCACAAGGTTCCAGGTTCAATACCAAGTCTTGCCAACTCAGCACATGAGTAGATCTTTGTAGTAAATTGGGGACTGATGAAAGATGTGGCACTCCACCTATAATGCAAAAATAATCTCCCAGGTCTAGCATGAAAATGGGATAGACTCCCATGCTGTCTGGCTGATACCAACAATAGGCCACTTTGCCAACTTTACTTTTTTCTATATCAAATTTAAAAAAAACGAAAAAACATAGCAATTTCACCTATACCCTCCCCACCCCGAATGTCTTTATCTTATCAAATCTTTCAAAAAAAAAAAAAAAAAAAAAAAAATGTGACTCACCTTTTTTGAAAACACTTGTACACTACACTTATTGTCAGATAAGGAAGGAGACTAGAGGTAAATACTAATACTGTTATTTATAACTGTGTGTCAATAGAAACAGTTTATTATTATTATTATTATTATTATTATTATTATTATTACAAACAATCTTGCTGGGGAAATAACTGAATTGTTTACTTGATTAATTAGATCAAAAAATAAAAAATTGATTGAATATTCTAACAATTATCCCTGACTCTAAGAAATTTTTGATCTTAATGTTTTTTAATATAGAGGATATAGTATATACTTTTTTAAATCTATAGTATATTGTTTTTTTTTTTACTATATAGTACGTTTGATATATATATATATATATATATATATATATATATATACACACACTATAGTTTTGTTTTTTTTCATATACAATGTTTTTGCTGCTTTTTGATATACATTATATTATTTTTTCTTTAATATATAGCACATATTTCTTTAAATATAGAGTATATGTTTTTTTAAATATACAAGTGTGTCATAAAAGTATCGAGATTGAAGCTTTATTTACCAAGATAGAAATGAACAATGAATGGAACATTAATTTTTTCAGAATACAAGGTGTGTCAAAAAGTACAAAAATGCTAAAAAGATCTTACACACCTTGTATAGTATATATATATATATATATATATATATATATATATATATATATATATATTTATTTATTTATTTATTTATATAGATAAAAGGTGGCTTACTGGTGAATATGGGCACGATTGTTGGAGGTGCACAAAATCCAGGGGTTAAGTCCGCGATAAAACAAATACAAAGTGCTCAATACAAAGTAGAGCAAATTTATTAAAGAAATGGTTACAATAGAAACCTACTCGAGTTTCACCATAAGGATCTTCAGGGTTAAATCCACTGAATTAATTGAGGTACCGATTAATTGCAGCCGATTACACGTGTGTTCATTGAATAAGATATTTCGTTATAAGGGAACCTTATATATCTTTTTATATTAAGTATATTGTTTTTTTTTTAATATATTATGTTGTCTTTTTTAATATAGTATAAAGATAAACAACCTGTATAAAAGATAAAGCACAAGATGAAACCTCCAAGAAGAATTTTTAAGTAACACAGTAAGCTCGTATGTATTTACCTAACCTGTTCATCACAGGTAGGATGTGACACAATGGATCTGTGAAATTAGTTTGCTAACCATTATAGTACAGTAGGATGCCCTAATACCCAACTCCTTTTGCCATGGGTAGGATGTGACACAGTGTCAGAAATATGGGGCATCTAGTGAGGATTGAACTCACTATTCAGTAGTAATGGATTGGCAAGACTAGCCTGCTAACCATTACACTATGATGGGATGCTCTAATACCCAAAACATTTGCCATGGGTAAGATGTGACACAAGGTCACAAGTATGATGCATGAGGATTGAACTTGCTATTTAGTAGTAACTAGAAGTGGCTACCCGGCATTGCCTGGGTAGAGAGGGATAATAAAAAGTTAGTCTCGCAGATCCATTGATCATTTTGGTCTTACATAATTGATTTATATTCTTATAACAAATGCAACCAATGACTTTTCCTTCTCTTACTATTCAAATCCTAATTTATAAATAAAAAAAAAAATCTTCATTATTTTTGCACAAAACGTAAGCACAGGTGATAGTGAATGTGTATATATATTTACTTTGTCATTAATTGTTTTATTTTTGTAGTTTCCTCTGGACATACACACAAATATGCATACACATCAACTGTCCTTTATATATGTATAGATGGGTCTGCAAGACTAGCTTGCTGCCCATTACACCACGATGGGAAGCTCTAACCCCCAACTCATTCACCATGGGTAAAAATGTGACAGTCAAAAGTATGAGGAATCAAGTAAGGATTGAACTTGCTATTCAGTAGTAATAGATGTGCGAGACTAGTTTGCTAATCATTTCACTACAACGGGACGCCGTGAACAGAACACACCCTGTGATAATAACCAACATTTACTACTTTGCCTCGGAATCTTTAAGTAGCAAGCAAGCAAGCAAAGAGAATTATACATAAGATTAAAATCTAATTTTTAATATCCAAAATTCTAATATTTTGCCAACTCCCTTGGTTTGATAAGCCAATAAGTGTGATACCATGAAACAACTACAAGTGCTTGAGATAAAAAAAAGTTTTGATACTACTAATATCTAATCATACTAATGACATGGCTTTTAAAAGTTTGCTGATGAAGCAGATTATGTAATGGGGATTTTTTTTATAGATTTTTTTTTTTTAATAAAAAAATAGCAATAAAGAAAATAAGAAAGGAAAAAGGCAATGAAAAAAGAAAGAAAGAAGAAATGAAGAGAGAAAAGAAGATGGGAAAAAGTTAATGAAGAAATAAAGTAGGAAAGAAGAAAAGTAAACATTGAAGAAAGGAAAAAGATAATGAAGGAGGGAATGAATGAAACTGTCAAGAAAGGAAAATTAAATTGAGGAAAGAAAGAAGGAAAAAAGGCAATGAAGAAATGAAGGAAACAGACATTGAATGAAAGAAAGCAATGAATAAAGGACAATGGAAAAAGAAAGAATGAAAGAAGTCAACAAAGAAAAGAAGAAAAAAAGGAAGCAATGAAGAAAGGAAAAAGCCAATAAAGGAAGGAAGAAAGAAAGAAGGAAGGAAAAAAGGCAACAAAGAATGAAAGAAGGAAGGAAAAAAGGCTACAAAGAATGAAAGAAGGAAGGAAAAAAGGCAACAAAGAAAGAAAGAAGGAAGGAAAAAAGGCAACAAAGAAAGAAAGAAGGAAGGAAAAAAGGCAACAAAGAAAGAAAGAAGGAAGGAAAAAAGGCAACAAAGAAAGAAAGATAGAAAGGTGACCTATTTCAGAATACATTGAAAAAGAAACATTATTGGGGTCAGTTGGTAGAGCGTTCGGCTAGAAACCACAAGGTTCCTTGTTCAATACCGGCACTCGCCAACTTAACGAATGAGTAGCACCGGGATCTGTGCGTTAACGTAAGGAGCTGATGGTAGGTGTAGCGCTCCCTCGCTGATTGACTGATACCAACTCTAGGCCAACCCGACGACTTACTGCTCTATAGAGGTGCAATCGACGTATTTTATTGCCTCAGCCGACTGGACGGAAAACAGTTCTGGATATGATTAGCTCTCAATGAGAATGAAAGAAAGCAATAAAGCAATGGAGAAAGAAAGAAAAAAATTAAAGTAAATTGTCAGAGGTTTTTTTTTTTTTCTGGTTCCAAGACAATCCAAGAATTTCTTGAGTTCCTGTTGTAGCAACACAGTCTATGTTGATAATGATTCTTCTATTTTAGGAAAGGCAATCCCATTGTGGTGCAATGGTTAGCAAACTAATATCACAGATCCATTATTACTTAACTAACAGGACCTGTGGATATACCATAGTATGATGATAATTCAATTATTACAATGTTTGATATGTTTACTCAAGAGCTATTGCAGTGGAGTTCAATATCTAAAAAGTATAATAATCTTGATTTAACTCTCCTTTTTTTTCTTTTTTATCATGTTTGATTAAAACAGATTAGCACTATCGCTTCTACATGTTCACCCCCTCTCTCTATATTTCCCTTACACTCTTTTTGTAGCATGTACTTTTTCTTCCCTTTGTTTCTTTATAATAAAAATGGAATGGTCGATTATTTAGCTGAAGTGATGACACTTATGAGAGATAAGAATTGGCAGATAAGCAACGCCAGATAATCAGGATTTACATTTAATCTTAGACAATTTGGATGGTCTCATTTTTAACCAGAGGGTGTTGCAAGATGATAAAGGTCATACAATTAAGGAACACAAGTATTAATATATAGATAACAAGTTCGATCCATGCTGGATGCTCTATACTTGTGACTTTGTGTCAAATCCTACCCGTGGGGAAAGGGTTGTCAAAAAAAAATAAAAATAAAAATTAAAAATATATATATATATATATATATATATATATATATATATTGACATGAGAATTTTAGTAACATATACCAATATAGATTAGCGAGAGAAAAGACAAAAGTAGGTTTTCACACAGTGAGGACAATACTGAATTTTGATGTGGTTATATTGATGAGAAAGTGTTTAAAAAAATAATATGAAAAAAATTAATTGCTTGAATTCTCAACAATGTAAATGATTAGCCATTAAGAGAGAAAAAACAAATGCCAAGAGAAAACTACAAAGACATTATCTAAAAATAAAGTATTATGCAAGAGATATTATCCAGAGTAAAAAATAAGGCTTATAACATTGGCCAAGATATTTTCTTTCAAATAACAAGAGCAATGTTTGGTTTGGTTTGTTTTACGGCATATCAACCTCGGTGGGTCATTTAATGCCAACAAAGTTGTGAAATAAATTCATTCTTAATGCATAATACAATTTTGTTTATCAACTCATGTTTTTCTATTTAACCCATACACGGGACCCTAACAGGTACTACCACTCCGGGTCAGAGTGGACCAGGGAGCAATGGTGATGAAGGGGTGCTCCACATTCCCCAAACCTCCAAAACTGGAACCTCACCATCAGATAGAGTTTAACGTCATTCCCAGGACATGTAGGCCCGCAGCCACCGCCTTCTAGCACCCATATGATAAAAAGGGGTTGGGGCTTGCCATAAGGGCAATAGGGTTGGGAAAATCATATAGGTGCTAAGGATTGACATTACCAGTCGATTGATCGGAGGGGGCCTCTCCGACCGCCCGTCTAGCCCGAGATAGGGCCAAAGTGGAGTATTGCAAGTCATGGACTGCTCATCCACCTGGGTTCTATCCTTAAGCATCACGGGTCGCCACCCACGGCCAACAGGTGGCTCCATTGGGGGAGTCTTACCCCTCTGCAGAGGTGCAGTCGATGCATTCTAATGCCCCACCGACAGGGCGGCAAGAGCAATGTGACTAAAGGATATCATCATCATCATCATCATGTCATGCTGACAGCATGGACTTCCATGACTCTCTCTTGCCACCCATCCCTATCGGTCATCGCCCCCTGACAGGTGTCCTTCCTACACAGTATCCAGAAGCCACACGGAGCTGACTGATATAGGTCTTTGCTGGTTGGCCTACACTGGTTTGTCCATATTTAAGTGTCCACAGGAGAATATCACTTATGAGTCTGTTCTTGCTTCTCCAGCAGTGTACAGCATGTATGTCTTGTTTGTCTTATTTAGATGGTTTGTGTGATAGGGTTGAATAGTAACACTACTGTTCTACAAGGATGGCTTGGCATTAGATAACCCACACAGATTGATATGCTATTAAACAAAGAAACAAAACCAAAACCTTGAGAAAAGTAGGAATCCAACTAGAGGAGGCACATAGTGTAATGGTTACTGTTGTAGAAAATGGACACAAAATGAGATGAGTTCAAATCTTGAATGAGGCTGTTTGCATTTCACATAGTGTTAATACCCTTGGGAAAGGTATGCACTAACTATACTCCCTCCAGCTATGGTTACATATTAGAGCAGACTGGTTTCTTTAACCTTGGTTAGGTAACCAGTTTAAGAGAAAGTCTAGCAAACGAAATGTAATTCCTTTAGTCGTCAGCACAGTCTCTACCAACTGAGTACGTTACTCTCACTTCCTCACACCCCAAACACAGCAGTCACTGAATTTCACTTCTGGTCTAACAAACTTGCTTTTTTCTCTCTGTCCTAGTATCAACCACTCTCCGTTTTTTATCATCGCTCGGCCACGCTTTATGCAAATTTCGACTGGCCTCATCCTGACACGCTTTGTTTGTGGAGGCTGGGAATCCGCTCGTCCACAGCTCTGCCCTTCAATTTCGCCACAGAAAGAAAACTCCTAATTCAAACCTATTATACTCCACTTAAGAAATTGACTGTGTCACATCCTACTTCTGTGGAGAGGTTGGTATATATATATATATATATATATATATATATATGAATCCAACAATTCTATCCCCAGCTAAGGGTAAATACTTAGGCGGACTGGGCTCTTTAAGTTTGTATTTATCAAACCCCTCCATATGAGCAGAATATGACACAAGGTCAACTTTTAAGTGGAGTTTAACAGGTTTGAATTCAGAATATTCCTTCTCCTAGACTCGTTGCCTAACTAAGGTTAAAGAGCCCAGACTGCCCTACTATTTACCCATAGCTGGAGAAAGAATAATTGGATTCATACCTTTCCCAAGGGTATCAGTACTCTGTGAAATGCAAAGAATGTTGTCCAGGATTTGAAATTTGATATCCATGTTCATTTCTTGCAATGATAACCATTACACTGCAAGCACTTCCCACTTTACTCACATTCAGTGGAAATTACCAATATCAAGTTAGAGTCTATTTATAGAATTTATGTGATAATTGCAAATAAACATGAGGAAGTATTTGATGACAGATAGGAGACACTTTTTTCCGAAAATTTTGGCAAAAAAAAATTCCCCTGTGTCTTATACATCATAGATGAAGTTTGAGACCTCCCGTAGGTCTAGGCTTATTATTATTATTATTATCATTTCCTGCTATTGAGATGTCTTGTGTATGCTTATTGCTTGCCTGTACTGCCAAATTGCTTTTATACATATGCACACACGCGCGCATACATACATGTATATTATTACTGTAAACTGTTCATGTTCCTGACACTAATATTCTATGTACACAATAAATTTCATTATCTTTATCTATGTTTCTGGCTTGTGTAATGCACAGCGAGACTGTTTTCAACAATATATGCTTAAATACACTAAAAACTTTTTTTCCTTAATCTGACCTGCTGAAATGGGGGTGCGTCTTATATGCCGTCAAATACGGTACTTTATAAATTGCATTTAATAATTGCTATTAACTAAGCTTTATTTAGTCTGGTATACAAGCCTCAGATTTCTTGCAGCAATTAGCTTTTAATAGTTACCTCCCTTGAGAAATTATATCATTTGGTTGCAAATTGAATCTGTTGATTTTACAGCATATCAGCCGTGGGATCAGGCCCCGACACTAACTTTTTTCATGACCGTCCCCAACAAAAATTATCAACCGTTCCGAATGGGGTTTGGACAGTCCCAAATGGGGCTTGGACTGTCCCGAAATCAAAATATTTTTGTTTAATTCATTAGCATCATCTATACTTGTCAGTCATCAGTAGTATAATAACATGTAAAGAAAACGTAACTAAACTTCAGTTCAAATAACTCATATTTTGCTTCATTGTCACACACGTACGCAACGAGAAAAAAAGGTTACTAACTAGAGAAAAAAAGGTTACTAACTAGAAAAAAAAAGTTTCTCGACAAAAACATTTATTCATAATCAAGAATAAGGAAATAAAAATTTTATAAACTAAATTTTATTCTATTTCCATCTTTATGTGGAGATTTTCCAATCATAAAAATATATACTGTGTGACTGTGTCTATTTCTTCAGTGTTGTTGCCATTAGTAATTTTAAGTCTAGAACTAGACCGTTTTTTTGAGGTCAGCATTCAGGCAATCACTGGACGGCCAATATTGGAATGTAGTACTAACTTTTAGGAAACATTTTTACCGTCCCCGGAAAACTGTCCCGGATGACGTATTAATCGTCCCGAATGTAATTTTTATTGTCCCCCGGGATGGCATTAATGTCGAGCCCTGCGTGGGATTATTTCATGCCAAAGTCTTTTTATAAAGCAATCATATTCTTTCAAATAACTAATGATAACAATCCTCTATAGCTTCAAGTAACAATCATCAATACAAATAATTTGCACACAGGTTTCATGTATCCTTATTTATTTAATACTACTAATTTTGAAAGATATCATTGACTCATTTTCTTTTTGGCATCCTTCCGTCTACTAAAGACGATGGCATAGTGTCCATTTCTTAAATTTTTTATCTGCAACTGCGTGAGTGGCTGAACAGACCAATTTTTGAATGGTAGTCTCTGGAGCAGTGACTGCAAACAAACAGTGATGCTTGCTGGAGTTGCTGTTGTCTCTCCTTCCTTCTATGGTGGCTTCTTTCCACTCTTTTTCATTCCTTGTCTGATGAGGAGTCGCCAGGTCGCATAGTCTTCTGCACAAGCCTCCCATGTGTTGGTGTTAATGTGGCACGTCTTCATGTTTCTTTTACAGACATCTTTAAAACGCAGACGTAGCCTCCCTACTGGTTGGATACTCTCTGCTACTTCACCATACAGTAGGTCTTTGGGGATGCGGCCTTTGTCCATCCTCCTGACGTAGACTCATACATGGGTCAATAAAGGGTACTAACCAGGGATGTGGACTCAGAACACAAAACCTTTGACTCTGACTCCTCTATTTTTGCCATATCCGACTCCTTCCCCTCTTTATGTAATTAAATGATTATGGCCTACAAATAAATATAAAAACCATGTTTTTTTTATAATCTATTATAAGGAGTGTGCGTTCTACTGAGACAGCCATGTCAGTCAGATGGATGATATATAAATCCCAAAGTACATCCTCTATGCAGAACTGGGAAAATTTGGCTCAGGACCACCCTTGGTTGTAGCAGGCTATTCTTGTCTGAAGTCACCCTGGCACAACATCATGAAGCCAAGAGGTCCAAGGAGAAATCGACGGCAACAGAGCACCGGCACACCAACATCTTCAGGGACAGCCTTCACATGAAATACCTGTGGTCAGGGCTGTGACTAGTACTTTACCGTGAATATATCGGGGGTGGCCAAAATGTCAAAGCCACAAATGATAAAGCTCATTTATTTCACATGCTTCCCCTAGACAATGTAACAGCCCCCCCCGATTATATATATATATATATATATATATATATATATATATATATATATATATACATATACACACACACACACACACACACACACACTAGACAAAACGTGACCAGCTGGGTCCCCTATTGAGCTTTGGGTAGATAATTGGGATTAGGGAAAAGTGAGTTTGTAAAGCGAATTAAATTTAGAAAAAAAAATCCGCCTGGAGAATTAAAAAAAAAACATTAAAATCATTTTGTAAGATTTCTAAGAAAGGGAACGTTTGACCTAATTTAAATTTATTAAGAGCCAAGAAGCTGGCTGGGCTGGCTACTTATGAAACATAACATACAAATATGTTACGCACTCTTCAATCTCTCTCTCGCTCTACCCTCAATGAGAAACTAACATATATAACGAGGAGGTAATCAAGATATACATAGAGAGGGGGAAAGTGATAGTCAGAATGTGAAGTAAGAGGTTGATCAGTTTTTGACTTAATTGCAAATCCTGACTAATTAGAACCAATCAAAATGGAATTTTTTTCAAACATAATTCAATTCTAAAACTAAGGAATAATTTAGTATAACTTTGGTGTCATTAAACTAAACAGTAAAAAAGCTTTTAGGAGACAAACATTGATTCACCCAGCTTCAGTACTCGCTACAGCTGTCAGTGGATGAGGGGATAAGATATCAGGCAGGCAAACAACCAATCTGAGTTCGACCCTAGCCAAGGATAGCTGTTGTGTCTAGCCACACTGAAGAGTGTGTGAAACGCCGAAACGTGTCTATGGATGACTTAGTATATATATATATATATATATATATATATATATATTATATATATATATATATATATATATATATATACATACACACATACATACATACACACACACACACACACACAAAGAGTAAGAATCAACGAGTTAATGCATTTTTCATAAGAATTTAACCACCAAGTAAGTTAAAAATAAATAAATAAAATTAAAAGAAAAAAAAAAAGAATTTAAGTGATAACATAAGCATTTTTAAATTAAAATCAGCTCTGCTATTTGGTCTACAAATATCTGGAAATTTTTGGCAGATGTAGATAATTATGGCGCTTATATTACAAGACAAACGTTGGCATTTTCTAATAATGGACGGTTATTTTTACCAGAAATAAAAAGGGAACACTTAATAGTATGGGAGATAAAAGAATTTTATTTATAATTTACTCTAAATAGATATTGAATACTTTTTATTCTTATATTGTTGCTATTTTTTTTTATGTATTTACCAACCACAAGATATGACAGAAGGTTAATTTTTAAAGCAGAGTTTAACAGATTTGAATTCAGAGTTTGCTTTCTCCTAGACTGGTTGCCTTACCTGGGTTAAAGAACCCAGACTGCCCTACAATTTTATCCATAACTAGAAAAGAGAATAATTGAATTCATATCTTTCATAAGGATATTAGCACTATGTGAAATACAACCAGCCTCACACTGGATTGTCCAATTGGACACATGACCTAGTGGATAAAAGAGTTAGGCTAAGACAGTTCTAAGTGACAGTTATCTCTGGACTGCAGGTTCAATCCTGGTCAAGGGCAGCAGTAACATAGAATAATAATTAACACAGTTTAACACCTCTAACCCAGCTATGGTTAGTGGAATGAGAACAGGATACCCCCGTGGATTGAATAAAGGGTTAGGTTCAAAGTTCCGTGATGGCTCCAAATTATGACAAGAAGTTTCCAGAGTCCGACAAGAAATACCTGAAGAAGGCCGGAGGGCACATCAGCCAAAATGTACAGATAACAATGAAGATGAAGACAATAGTCCGAATAATGCAGATAATACTAATCATCAAGCCTCATCTCAAACATTTAAAGAAAGAAATAATTTATACACACGATTATATGGTTTCAAGTATTCCAATCTAATACAAATAATTTGCACACAATTATATAGTTTCAAGTATTCCAATCTAATACAAATAATTTATACACGATTATATGGTTTCAAGTAACTATTCCTATTTAATAATAATAATAATCATTTGTTTGCACATAGTTATATGGTTTAAATTAATAATAATAATCCTTAGTAAACAATTATAGCTTGAAGTAATTATTCCTAATACAAATGATTTACCCATTTATTTGGCATCAAGTATTTCTAGCTAATACAAATAATTTCTAAACATATCTATAGATGGAACCCTAACAGATACTACCACTGTGTCACAGTGAACCTGTGAGTAATGGCATTAAAAGGCTATTTCACATTCCCTAGAACTGGGGCCTCACCATCAGATTATATATAAAATATTCCAATCCAATACAAATAATTTGCATACAGTTGTATGGTTTCAAGTATTCCTATCAGTTATACTAAAATTTGTATGGTTTCAACTAATTAATTCTATTTAATACTAATCATTTGTGTTGTACACACTTATATACTTTCAATTAACTAATAATAATCCTACGTAAACAATTATAACTTCAAGTAATTATTCTTAACATAATTATAGAGTTATATGATGTCAAGTATTCCTATTGAAAAGAGGATTTGTACACACACTTATGGTGCTTATAACTGACATCACGTGAGTTAAAATATACTTTAATCTCATCTCATCAAAGTTAGCAAATATAACTTCGGCTGGTTGGTTGGTTGGATTTCTACAGCATGTCAACCCTTGTTGGTTTATTTTTAACTTTATCTGATGGTAAGGTTCCAGTTCTGGAGCTCTGGGGAATGTGGTGTACCCCTTCATCACTATTACTCCCAGGTCCACTTTGACCCGGAGTGGTAGTACCTGTTAGGGTCCCATCTATGGGTTAGATAAATAAAAATAAAAAAAGGAATTTAAAAATGTGTTTAGAAAAATTGAGTATTCATCAAGAATGAATCAATTTCAAAACTTTGTAGGCATTACATGACCCACCGAGGTGGATATTCCGTAAAACAAAAAAACAACCAATTATTAAATCTACTTTAATCACGTCTCATCAAAGCCAGCAAACATGACTTTGGTTGGTTGTTTGGTTGGTTTGATTTTATGGCATATCAACCCTTGTTGGGTTATTTTATGCCAAAGATGTTTTGTTTTATTCATTCTTGATGGATAATCAAATTTTATTTTACAAACTCATTTAAAAAAAAAACAACATTTTTTGTATCTAACCTATAGATGGGACCCTAACAGGTACTACCATTATAAACAGGACTTTGTACTTTTATTTTATTTAACTAAAATTATTCCAAGTAATTCAGATGATACAATCAGGGTGGGGTAATGTTAATGATTGATTAATTTTAACGGCATGTCAACTCGTCTAGGTTTATTTTATGCCTGGAGGTTAGGGAATCACATTCATTGTGTATTCATATTGATATTTTTTATGTAGTTGTTTTCTTTTTTTTCTTTTATTTTTGCATGCAGTCCTATTGAATGTGAATAATCATTAAACAGATCTATATGTCCTATAAATGGTTTGGTAGGTTGGATTTTACAGCATGTCGACCCTTGTTGGGTTATTTTATGTCAAAGACGTTTTTGTTTTATTCTCGCTTGATGGGTATTCAATTTTTTTGAAAACTCAATTTTTTAAACACATTTTTTAAAACTAATTTTTTCCTAGTTAACCCATAGATGGGTCCCTAACAGATATCACCACTCTGAGTCACAGTGAACCTGGGAGTAATGGCAATGAAAGGGTATTCCACATTCCCCAGAGCTCAAAAATTGGATCTTCACCATTAGATGCAGCTTAATGTCATACCCAGGACACTAAGACCCTGAACCACCACCTTCTAACACATATGATAAAAAGGGTTGGGGCTTGCCATAAGGGTAATAGGGTTGGGACAATCATATAGGCACTAGGGCTTGGCATGACCAGCCAATTCAGAGGGCCTCTTTGACTGCTTGTCTAGCCTAAGTAAGGGCCAAAATAAGTAAGGTCCTATACAGATACAACCATCCTGGGTCAGAGTGAACCTGGGAGTAATGGCAATGAAGGGGTAGACAACACTCCACAGATCTCCAGAAGTGGAGCCTCACCATCAGATGCAGTTTAGTGGTAAACACAGGGCATCCTTTGGGGGGGGGGGACTTCTTCCCCTCTGCAGGGGATACAGTCAGCTGACAGGGCGGGTAAAATAGTTGGACACTGAGTAAGATTTTGGCTTCAGGGTCAACCACATGCTCGGTGAGTGACAAGCTAATATGTTATAGGTGTAGATGAGATTCAGGGGGGAAGAAGTGTGGGAATTGAGATTTAGAATTGAGACTGATCGTCTGATTTGGTGGGAAAAAAAAGTGAGTTTTTTTAAAAATTACAATATTGGACAAAAAATACTGAAAAACCTGAACCATCTATATACTAATACTCTTGTTCCTTAATTGTACAACTGTTATCATATTGCAAAACCCTCTAGTTAAAAAAAGAGACCATCCAAATCATTCAAGATGAATCCTGATTATCTGGTGTTGCTTATCTGCTGAATTTTTATTTCTTATGAGTGTTGTCACCTCAACTAAATGATGGACCATTCCATTTTTTATCATAAAGAAAGGAATGAAAAAGGACATGTTAGACAGAAAAAATATAATAGGAAAGAAAGTGAGTAGGGGTAAGATAGAGAGAGAGGGTGAGTGCGTGGAAGCGATAATGCTAATCTGTTTCAATCTGACATAATGAAAAGAAGGAAAGAAAGAAAAAAGTATGAGAGTTAAAATTAAATTATTATACTTTTTACACACTTAACTATATTGTAATAGCTCTGAAGTAAACATATCAAACGTTGTAATGATTAAATTACCTTACTGTGGTATATCCACAGGTCCTGCTATTTTTTAAAAATTATTGCCGAAAATTTTAATGAAACACATAGGAAGTGATTAGTTTCCTTGATTATTGTTGTTAAAATTCTCTTAGTTGTAAAGGCAGTGTTTTTTTTCTGTTGTGGCTACAACCTTCATTTTGATAATTTCCATTTAATTTTTGAGGAAAACATTCAACTGAGGAATAATTGTGCTGAGATGCTGATAGGTACGTGTCCTGCGTCCCTGATGCACAAAACTCTAAAAGGATGCAGTAAAATCATATCCATGTGTTCCAGGGTTTTTCTCCCCCCCCCCATCAAGCTAACTGTAAATACATTTCAATAGTCTTTTTAGAAGTGAATTAAACAGGACAGGTTACAAGGTAGTGTAAGAAGAGTAACATGAATTGACTGTCTCATACGACGTACAAAGTCCAGAATGCAAATGGCGGCGCCCACCAGTCATTAAGTAGGGACTTACCGACGGCCTGCCAATAATATTTGCATAACACCACGGATGGTCACTCTAAGTTACTATCAATAAAGGGAGGTTACTCTAACCTACCCACACAGGTAGGAGTTAGACTTTAGTTAGGATCCATAAATTTTCCAGAGGACTCATTCAAAGCAAATATGTGCGTCCCAGGATGCACTAAATCAAAAAGCTATCAGCATCACTGATGGTGATTCAATTTATTTGCAATATCACAAAGTGATGGTTCATAATGATAGCCACAATTTGACCTTTTTCAACCTCGGACAATTGTTTACAAGCCTTTGGCAAAGAACCAATCACAAATTAGGAGACAAAATCAAAAAGAAAATTTCAAGAAATTTCTTATTTTTGTAATTTCTGAGAATTTTCTTTTTAGAAAATTATGACTTTTCACTACAACGAAAGGGAAATTTGACAACAATAATCAAGAAAAATAATCACTTCCTATGTGTGTCTAAGCCATTGAAATTTCATTAGAATTTGTGTCAATAATAAAAAAATTAAAAAATATTAATTTTTATTACTTTATTTTTAAATTTTGTCCAATATTGTATTTTGGGGCTTTTGAGAGTTGCAGTTAATTCACAAAAAGAGACAGAAATATTTTATGATAATGAAATTTATTGTGTACAGTGCTCAGGTGCACCACAACTCATCAAAGTCTCATGTCAAGTACACAGAATAATGTATTAGTGTCAGGAACATGAACAGTTTACAGTAGTAATATGCATGTGTGTGTGTGTGTGTGTGTGTGGAGCAGGTCATCAGGTATAGTGTCGGCGGATTACAGGAAGCATGGAGGCTTTGAAAGATTCAGTGTTTCAGCAGCCTACAACAGACGCGGGAAGCTTATTTCATGCCTCCGCAATACCGAGAGTAAAGAAATGTTTCTGAAAGTCAGGTGAGCAGTGCTGTTTTCTGACTTTGTAGGCATGCCCACGTGTGTTAGAAAGATGGAGGGCTTTAAGATTTAAAAAGCCCTTTAATAACAATTTGTTTACACAGTTATATGGTTTCAATCCAATCCAATACTCAACTGGGGTTTCACCACCGGATGCAGTGGAGAGTCATAATACCCAGGAGACCTAAACACCTAAAATGGTGACCAGGATCATAACAGTGGGAACCGGTGCTTTCAACACGACTAGACTGTAAACTATTCATACAGAATTTGTAATCGTCAGCAAAAAATTATGAATACCTGTATGCAGTAGTATGGAACTATTAAAAGACTAACCAAATTGATAAAAAAAAAAGAAAGATGTCAGAGTTCATCTTTATTAAGCTGACAAGGCAATAAAAAGGTGAAAGGGAAATGTTAAAAAAACAATTAACAGTGAATAAACATTTAGAAAAAAAATGTTTCTTTTTATCCACATGAAAGGATTTGGGCCTTTCAGAGAAAAATGTTATCTGAACACAGCATGGATGCTGGGGGTGATGGGGTTTCCATAGAAACAGCAAGAGAGTAATGGGTGGAGCAGACTTCAGACTCCTTTACCCATCATGCTTCAGTGGATACAACTTTCTACCTTTCTACTCAACCATCCCTAATTATAAGATAACAATTATGTGTCTGTGTGTGTCACTCATAATACTACTCACTACTAAATAAGACTTTATCCACTTCCTACTAAGTAGATCCCTAACATTAGTGACTAAAAGTCTACTATCATTGCTAAACACTTAAGTGTAAAGGTTATCATCTCTAAGGAGATGGAATTGGTGAACCGAGTTCAAATCTTGGATGAGGCGGTTTGCATTTTACTTCACTTTAACCTTAACAGATACTACCACGCTGAATCAGAGTGGACCTGGGAGTAATTTCAATCAGGGAGTGATTCTACACTACCCAAATCTCTAGAACTGGAGCTTCACCACTAGATGTAGTTTAGTGTCATATCCAAGATACCCCCTGTGGTGCATGGGTCTATTTGACACCCCAATTGACAATAGAACACCTGGTGCTGCTGAAAGCATTAATAATAAACTCCAAGTGAAATCAACATTATTATGTTTCGGTTTTTACAATCTTCATCAGGACTTTAGGTAGGTGGAATGTTGTGAGGTGAGGATGGATGAGTTTCGAAGAATGGGAGAATTGTTCTCCCACAAAGCCTCCACACCTTTCAACACTTCTTGAAAATCTTCACGCGTCCCAGAACTAACACTAGGCCGACACTGGTTACTGCCCTTTCTTCATACACAACCAACAATTCACCCATTTTTCAGAAGTCATCCACCCTCACCACACAGCATTTTTCCTACCTCCAGTCCCGATAAAGGTTGTAAAAACCAAAATGTTATAAAGTCGACTTCAGCATCAAGAATAAATTCATCTTTTTGGAATAATTTGTGTTTTAATTTCCCTATTTTACTCCCATATATATATATATATATATATATATATATGAAACTTATTGGTAAACCCTTGCGGTAAGAAAAAACCCGGCAGTCAGATTCTTGCCCTGGTGAGCTACTAAGCAAAACTATTAGTTGGTATATCTGACTCATTGGGTTTAACTATATATATATATATATATATATATATATATATATTATATATATATATATATATACTATATATTGATATAAGAACTGATAACAACCATTACAGTATCCACACCTTTTAATTTAAACTAAGTTTAGCAAATATCTAAAAGTAATTGGTGCATGACAATAGTTATAAAACTCGTTTTGTAAACTACTGCTGCTAGCGACTTTGTAAAGTCGCCCCATGTGGTGTAGAGCAGTGCTTCTCAACCTTTTTCGACTTATGGACCATTTTTTATTCAAAAAATTCCCACGGACCAATCCTACTTTTACTTTTAAGCTGTTCCATTTTCACACTAAAATACTTAATGAAAAGACAAAATAGTCTATTCAACCTTTAAAATTTATTTCAGTCCATTCAGCTAGTGACTACCTTGATCTTGGTGTTTCTGACACAAGATATCCTAATTGATTTTAGGAATATTTTTTTGGTCCTTGTGGCAGATATATCTGCCGAGTCTTTGCTATTTTCTTGAATGTTGCTGCGAGCGGCTAGCACACGTGTTAAAGTAAGACAAGACAATTCATTTTCCGCCGATCATATAGAGATTTTCAACTGGGGAGGGTCATTATAAGAAGCGCTAAATTAGTTAAATTTTTGTGAAATGGCTAAAACATTTTTGTGGCTTCGAACTCTCTGTGGACCACTAGAAATGTTCTGTGGATCACAGATGGTCCAGCTGGACCACGAGAATCACTGGTGTAGAGGTTAGTGAGCTAGTCTAGCAGGCCATTGGTGATGAATTTGATTCTCACTGGGTGCCCATACTTATGACCTTATGCTAAAATGAGTAAAGCTTACTAAATGAATATTGCTGACAAGTTTTAATCACTACTGGATATTACATTTTTAGGGTCTCATGCCAGACAAAAGAAAAAATAACCAAGATAGGGCCGGTTTAGCTCAATTGGTAGGGCATTCAGCTAGGAATCACAAGGTTCCTGGTTCAATACTGGCCCTTGCTACTTGTATGAGTAGCACAAGGACCTCTGTGGTAAAGTAAGGAGCTGATGATAGGTGTGGCACTCCACCTGAGATGCTAAAAGCTAGTGAAAAGGAGATGGACTCCCTTGCTGTCTGGCTGATACCGACGTTAGGCGACCCCGATGAATTTACTTACATACATTGCACTGTCGGAGAGGTTTAGAATATATTGACCGTATTCTTAGCAGAGGAGTACCGCCCCCTTATTTGGGGGGATTTAAAAAAGAAAGGCGCATTTAACAGGTGCACGTTTTTTTATACATGTATATAACTAGAAGTGGCTATCCAATACCACCTGGTTAGAAGTGGGAGGGACCAAAATAAGAAAAAAAAAGTGATGTAACAGTTAGCAAGTTAGTCTCACAGATCCATTATTAATATGTATATTCTAATTTTTAGATATCTTTGTAAATATAAATCAAATCTTCATGATTTTTGGACAAAAAGCCAGAACTGGTGATATTTAATGTGTGTATATATATATATATATATATATAATATATATATATATATATACTTTGTTGTTAATTGTTGTTTCGTAGTTTCATCCGGACATACATACATACTCACCAACTGTCCTTTATATATGTATAGATAGAGAATCATATATATATATATATATATATATATATTACATACACACATATATATATTCCATTTCCTACAACCATAACTGTTACTCAAAACCGCCTCCTTACAAGACCAGAAGTATGGGGGCATCTACTGAGTTTTAAACCTACTTCTACCAGCTTGTTAACCATAACCCAACACAGTGCCCATCATGTTCTCTGTAGACTTATTTATCTTCATAAATATTGAATCTTTTTTTTTCAATCTTACATGCTTTTGTTTATAGGACACATTACATTGGTTGTGTAATGGTAAACAAGCTAGACTAGCAAATCATTTACAAGAGAGTTAGAGTCTCACTGGGCGCCCCATACATCCGGCCTTGTGCCACAACTAAACAAAGTTTAATAAATAATTACATTTTTTTTCATTCTCATCCACCTCCATTTCTTACTTTAAAAATTGAAAAAAAAATGTTCTTTTCTTTTTTTTGTGTGTTCAGGATTTTTCTAGAAATAGAAAAATTAGGGATCAAAACATTTAAATGATTAAAAAAAACTGTTGTTTTATTTGTTTTTTTGGTTTTTTTCAAAAAAATTTTTTATTATACAATAAGGTATTCATTATCAAATTAAATCATTAATGAATAATTTATTAAAAATATCATTGAAATCAGACAATTACTTGATTTTTGGGAATAGTTTGAAAATTTTAAAAGATTAAAAAAAATTCTTATTACCTCCCTTAGCGAATTTTGATCATACCTATTTATATTTCAAAATTACTAGCGAGTTTGAGTTTCATTGAGCGCCCCATACACCGGGCCTTGTGCCACAACAAAGCAAAGCTTAGTAAATAATTACGTCGTTTTATTGTTTGTATTTTTCCTCACCCACCTCCATTCCTCACTTAGAAAAAAAAACAAAAAAACTTTATTTTATTTATTCATTAATTCTTTAAAATTCATTTCAAAATTTCTTTAGATGCCAAGATTTTAATCCTTGTCCTGATTTATATCTTTTTAAATTTTTTATTTATTCCAAGTTATGTGGATGCTACTTTTGGCGTTTAAAGTACTTTTGGGTTGGAGGGGGGGGAGAGGAAAATTCCCTCGGCTTTTTCTTGGTATGCGTACTTCTATTTGTTGACATTCCTTCCCACAAAAAATATAAATGAAAATAAACAAATAAAAAAAAGTCTGCCTGTTTAAGTCATAAAAGGAAATATAGCTAAAAAGGAAGATGGCGACAATTTTGGAAATGGCTGCACCAGATTTTGTGCTGATATCAGTGGTCGGGTGAATAGGCCTTCATAAATTCTATAAAAATAAAATAATAATGTAATCTGTGGGAATTTATAGCTGCACCGTGGGTGTAAAATCCTAATCAAAGTAAATTTCAATGTAAAAACCTTTCGTGAATATCAGAAGTAGAAATAATAATTTTTTTAATAAAATGACGTATACAGTATCTACCCATAGTACACCTCTACCATTAAAAAAAAAGAAAAGAAAAGTGAAGTTCCAATTCTGTAGCTGTGGAGAACTCCTCCATTGCCATTACTCCCAGGTCCACTCTGACCCAGAGTGATAGTACCTGTAACATCTATAGGTTAGATAGAGAAAAAAAAAAGAAGTTAAAAAAAATTGAATATCCATCAAGAATGAATGAAACAATGTTTATGGCATAAAATAACCCAACAAGGGTTGACATTAGTATTATCTGCGTTATTCGGACTATTGTCCTCATCTTCATTGTTATCTGTACAACGTTTCGGCCGATGTGTCCTCTGGCCTTCTTCATCGACCGAAACGTTGTACATGTACAGATAACAATGAAGATGAGGACAACAGTCCGAATAACGCAGATAATACTAATCATCAAGCCTCATCTCAAACATTCAGAGAGAAAAGGTTGACATGCCGTAAAATCCAACCAACCAACCAGCGTCCAACCAATAACTGTGCGCACATTATTTGTATTAAGAAAAGTTCCTAGAAACTATAATTGTTTAGAACTGTTTATATTTGCTTGAAACTAATTGCTTACAAAAAACAAACTAACTTTGGCATTACATAGTTTGTTGGTTAATCGGTTGGGTTTTACGGCATGTCAACTCTTGTTGGGTTATTTTATGCCGATGATATTTTGTTTTATTCATTCTTGTTTGGGTATTCTTTTTTTTTTTTTAAATCTCAAATTTTAAAACCTATTTAAACCTAACTGGTACTACCACTCCGGGTAAGGGTGGACCTGGGAGTAATGGCGATAAAGGGGATCATCCACATTCCCCAGAGTTCCAAAATTGGAACTTCACCACTAGATACAGTTTAACGTCATACCTAGGGCACCAAGTCCCTCAGTTACCGCCTTCTAGCACATATGATAAAAAGGGTTCCGGGCTTGCCAGAAGGATAATAGGGTCAGGACAATCATATAGGTGCTAGGACTTGACGTGACCAGCCGATTGATCAACGGGGTCCCTCTCCGACAACCCGTGTCACCCAAGGGCGGACTAAAGTGGAGTGTTACATGTCATGGAATGTTCAACCACCAACCAGGGTTCTGGTATCACGGGTTGCCATCCACGGCCAACAGGTGGTCCCATTGGAGAGACTTTACCCATCTAAAGAGTATTCTGCACTTTTGCACTTAAAAAACGAATTAGAATTAATCAAATCGATTATTCAAGGTTAAATGTTAGTTTTAGTCGAAAAATAGTAACATAATGAGCATAAGTAAAAATAAATAAATAAATAAGATAATATTACATATTGATATAGCAATTAATTTTTATTAGTATTATCTGCGTTATTCGGACTATTGTCCCCATCTTCATTGTTATTTGTACAACGTTTCGGCCGATATACCCTCCGGCCTTCTTCAGGCATTTCTTGTCGGACTCGGGAACCTTCTCGCTGGGGTAGGAGTTGTGTTACACAACTCCTACCCCAGCTATGATTAGCGGAATTAGAACAGGATACCCCCGTGGACTAAATAAAGGGTTAGGTTCAAAGTTCCGTGATGGCCCCCGATTACGACAAGAAAGCTCCCGAGTCCGAAAAGAAATACCTGAAGAAGGTCGGAGGGCATATCGGCCGAAACGTTGTACAAATACCAATGAAGATGAGGACAATAGTTCGAATAACGCAGATAATACTAATCTTCAAGCCTCATCTCAAACATTTAGAGAATTTTTTTTTATTATATTTTAAACATTAAATTCGACCAAAAATTTAAGAAAACGGACGCTTTGTGAAAAGTAAATTACGTTCTAAAATAAAAAAAAAGTTAAGTTTTTAAAACACTTATAACAGTTTCTTCTTAGAAATCAATAACATCAACATTTAAATTAAATACAGTATATACAGAAAAAATACTTGCATGTGTATATTTCATATCTTTGCTATATCCTTTTTTTTTTGTTGTTCAAAACATACAGAAAAATAACCCCGCTTTTTCACAAATCCAAATCTTATAATTTTGTAATTTTTCCCGCCAACTATTTTGAAAGTATGGTAAGTTTTTTCTATTGCGTTAGGGAGTGACTCTTAATACTATTAAATTTGATACTTGAATTGGTGGTCCCTGGATTATTAAATAGAAATAATTACTTGAAACCATATAATCATTCATATTCGATAGGAATACTTGATATAACTATGCAAATAAAACCTCCCAAAAACTCTTAAGAAACATTGACACAAAAAATGTAAATATAAATGTACAATGAATGCATGGTTTGGTTTGTTTTGTTTTGTTTTACGGCATATCAACCTCAGTGGGTCATTTAATGCCAATAAAGTTTTGAAATAAATCAATTCTTAATGGATAATACAATTTTTTTCTAAATACATTTTTCTATTTAACCCATAGATGGGACCCTAACAGGTACTACCACTCCGGGTCAGAGTGGACCAGGGAGCAATGGTGATCAAGGGGTGCTCCACATTCCCCAAACCTCCAGAACTGGAACATCACCATCAGATAGAGTTTAACGTCATTCCCAGGACATGTAGACCCTCAGCCACCGCCTTCTAGCACCCATATGATAAAAAGGGGTTGGGGCTTGCCATAAGGGCAATAGGGTTGGGGCAATCATATAGGTGCTAGGGCTTGACGTGACCAGCCGACCGCCCGTCTAGCCCAAGATAGGACCAAAGTGGAGTATTGCATGTCATGAACTGCTCATCCACCTGGGCTCTATCCTTAAGCATCACGGGTCGCCACCCACGGCCAACAGGTGGCCCCATTGGGGGAGTCTTACTCCTCTGCAGAGGTGCAGTCGGTGCATTCTAACGCCCCACCGACAGGGCGGACAATGAATGCAGTTCCTTAATCTCTCGGCATAAAATAACCCTAGACATGTTGACATGCTGTTAAAAAATCAATCAATCAATCTGAAATAATTTGTATTTCATTTAATGTCTGGTGTGATTGAGATTGTCAGTAAAAATCGATTCCATAATTTGGGTAAAATCATAAAGAGTCTCGCTATAAAATATATTTCGGGATCACTGGACCAAGTGATATTTTTTTTCGTCATAACATTCTGACAATTTAGTCATAAAATTTCCCCACGGGCTTAACTGATGACGAAGACAGGAATTTTTAAAAAGCGTCAATTACCATCACATTAAATAGATAAATAATTCAGAATATTACGTTGCAAGTTTATTATTTCGTTTTGGCTTCTTTGTTCAATGGTGTTGATGAACAATAGTTGGTTGAATATATAGTTTCCTCATACAGTATCTCTCTCTCTTATTATAATGGAGATTCGGTGAATATTTGTCTGTAACCGAAACTACACCATTGTTTATTCAATGAGTATTTAATTTATAGTCAAAATCATTAATACATAGAATAAATCTTATTTATGAAAAATGCCTTAGATTTGCCTCAAAACAGCCCATGTTATTAGTGCGTTTAAAATCCTGCTATATATATATATATATATATATATATATATATATATATATATATATATATATATGGCATGGTCTATATATGGAAATAATGCTAATAACTCATAGAAAACGTTGAAAAATGTTCTTACATCTTAGGCCGTTAGAATTGAAGCATCCAAAAATCTATCATTATACTAAAGCTGAAATGTTCACCTTTTAATGTCTAAAGGCTTTCTTCCTGGTTAGTTTAATGACATGAAATTTATACTAAATTATTCCTTAGTTTTAGGATTACGTAAGGTTTGAAAAAAATCCATTTTAATTGGTTCTAATTAGTCGTAATTTGCAATTAATTCAAAAACTGACCCGTTCCTGTCTTTACATTGTGCATATCACTCTTTTCCTCTCTATATGCGAGTCAAGGGGAGATGAAATAGTGATTAACAGAGACACTTTTAACAACTCACCAGCACGTAATAAAATTCCAAGACCCATTTCAATTTAAATTTGGTCAAACTACATATACCCAATTCGTTGAAATATCCATGTTTTTTTTTTTTTATACAATTCTGACCCCCACGTTTGAAAAAAAATTACCAAAAATCAGAGAATTATCCGATTTTAATGAAATTTTCAGTGTTGATTTAGCAATAAATTAATTTTATAATGCATCAGTTATTTTATTTCAAAACTTTCTGATTTTTTTCAGGTCACTTAACTTTGACCCCCACCCCTGTTTTGGGGGTGCAAAATATCGGTGTGGTATATATGTGATTGATACTGTTTTCTGCATAAATTAAAAGACTAAAGACAGAAGGTGTGAATAGAAGAAAAGTTTTTTTTAAGAATCTGCTTGGTTAGTAAATAAGTACCGAAAATCGAAAAATAAAATGAAAATAAAAACTAAAAACTAAAAAAATAATTTTTGGAGTATTATTTGTATTATTCGGACTATTGTCCTCATCTTCATTTTTATCTGTACAATGTTTCGGCCGATTTGCCCTCCGACCTTCTTCAGGTATTTCTTGTCGGATTAGGGAACCTTCTTGTAATCGGGAGCCATCACGGATCTTTGAACCTAACCCTTTATTCAGTCCACGGGCGTATCCTGTTATCATTCCACTAACCATAGCTTGGGTAGCTGTGTTAATTATTATTCTATGTTACTGCTGCCCCTGACCAGGATTGAACCTGCAGTCTAGAGATAACTGTCATTTAGAACCGTCTTAACCTAACTCCTTTATCCACTAGGCTATGTGTCCAATTGGACAATCCAGTGTGAATTTTTTTCAGCAAAAGTTACAATTTTTCTAAAAATGGATTTTAAGTAGCGTCATAACAGGCATCTTGATCGAAATTGACCGAAAAAATCGTTTTAAATGTATCAAAAATAAATTACATGTGTAATATTATTTTGCTTTTTTTTTTTTACTGATGCTCATTATGTTACTACTTTTCGACTTGGGCAAAAATGTAACCTTAAATAATCGGTTTAATGAATTTTAATTCGTTTTTAAAATGAAAAGCAGACGATATTTTGGCAGGTCCTACTCTTTTCCCTAATCCCAATCATCTACCGCGAGAGCTTAATGGGTGACTCAACGGGTCACGTTTTGTCTAGTAAATTTATAATTTTGAAATATTTCGAGGACACCTTTCCTCTTCGCCCGGCAATAAAAACAAAACAACAGGAAGTAGGTCCGGATTTATTTAATACCAGCAGAGCTACAGAGTGTTACACGAGATTTTAAAAGTTAAGAATAAATCTCTTATCTATATTCATATATAGATTAATAAATGTCATTTTTCTATATATTTCTTTTATCATCTTTTATTTATATTCTTGTTTTTAAGTTGTTTATTTTTATTATTATATTGTTTGTATTTTTGTCTTTTTTTGTTTTTTTAATTATTTTTTTTTATCCTTCATTAATTTGTTTTATTATTGTAATAATTTTTTAATATATCATTAATTTATACCCTTATATTTTTTTAATTTAGCTTTTTTATGGAAAATGAATTTAAAAAATCTTTTTAACTCCCTCTCGGACAAAAATAGCGAAATTTGGTCTTTGCTAGTATCCACCAATCTTCTTTATTAAAGGACGTGCACTCGGTTGCTATATAAAAACAAACATACAGAATCTTATATAATATAATATAATATAATATAATATAATAAGGAAGAATGAATAAAGAAAAGAAAGAACAGAATGGATAATAAAAGATGAATTTAATCAATATCACTTACACGTGTTTCCGTCAGTTCATCTCTGTGTACACGGTTCAAACTATTATTATCATTAAATAAACAAATGAAATGAAATAATAATAATAATAGAAAAATGTGAAAATTATTATTTCATTTGTTTATTTAATGATAATAATAGTTTGAACCGTGTACAGAGATGAACTGACCGAAACACATGTGTAAGTGATATTGATTAAATTTATCTTTTATTATCCATTCTGTTCTTTCTTGTTTTTATTCATTCTTCCTCATATTGTCGGATTCATTTCCAATTCCATTTTTACACACACATATATATATATTTGTGTGTGTGTGTGTGGAAAGTTTGCAGAAAAAACAAGATGTTAATAGTTTTGCTGACAGAAATCTGTTTCGACCATATAAAGCAGTCTTTATCAAAGCAACTATGTATAATAGAAAAGACGGAATGAATAGATCGTTAATCACGAGGCACAAAACGCTCTCGATTAGGGCCGGAATTTTCAAAATAAATTTAAAATGCGTATTCAATGTTAAAAATAAAATAAATTTTATTTCTAAAAATTAGAAGCATTTTTATCATTAAAAAAAGCTCAAAAGAGTTTGAAGTAAAAAGTGTATACAAATATACATTTGCATTAAATAGATATTTATTTCTAGAATCTAAAAATATAACATTTTAAACTTAACATCAGGCTTTTTATATTTTAAATGAATTTTATAGATTAATTTTTCATAGCAAAATACTAAATTAAAGTTTTGAAATAAAATAACTGATGCATTATAAAATTCATTAATTGATAAATCAATACTGAAAATTTCATTAAAATCGGATAATTCCCTGATTTTTTGTATTTTTTTTTTTTTTGCAATCGCGAATGTTGCATTAAAATTGTAAACAAGCGCCTAAAACCATTGAAAAAGAGACAGAATAGCGGATCCCGTCGAAATTGACCAAAACAAATCGTTTTAAATGTATTAAAAATAAATTGCATATGTAATATTTTTCTTTTTTTAATGATGGTCATTATGTTACTACTTATCGATTTAGACAAAAGTTTGACCTTAAATAATAGATTTAATTAATTTTAATTCGTTTTTAAAAAACGTAGCAAACGATTTTTTTGGCCATCCTAATATAGATAATTGCATTTTTACACACTACAAATGATATGAAAACGATATTAAAGCTAACATAGAAAAAAGTCAAATAAAATTAAGTCAAATATGGGGAATACCAGCTAACCTGACGATCGTAATCGTTAAATTTTACATTATAGATATTTTTTATAATTTACAATATATTGTGATATTGCTCTACATATTTAGGTATTGAGCACTGTAAAGGTTTTATGAATTAGAGACGCTTTTAACGATTTAATCTCTCTCTCTCATATATATATATATATAATATATATATATATATATATAGGTAATAAAGGACTATTTGCTCGTAAATTCCTACCATAAAATAAACTGAACCCCCATTTTATGTCCGTGTTTTTGCAATAAATGTTTTATTTTTCTTGCACCCGTTATTTTACAATACTGAATATATTTCCTTTATTTATTTTAATATTCACTTCAATGTGCATATTCTCAAAGCTTTTATTTTGTGAGAATGCTTAGTTTTAAAGTGGGGGTTCGTTTTTACACTTCAACTTTTTACTCGTAAATTCCTACCATAATTTTATGGCAGGAATTTAAGAGGAAAAAGTTGAATATTACTTTTTGTTGTTATTTCTTTTCTTTTTGGCTTTGCTACTCTAAAATAAAAACGTCAGATTTTAATCATCGTCGACGAAAAAACAAAATTACGGCCATAAAAGGAGGATCCAATTTATGCCTAAATTGTAAAACGAGTCCACACTTTAAAACTAAACAAAATAAAAACTTTTAGAATATGCACATTGAAATGAATATTAAAATAAATAGATAAAATATATTTTGTATTGTAACATAACGGGTGCAAGAAAAATAAGACATTTAATACAAAAACACGGACATAAAATGAGGGTTCAGTTTATTTTATGGTAGGAATTTACGAGCAAATAGTCTATATATATATATATATATATATATATATATGATAAGTTGTAAACACGGTATGTTTGGAATGGCTTTTTTGCCGACAATTTTTGGAGAATATGTGCTTAATTGGATATATATATATATATATATATATATATATATATATATATATAGAGAGAGAGAGAGAGAGAGAGAGATAGATAGATAGATAGAAGCGCCCGTGGTGTAAGGATTATCGTCATAGGAAATGGTCATGACGACACTAGTTCGAAATCCAGGACGAATCTGGTTGCATTTTACATGGCGATAATACAATTGGGGAAAGGTATGAATCCAACGGTTCTCCTTCCAGCTATAGGTAAATAGTGGGACGGAGTAGGCTCTTAACCCCTGGTATGGTAACCAGTTGAGGAGAAGGAAAACTCTTCATTCCATCCTGTTAAAATCAGCTTAAACATTGACCTTGTGTCACATCCTCTTCGTGCGATAAACACACACACACACACACATAAGTACACCCCTGTCAATTTTTTATGAAAATCTGATGTTCTTCTAAACCAGGAATCACCAAACTTTTTTCACAGTGAGCCGGATAATTGAAAAAAATAACGAGCGCGTGCCACATTATTATTGTGTTCAATACTCGCTAGACAGAACGAAAGCTCTTAGAAAAAGATGTAAAACAACATTTATCTTTCCATGTGATATTCATGGATGATTGGCGTAAGATGCACAAAAACAAATTTAACCAACATATTTATTTTCAAAATATTATCAAGGAACACAAACAAACAAATTCAAGTACAGTCGGTGGGCCTGATAAATTGCCTTCATGGGTCGGAGTTTGATGATCCTTGTTCTAAACCAAAGGATTTTAATTCTAGTAAGACGTTATACAATCAAAATAAATATTCACTACCATCAAGTCATGATGATAGCACAGATACCCATGGCTCTCTCACCATCCGTCACTACCTTCCAAGTCCTTTACAAGGCACCCAATGTCCATACAGAGCTGATGTATGTGTTTTTGCTGGTCGGCTAACACGGCTATGTCCGTGTCAGTAGCATCCCATGCCTTTCCTGTGCATATTCTGGCATAGTTTTCAGTAGATGAGATACTGTTGACGAGGTATATGAACGTGTCTACTAATTTCAGAGGAATGCCACTTAATTTGAAGATGGCCCATCTTGTTTAAATCACATTGACTGTTTTATCTCCAGGTGATTAGAAGAGATTCGGCTTGGACATGTGTATTTGACTCCATATAGAGAGGACAGATGGAGCATATGGTCTCCCCAAAGAAACTGACACCGCTATAATGATGCTCTACAAAAATTGTAATATTTATGATCAAATTGACTAACTAAAATATAAATATATAGCATTTAAACAATAATATTTCCCCCTTTCATAAATATATAGTTTCAAGTAATTAACAAATTTGTTAACTACTTGAAACTCGAGTTGGTCTGGTTTTTGAACATTCGATTCTAATCATATATATATATATATATATATATATATATATTCCCCATAACATTCTTATAAACTTATGAGCCCCCCCCCCTAATTCCTACCGCTACTATTTGTTTAAAATAAACTTGTGAGCCCCTCCTACCAATTCATACAGCTACTGTTTGTTTAAAAAGAAACAATGGAAACATCTCACCAGGTCCACACCTGATGATGGCACTAATTAGTGCAGAGAGCGCCCGTGGTAAAACCTTTGGTGGATTCATACACCAATTCCACCCGGATATTAAAAAGATGGCCAGACAGTTAGAAAGGATCGAACAAAAACTCGTCAGACAAGAATTGTCCGCTGAGTTCAACATAACGTGTGTATGAGAGAGAGAGACAGAGACAGAGAGAGAGACAGAGACAGAGAGGTACAAGTATTACATAAGTTCACTAGTAATGAAAATACCACTTTGATCTAAGAGGAGGGGGGGCAACAGACAAATATGTATAAAGAGTGGGGGGGACCAAACAATCACATGCAGCAACTATTGGCAAAAAGAAGTAAGGTTTTTATAACAAGCAACAAATGAAATAAATATGTGTACGATTATTAGTGTTGCAGATTTCATCCCACCCCCACCCCCCTGAACCATTTTTCTGTCTCATAAAACAAGTGAACAATCCCTCAACAGTTAGGCAGTGGAATACCCCACAGCCCTACCCTCATCCATAGGTTGTTTAGTGGGCAACCTGTTCAACTTGAAAACTGTGGAATGATCTGATGTTGCTATGGTTAAACAGTGTTCACTTGTTTTTTTTTCTTCTTTTCTTTAGTCGGTTCCAATAAGTATTTTATTACCAAACAAAAACTACTAGAGAGAGTCAAAAGTTTTGCAATATTTTGGTAACGTGAGGCACAATTCGACAGCTCCGGATGCTTTTGTCGGGGTCGTGAAGGTGACGAGACGCACTGGACTGTGGAGCGCCGAGCTCGCCTGATACTCTTCAGGTGTTACTCGCCAATGTTGTGTGGCTGAGGGTCGTCCTGGGAATGACGTTAAACTATCTGATGGTGAGGTTCCAGTTTTTGGAGGTTTTGTGAATGTGGAGCACCCCTTCATTACCATTGCTCCCTGGTCCACTATGACCCGGAGTGGTAGTACCTGTTAGTGTCCCATCTATGAGTTAAATAGAAAAACATGAGTTTATAAAAAAAAATTGAGTATCCATTAAGAATGAATTTATTTCAAAACTTTGTCGGCATTAAATGACCCACTGAGGTTGATATGTCGTAAAATAAAACAAAACAAACCAATCGCCAAGGTTGTGAAGATGGACCACACTGAACTGTGACTCCATTATAACAAGATATAGATTAACGGTCAATTCACACTGAAATGAATAGACACGAAGTTGAACAAATTATATATTAAAAAACAATATTTGACATTAAATAATCCACCAGGGTTGACATGCCAGTAAAAAAAAATTACCCCCCCAAAAAAAACAAAAAACAAACAAATAAAAAAACAGCCAACTGATATGTATGTGCGTATGTACATGGGTACTTACTGATTGTCTGAAAATGAGGTTTTCAAAATTCAACTTATAAACGAATATATACGTCAGCCGAGTTCGATGATGGGGAACATATTCATGTATAAATGATTGGTTGGTTGATTTTAACAGCATATAAACTCGTCCTGGGTTATTTTACGCCGAAAGCTTAGGAAATTGTGTTCATTGTACGTTCATATTTACATGTTTATTCCAGATTTAAATCCAATTGAAAACAGTACCATGACTTACAAGTTTAATTCGTTCCGTTCGTCACTCAATTTTACCATATATGAAATCAATTTTCCCCATTAAAATAAACTAAAATGCCATTACTCCGTTCCAGCCCCCCCCCCCAAAAAAAAAATCAGTTCCCGCTAGATCATTTACTTAAGCTTTGCTTAGATATGACACACGGGTCTCAGGTTGTTTACAGGACCTGCTGTTAGCTTAATTGTTGTTTATTTGTTTATTGATTTTAACGGCATATCAACCCGTCTGGGGTTATGCCATGCCTAACGGTTAGGAAGTGATACATATCGTGTATTTATATTTATACTTTTTAGTAATTGGTTTTAACAATGTGTTAACATTATTGGGGATCATATTGAATGGTACTGATTTGTTTCATGTCTATATTCTATGGTATAATTTATTTCCCTCAAAAAAGAGAGAATATCCTCCATGTTGACGTTTTCAAATAGATCTTTCATATTGTTTGCTTTAAAATAACGGTTTCTGATGTGAGTAAGAAACCTGCATTCCATGAATAAGTGTTCAACTGTAATAGGTGTTTGAAATGTTCCACATTGTGGTTGTTGTTCTTGTTTGAGTATATAGGAGTGCGTTAGTCTTGTATGACCAATGCGTAATCGGGACACAATGACTTGTTCCATTCTAGAAGTAGTCACCCATCTAAGTACTGAATAATTGCTGCTTAATTTTGGTTATGTTATTCCTATGCTGCAGTCTATATGCATCCAAACATATATCCTTCCAACTATAGGCAGATAGTGGGGCAGACTGAGCTCTTAAGCCTCGGTAAGGCAACAGGTATTGAAGAAGGTAAACTCTGAATTCAAGCCAACTATAACCCGCTTAAAAATTGACCTTGTGACACATTTTGCCGGTGGTGGAAGGAGTAGAAAGATACATACTCTAAACCACATAAACCTTAGTAAATAACATTGTTGGTTGGTGGGATTTTACGGCATATCAACCCTTGTTTGGTCATTTTATGCCGAAGACATTAGGTATTCAATTTTTTAAAACACATTTTAATACACGTTTTTTTTTTCATCTATTGAACTCATAGATGAGACCCTAACAGGTACTTCCACTCCGAGTCAGGGTGGACCTGGGAGTAATGACAATAAAGGGGTACTCCACATTCCCCAGAGTTCCAAAATTGGAACTTCACCACTAGTCGCCGTTTAACGTCATATCCAGGACGGCCCACTGATGTGTCAATGTGTAAATGTCCACAGGAGAATTTCACTTATGAATTCATCCTTACTTCTCCAGCATAATCGTCTTGTTCGTCTTACTCTAGTGGTTTGTGTAATTGGGAGGTAAGCGACCGTACAACTGCTTTTTGTGGGCAGTAGCGTGTCAACGTCGTAATTCATGAAGGGGGGGGGGCTCAGCCCGGCGCCTCTCCAGTAGCTAATAAATACGGTTGGTTGGTTTTGTTTTACGGCATATCAACCCTTTTCAGGTCATTTAATGCCGAATGAAAACATCTTGATATGAGGTTACTTACACAACCTGCTATTACTTAAATTGTCACCCATCTAAGTATTGAACAGGCACATTGGTGCTTAACTTCGGTGATTGAGTGGGAACCGGTGCTTTCAACATGACTTGACCATAAGCCCAATAAATACGGATTCAGATTTGTCTAAACTTCACCTGCCCGCTCACTGAACCAAACTGTCTTTATTTTTCTGCCAGGGAGTATAGTGGCAAAAGTTAGGCAATATATTTTATAGCAGCGCAGAGGCTTTTGTGGTAGGATGATATTGCGCCCCCTGAAGCTGCGCCCAGGGGTAGCTGCTTCTCCCTGACCCCCTGTTCCGCCATTGTTTCTGGGGTGCTGGATTGCTATAGACCGATCATCGATCATATGGAAATCTGATCTCTCGGATAAGATAAAGCGAGATTAGTTTGTTAACCACTACACCACGATAATAAAGTATAGGAACCATCTTTTTTCCACCCGTGTGTGTGACTGCATCTGGAAAATATCTAGATAAGACTGGAAACTGTTTTTCTCGTTGGGGGCACCTGGCCACCGTGAGCCAATTAACACTGATAAAGGAATCAGTGGACGATATCTTCGGAAACAGAGATACCTCGATTTTGTAATTAGCGGAAAATCTATGTTTTGCCTCCCCCCCCCCCATATACACAGGCACTAAAAGACTGCTTAACTTTCCTCTCCTCGTATACAAATGCTTTTAATCCCAAAAGTAACTTTTTAGCGTTTTGAAATAAGGGGGTTTCTCAGATAACACAGTATAAATAATCAAGAGTTGTTCCACATGTTGTATACGCATTGTTATTCCCATGTCATGAGACTATTTGATTATCTACCCCTGAGCAAATCACTTTGCCACAAATCTATTAAATATAGAACACATTTCTATAGAAACTAAGTCAATAGTAGTAGCGGCCAGTTACAGTAAACGCAAATATTCAACTCTTTATTCGGATACAAACCAAGAAGACGTTGAATGGTTTCAATGTATATATATTTACCCAACCCTTCCGCTACGGACAGAATGTGACAATTACTTAGCTCAGCGTAATACGCCACAACCCGAAATACTGATCATATATATATATATATATATATATATATATGGAATTGAATCCGACGATATGAGGAAGAATGAATAAAGAAAAGAAAGTACAGAATGGATAATGAAAGATGAATTTAATCAATATCATTTACACACACACATATATATATATATGTATGTGTGTGTGTGTGAAATATCCCTGTTCAATTAAAGGGCGCTGGGTGGCGTCGTCGGTTACATTATTGCTGGTTTATTGGGGGATTTCGACTCTTTCAACATAATAGCCCTCTCGCCAACTAGACCCCACGAGACCATAACTCCCCAGTGCGCCATCCTTCTATCTCAACGCCAGCACCTAAACTAATATATATATATAAGTTTTTTTTTATAGGTACAGAATTTTATTAGACTACGAAAAAGCGTATACATTTTAAAAGTGGAATTTCTAAAAAGAAAAGTAAGGAACCCTTATAATTAGATATTTCATTCTTAGTTTATTTTTTTATCCTTTTTTCGATCAATCTCAACAATCGTGGTACTTTGACTTGCGAGTTAAATTCGTTCCGCTCGTTACTTAAATTGATTTGATATACGAGGATATTAGATAATTTTAGGTTCGTTTCAAAAGTTTTAAGCCTCACCCAAATACTTTATGACAACTTGGGCCTCGGTTTTGTTTATCTTTTTAGATTTGTCCCACTTTTCACCTTTGTATTGGTCCCACCTGCACAGAAATTAAGACCGAAATCTGAAATAGTTTGTTCTAGTTTTATAAGTGGTTCTTCTTCCCGGCTGAGGCTCAGAACGTTTTGAACAATTCTCGTATTGTTTTATGACTAGACATTTCATATGACATCTATCGAATAGAAGACAAAATCAGGAGATGAAAATGTATTAATACAAAACAATAATAAGAAAGTAACATCTTAATGACTTATAGTTTTTTTCTTACATAATCCCCCAATACATTCTCACAACAAAATAGTATGTATATTGCAAAAGTAAATAGTGTCAATTTTTAAATAGAGTAAAAATGGCTTGAATTCAGAATTTTCCTTCTCCTAGTCTGGTTGCCTAAGGTTAAAGAGGGTTTCTTATAAGGTTGGTTTTTTTTTTGCTTAATAGTATATCAAATGGTTATTTAATGCCAAAGCCATAGTAATAGAAGAACGGTAGTGGTACCATTTAAATCATAGCTGTGGGGGGGGGGAGATGAGGAGGTCCATACCTTTCCCAAGTGTATTAATTCGAAAGTGAAAGTAATAGAGTGACTGGTGTTCGAACTCACTTAGTACGATGTTTCAGTCCAATACGTTAGCCACTACTCTCTCCAAGACTACAGAACCCAATTTGCCCTATTATTTACCCAAAGCTGAGGTGAAGAAGATATGGGTTCATGCCTTTTCACAAGAAGTAAAATGCCCACAGCTTCGTCCAGGATATTAATTTTTTTTGTTTATTCCATTTCCTATGATGATAACCATTTTGATGTATATTGAAATCCAAGAACCGTGAGTCATTCTAACTACGTCGAATTCAACTTGCCAAACCCAAAATGTTGAAATTAAACAAATAACCAAGTCACGCGTGTAAAAAATATAAAAAAAACATGAGAGTTCTGAACCAAAGTTTCGACCATTTAAAAGGCAAACCATAAGATAACAATTTTTAATACAGTATATGTATATAAAGTATTTGGATCACAGTTGGATATAACAAGAGTAAGACAATTTCTTAGTAGTGATGATGAGCGGGAAAGTGATATTTCCATCAATCAACTTAAATAAAATATTTCTGGAATTCTCATTAAGAAATGCTGACAGTACGGATTCCCTTGACTCTCTCGGTCATCGCTCTTGGCAGGTCCTCAACATGGCATACGTACACAGCTGATGAATGTAATCTTATGTTCCGTCGTCCACGAAGGCTCAAAGCAATGTGTGTAGGTATGACCAGAACAGCCAGTATAAGTAACAATATCAACAGCAGAGCACTGCCAGTGGAAGCGTGCTGGGCCCATAACCTGTTAAGTATCTGGCCGCCATACTTGTCCAGTTGATAAACAGTTGATAAAAAGAAAAACAACAACAAAAAACTGTTGAGAAATTTAGCATGTTGAGAAAGTTGTTGTTTTTCTTTTTATTTATTTATTTATTTTTACGAAAATGGTAAAAATAATCGGGTCCGGCGTTTAGCACCCTCTAACCCCGACCGGTTGATGCCTGTTTGGATGCTCCAGAAGGGCGGGCTGAATATTTTCTATGAATGCTGCTTTATAAAAATCGACATATATAATTGAGTGGAGAATGGTAGAATCGAGATAGAGCATGAGACCCCCATAACACTGGCCAAGTGTACAATAATAATGTATATAAAATGTACATTTAAATGTATGTAGAGTTTTAATCTTTAAACAGATCCATTTTACCCATAGATGGGACATTAACAGGTACAACTACTCTCGGTCAGAGTACACCTGGGAGTAATGGCAATGAAGGGGTTTACCACATTCCCCAGAACTTGAGACTCAGTGTCATACACAGAACACTCCTTGGGAAAGGTATGAATCCAGCTATTTTCTCTCAAACTATAGGTAAATAGTAGGGTAGACTGGGATATTTAACCTTGGCATGGCAACCGGGCTAGGAGAAGGAAAACTCTGAAATCAAACCTGTTAAACTCCGCTTAAAAATCGTGCGGGGGTAGTATATATAGAACACGCCATTTTTTGTGGGTGGGGGTTTTACCACTGTAGGGCGTACAGTCAGTGTATTCTAAACACCGCCGAACTTCACATATCTTATTATAATGGACATTCGGTGTCTGTCTGTTTGTAACCGAAACTGTCACTGCTTACGTCACAATACCCTCAGGAATTATCAATGAGTATTTAATTTATAGTCAAAATAATTAATACACAGAATAAATCTTATATTTATTATAGAGGTCTTTATGAAAATCTGAGTTAGATTTCCCTAAAAACAGCTTATGTTATTAGTGCGTTTAAAATCTTGCAATGTGTCTTATATATTACTAAGAAATAAAGGTTTATATAATATATGATGTAGTTAATTTGCATACTGGTTTTAACAAAACCGGGTTTAATAAATAATTACTTGGTGTTATTGATCTCTAATATTATTGTTTTATTCTTCAACGTACTAAAATCAATCCTATGAATGATATTTATATAGAAACCAATTAAAATATAATCAAAATAAGTATAATCTTTTTATATACGTTCTTACTTAATTTCGTTGGTCTTTCTAATTGAATATTTTTCCTTATATAAAAACTTAAATACTTACGCCTGGAAGGCGCATATTCTTGCTAGTAGAAACAATATTTCAATATCTACCCTTGACTTTGGTTTCTAAAGATTTGGTTTTTGGTTTTTTAAATATTTCGTTTTTCAAAAGCTGCTTTAAACAATTTACATTGCAAAATATCATAAAAGTGCATATTTGTCAAATTGCTCCCCCCCCCCGTAGTGTCCATTTTCATTTGAAGAAGTTAATTGACTTGTCAGATAAGTAATTCACATTAAGTGGGATTCCACACTAACAGATGTATGTTTGTGTGGTTGTTATGTACACACACTTATGGTACTTACAGCTGACACCACGTGATTGAAAATATGCTTTAATCTCGTCTCATCAAAGACAATAAACACGACTTTGTACTTTTATTAAATTAAAATTATTCCAAGTAATTCCAACGATACCATGGGGGGGGGGGTGCTGATAGACCGATTTTAACAGCATGGCAATTTGTCTAGGCTTATTTCATGCCGCGCGGTTGTTCATGTTTGCATTTTATATGTAGTTGTTTCTGAAAACTTTTTTCTTTTTTCTTTTTTTTGCACACGATACTATTGGATATGAATATTTTTAAACAGATTAATAGGACATTAACAGATATAACCACCCCGAGTTACAGTGGACCTGGGAGTGATGACAAAGGTGTACCCCGCACTTCCCAGATCTCCATAACTGGATCCTCAACATCAGAAGCAGTTAAACCCAGAACATCACGGGGGGGGGGGATCTTACCCCCTCTGCAAGAGATACAGTCAGCGTATTCTAAGCCCCACTGACATAGCGGGTAAAATAGGCACTTAATAAGGTGTCTAGAGGTTAGGGAATCGCGTTCAAATTTTTTTTTTTTGTGTAGTTGTTTCCTGGCTACCGACTACACCAGGTGTCACCAAACTACAGCCCGCGATGGCATTTTATCAGGCCCGCAGACGGTACTTGAATTTGTTTGTTCAAAGGTACGGAACGCGAGACGTTCTGATACCATTTAAATTTAAATATCATATTAAGCTTATTAAATCTTCATGGACTTGACTACTGTTGGTAGGTTACAAAATTTCGTGCATGTGAGCATTTCACTTGTTACTTACGCCGATCCCGAATTTTCACTTGTTACTTACGTGTTATGTAAGCAAGCCTTTTCAAAATTGAAATATGTGAAATCAAACCCTCGAACGAAATTGACTGATAAACATTTGAAAGCAATTCTCTTGATTGGATGTAGCAATTCCAAACCAAACATTGACGATATCTTGAAAGGCATACTTCAGTTTCACAAATCTCACTAAACCTTTTTGCTAATGTTGCATTCTTTGATAATGTTTTGAAAATAAATATGTTGGTTAAATTTGTTTTTGTGCATCTTACGCCACTCATCCATGAATATAACATGGAAAGATAAATTTTGTTTTACATCTTTTTCTCAGAGCATTCGTTCTGGCTAGCAAGTATTGAACACAATAATAATGTGGCCCGCGCTCGTTATTTTTTCAATTATCCGGCCCACCGTGAAAGAAGTTTGGTGACCCCTGAACTAGACGATCAGTGAAGCTGTTGGGTCCCCGTTGTGATTATATTGAGGAATGAGTGAAGGATTCTAATTAACATTCTCTAGTTATCAGTCCAAAAATTGGGATGGTTACAATTGGGGTTCAGTGCAGATGCAGACCCTTCCCCCACCAATATTATCAAGAGCCTTGTCACGCGTTTCATTGCTTATTCTACGTTAAAATACAAAAATAAATAAATAAAAAAAAAAATAATAATTTAAAAAAACAAAGACAAAAAATAAATCTTGCCCGCCCTGTCGGTGGGGCTGTGTAGAATACACCGACTGCACCTCTATAAAATGGTAAGACACCACGCGAACCGTCATGCATGAGAACAGGATTGTGGTAGCTGAGCGGTCTAAGTGGTCCTGTGACATGCAACACTCCGCTTCAGCCCTTACTTGTGCTAGACGGGTAGTTGGAGAATCCCTTCCGATCAATCGGCTGGTCATCTCAAACCCTAGCAACTATTTCAATCAAAATGAAATGGTCCACTATTTATCTGAGGTGACAACAAGGCATGACGCACGTAGGTACAAGCGTGTGTATATATATATATATATATATATATATATATATATATATACACACACACACACTAGACAAAACGTAACCCGTTGTGTCACCCATTGAGCACTGGGTAGATAATTGGGATTAGGGAAAAGTGAGTTTGCAAAGCGAATTAATTAAAAAAAAAATAAATACGGCCAGAGAATTAAAAAAAAAACATTAAAATTATTCTGTAAGATTTCTAGGAAAGGGAACATTTGACCTAATTTAAATTTGAATGAACCCGGTTCTTGAGAAGCTACGGGCTAGCTGCTTCAGAAACTTAATATACAAATATATTTCAAACTCTCTAATCACTCTTTACACTCACAGAAAAATTAACATATAACGAGGAGATAATCAAGATAATACGTAGAGAGTGGAGAAGTAACAGGCAGAATGTGAAGTAAGGGACGGGTCAGTTTTTGACTTAATTGCAAATTACGACTAATTAGAACCAATTAAAATGGATTAAAAAAAAAAAAACTTAACTCAATCCTAGAAGTAAGGAATATTTTGATACGAATTTTGTGTCATCAAACTAAATAGGAAAAAAAACCTTTAGCAAACAATCATTGATTCACTCAGCTTTAATATAATAATAGATTATATATGCCTGTTCTTCACATTCTCCACCCTGGCAACTTTATATGTATTTATTTGCCCAACTCCCCCGCACGAGCAGGATGCGACACAAGGTCAATTTTTAAACGAGGTTTAACGGATTTGAATTCAGAGTTTTCCTTCGCCTTGAGAACCCAGCTGGAGGGAGACTAGTTGGATACATACCTTTCCCAAGGGTATTAACGCTATCTGAAATGCAAACAACCTTACTATTTCTCTGAATTTTTTAGATGAGGTTTGATAATTAGTATTTGGATTATTCGAATGGCACATCGGCCGAAACGTTGTACAGATAACAATAAAGATGAGGACAATAGTCCGAATAATCCAAAATTATACTAGCAAACAACCTTGTCCAGGATTTGAACTAGCTTCGCCGTGACTATTTCCTACAACGATAACCATTACACAACGAGCACTTCACACTATATTTAGAAAAAAAAAGGAAAATTGAACATTTCCTGAAAGAAAAGAAGTCACGGTAAAAAAATTGCTAATATTCAACGAATGTTTTTAACTATTTTCATTGCTAAATCTGTCGGACTTTAAGGTATGTGCTTATGTCATTATGACGTCCAAAGTTTATCTAGTACTAAAAAATGGGATTCTTTTTTTTTTGTTGAAAATGCCAGACATTTTCATTATTTTTCCGTATCCACTTAAAATAAATTTAAAAAATGACCATAGAAAGAAATAGTTTTGTTTCTCTGCGGGAAAACATGGAATCCTTAAATGGAGTAATATCTTGCCATCCTTAAAAAGTAAATAAAAAAATACATATCATACATATTATTTGGATTTTTCGGACTATTGTCCCCATCTTTATTGTTATATTTACATTTCGGCGATATACCCTCCGGACTTCTTCAGATGTTTCTTGTCGGAGAGCACATCGAACGAAACGTTGTGTATATAACAATAAAGATGAGGACAATACAAATAATACAAATTATCAAGCCTCATTTAAAAATATCAGGCAAATATATCATGCAGTTCTGAATTAAGAATTCCGTTTATTTTAGAAACGCTATATCCACCAGTTTTTTTGTCGGTTCATTTCTTCATATTTCATAAAATAGGGGGGGGGTATACCTCGTAAAAAATGTTTCCCCTATTATATTTTAGGAAAAAAAACTATTTCAGACATATTTTCATCAAAAGGTAAGTAATTATGGAAATTCTCGTGAAAATCGCACCATTAATTGATTTTTCATAGATTCTTAAAAAAAAAAAAAGCCTCTAGTCATAACTTGTTTTTGGCTACGTTAAATTTCAATTGATTTAACGGTGCAAAAATGTAAACATTGTTTTTCGTTCATAATTTTCATTATTTCTGTAAGCTGAAAATTTTTGTTTTAAATCATCAGAAGTTTGTTTCTTTTGAATGAAGAAATAATTTAAGATAATATTAACCTTTATGCAAATTTCATTGTGTTAAATATAGGGGAAGAGGTAAACTTCACAAGGAAAATTGGTGGTACTTATTAATTATGTTTATTTGATTTAGCTTAGTCGGTAGAGCGTCAGCCAAAGAATCACAAGGTTCCGGTTTTGATACCGGCCTTCGCCAACTCAGCGTATGAGTAGAACAGAGATCTGTGCGATAAAGTAAAGATCTGATGTTAGATGTGGTGTTCCACCTCAGACGCAAAAACAATCTCCTTAGTCTGGCACTAATGAAAAGGGGATAGACTCCCTCGCTGTATGGCTCACACCGACATTAGGCCGCGCGCCGATTTATTTTTTTTATACAGTACTGCAGAAACGAAAATTCTTAAATTAGTGTGTAGAAGCACTAATCTTTATTTTATAGTTGATATTTTATCTTTATTATTAATGTATATCAATTTTGTATAACCATAATTGTCTTACTGGAGAAAAAAAAATCAAAACAATCAAATTTTATTACAAAAATATCCTACAGCAAAAGTTGTGGTTGCTAAGCAACAGTAGAAAAGAAAAAGAGGAAAAAAAATCAATGATTTCCTTAACGTTTTTGAGAAATTAATTCTCTTGTCTGTTAGTTTCAGGTTAATCTAGAAAATTCGACCATTCTTCTTAGAATTGTCACAAATAGGTATTGTTTTAGTTTATCAATATTTTTAGAGAACTGTTTAAAAAAAAGAGTCCACTTGTAACCTGAAACTTTTTTTTTGAATCTTACAGGAGCAGAGTTATTTTTTCACTGCGGGTTTTTGTGAGTGTCTTGAAACGTGACCCAAATTCTTTTATCAACACCCGGGTTGGAGGTACTCGTTTCACACTTTTTTTTTTTGACGTATAAAAAAGGGGGGGGGGACTAAAACATTATCTATTAATTTCTCTTCGTTTAAATAATAAAATAAAAGTAAAAAAGATTAAATGAATTTGGTTATTTATTGTAGGCGAAAAATCAAGCAAAATTAAATGCAAAAATAAATGCAAAAATAAAATCCCCTTTCTTCAATGTTTATCTCTTCTTTTTTTTTTAGCAATTTTGTGATGTGTTCATCTTTTCTTCGAAAACGCCTTTGATAAATAAACAATGATAAATGAATAAATAAACTTTTCAACTGGGTACAATTTGCTAATTTGTTAAAATAAATAATTTAATACAACTTGACAAGTATTTTGTTTTGTTTTACTTTAAGCAAGACAATCAAAAAGTAACTCTTAGTTTGAGTAAGTAAGAGTTACTTTTTTACTGTCTTGCTTAAAGTAAAACAAAACAAAAAATACTTGTCAAAAAAAAAAAAAAAAAAAAGTTATTAATTTTAAAATAAAGAACAGCATATTTTTTATAACAAAATCAAATTAATATTATTTAAATTACATTTCTAAAGATGCAATTCGATAAAAAAAGAAAAAGAAAAAAGTCTGTCATTTGCAAGCGAATAATTTAAAGAGAATTAATTGAGAAACTAAAAACTTAATCAATTTTTTTAGGCTTTTTAAGATTAGCTAGCTTAAACCGAAGGGCTGGGAAAAATGGAAATAAAAGACTAATCTTAATTTGAGGAAAGAATTGCTGGCCTTTAAGATCGATCAGCATTCGAAATTCTATTTTTTATTTTATTTTTTATTTTTTATTTATTTATTTAATTTTTTTTTTTTTTACCTGGGTAGGAACAAACTGATTAAGACGATATTTTATTTGTGAAATTCCTTTCTATTCCCCCGGGCAATCGTTTTCAATTGGACGACTGGTAGAAACAGAGGTTGTTGGGGTGGAGAAGAGAAAGAAAAAAAATCTAAATAAAAGAATCGACCAAATCCAAATAATTAATTCTCAACTTGAGGAGAATTGCAATTTTTGACAATGATGAGAAATCCTCATCTCAAGTAAACAAAAAAAAAAAAAAAAAATAATAATCACCTATTCTAACATTTAAAAATAAAGAATTGTTCTAAATTCTTTTTTTCTTTTTTTATCTCTCTCTCTCCCTTCCAGAAAACTTCGACATAATTTATCACGGACACCAGAATATTCCACGGATTTCAAGTCCTTCTCAAACTCCTCCAAACCAAAATATTTAAATGAATAATCCAATTCTACAGAGCCTATATAGAATTGGAGTATAGACCTTACAACAAAATAAGGTTACGAATTAATATGTTTTGTCTGTTTGCGATAAAAATATTAATCACAAAAATCTACAACCAAAAAGAACTCGATATTAGGACAAATAAAACAAGAACATTTTCATTTTAATTTATTTTGAATCCCATAAAAAGTTGGTGCAAAATTTGAATTTTTAAAATCTTTCTTTAAAGTAACTTTTTTTTTTAAATTACTTGTCCAGAATATCACGCTGATGAAAGTTAAGCATTAATCTATAAAAATAAATTTATCTAAAAATGTAATTCCCTTCTGAATAATATAAATAAATTTCAGTCATTTACTTCATTTTTTCTAATTATTGAACAGTTACATTTAAAAACCATGTCATCAACTAGTTACAATTCATCCATCGGCCATATACATTTCTTTAGCCCCCCGCCCCAACCATTAATATGAAAACTTACAACAGATTGCCGATATAATTTTGGGGGCTTAATGTAACAGTAAAAAGAATTGAGGAAATGACTGAAACTAACTTTTATCTGTCTGTATATGATGAATGTGAGTTACAATATAGACATTTCCCCCCAGGGGGATATCTGGTTATAGGTACCACCAGACCGTTTATGCCATCTTGAATAAAACGGAAATAGATATTTCCGAACTTTGTTTATCAAAAATCTCGTAAAAAAAAGATCGTACAGGGTTGTTACAAAGAAAAATAGTTAATTCAAAGATCAAATTATCCGATTGGGAAAAATTACATCGTTATCTTAAAAAATAAACAAACCTGCCCGTATTATATGCGAACGGGTAATTTTCAGACCGTAATATAGACAGAAAAGTTACTAATTATTTCCCTTTTACAATTAACCCGTAAAAGTATGGAATGAAAATTTGAATATTTTTTCTAAGAGAAAAACTGATAAAATAATCTATTATACTTACTTTTTATTTTAATTATTGAAAAAAGTTAAATAAAATAATTTTTTTCACGCTAACACTGTCAGCCTAACAGGAACAAACTTTGGTTACTTAGAAGCGTCTCGTCTCTTTGTAAAACAAATGTCAGCAATGCTCTTCCGTACATTCTAAGGATCACACATTACTATTCAACAACAAAAATTACAAATTCTTTTAAAAATATTAACCGAGCTCGTATCGGACCAATGTTTAGTGCACCTGAATTTTAAAATTCATATTTTTAAATATCCGTGAAAAATTCGATTTTTTGACGCAGGAAAAAAAAAAATTTAATTTATTTCACGCAGAAAATAAAAAATATTTAATCACACAAAAAATTGAAAATCTCTTAAAAATTAATTTCTTAAAAAAAATTTTTTTTTTGTTGACAATTTAATAGAATATAGTACATACCAATTATAAAAGCAAAAAAAAGTTTTCAAATATTAATATTATGACATTTTTTTGCACTTTTTATTTCCGATTTCATTAATTTTTCCTCAAAAAACTAGACCTTGTACATTCATACAATTTAATTGATATAGTTATTCAGACTCTTATCTTTATAGAAAAAAAGAAAAAAAAATTTTCTGACGCGTCATTTTTTTTTATCTCAGAAAATAAAATAGGGGGGGGGGAATAGACCTCGTAAAAAATATTTCCCCTAATATATTTTAGAAAAAAACTATTTCAGATGTATTTACATCCAATGGTAAACATTTATGGAAATTTTCGGGAAAATCAGATTATTAATTGATTTTTCATAGAATTTTTAAAAAGTCCTCTTATCGTAACTTGTTTTTAGCTACGTTAAATTTCAGTTGATTTAACAGTGCAAAAATGAAAACATTGTTTTTCAATCATAATTTTCATTATTTTCGTAAGCTGATAAAAAATTTAAAAAATCATCAGGAGTTTGTTTAATGTTTTTTCTTTTGAATAGAAAAAATCTTTTCAACAAAATATTATTTTTTCTGCAAGTTTCATTGTGTTAAATGTAGGGGGGGGGGTAAATTGCACAGGGTCAAATTGGTGGTACCTACTGGTTAAGTACCTTTTTATTAATCACATACAGAACTGCTTTTAGTTTCTGTTATACATTTTCGAATAACACATAAAAAAAATTAATTTCGAGAATTTGATTCTTCTTGCTTTGTTAGTTGCAATATAAAATCCAGGGGAAATAGAATTTTTGAACATGCTGCAATGCGTGTGATTTATGCATTTAATAATAATTTTATAGCATTTATGCGTTTCCGTATTTGTTGCTTTTAATTTAATCGCAAAATATCCTGCTCTCGACAATAATAGTTTTTGTTTATAAGTTAAACATCTAAGTTATAAATCATAACTAAAATTAAATTATATCCGAATAATTTTGAAACAGATCTATTTGACCCATAGATATGACCCTAACAGTACTACCACTCCGGTCGGAGTGGACCTGGGAGTAATGGCAACGAAGGAATACTTCAAACTTCCCAGATCCTCATAACCGGACCCTCGCCATTAGCTGCAGTTTAGTGTTACAGCCAGGACACAATATTCGCAAAAGAAATTTGGTTATGATAATAAAGTGAGCATTTGAAGAAAATGAGAAGAAAATAAATAAATAAAAACACGTGTTGCATTTAGTTTTATGCAAAAAATAAAAATCGATCACAAGTTAGACTAAAAAAATCGTTTTTTTTTCGTTTCCATAAAACTGCACCCTGACATAAATATTATTATTCGTCGATGTCGTCATGAAAGCTTTTCTTTTATTTATTTAATCTATTTAAATCCGCATTTAAGTCGCAACGAGATAAGCTATAAAATATAATCATTCGAATTTTCATCCCTACTCAAAATTAAAATCTTTCTTTTCAATGTAAAAATAAAGTGATTTTATTAATATGTAATCACTGCTATTTAAAGTTGTATACATCCAGTTCATATTAATGACATCTGATCTGGAAATACTCGCTCTATTCAGAATAAGTTTTACAAATAACTTTTTTAGAACCTTTTCAATGAATCAAAAACTAAACGACTGAATTTATTAAACGCATTTATTTACATATTACAACTAGTGTATTTATTTAGTGTTGGACTTAAAAGAAAGAGAATTTAATTTTTATTATCATTAAGATTAAACCCAAACATTCCAGTTTAAAATTGAATTACTTAACAGAACTGGAATCTCAACCCGGAATCATAAAATTTTTGAGTGGTGGGGAGAACACGCACAAAAAAGTGGTTGTGGTAACAATTGTTTTCCGGTTGGAAAAAAAACAAAACAAACAAAAAACGAATTATCCTAACGAATTATAAGCACGCATCTTACTATATGTCCGATTAAAAAAAAACAAAAACATTGCCCACTTTTTCTGGATTTCTTCTTAAGAATCCCAAAAAATTAAAATATTGTTTCCTAGACTATGATCGGAGTAGTAGTGATACTATAATATGAAGCATAGGCGTAAAAAGTTGTGTTTTTTTAAAAACTATATTCAACAGTTTAGAATTGTCCTGGGCCAGTCTATCAATAATACTTAAGTGGAGTAACTGTAATACAAGTATTTCACATTATATTTTAATATAAACCTCCTACTCCGTACATTACATTTGGTAGTTGAAGGTATTAAAGTCTAAATAGTTTAATGATTAAAATGGTTAGATTTTATTAACTTTAACTATAATCGAAAATATACAAAGTAGGGTTTAAAAAAAGAAAGTAAAAACAGGATTTGGTCATTACAGTAGAATTTGTATTATCTATGTAAAATAAATGATAAATAAGTATATAGTAACTATATACTTATTTATCATTTATTTTAAATAGATCACTTTGAACTTCTGTTAAATATCGTCGATAAAAGATTTTAGATGAAGAACACATGGTAGGAAAAGTTAATTGTTATTTATTTTTGGAAGTGTAAAAGAGAAAGCTTGAACTAAACTTTAAAAGGTCTACTTTAAATTTTGTTTGTACTATTGTTGTAGCAACTAATAAAAAAATTCTTCAAAAATGTAATATTTTTTCAAAATGTTGAAAGAGAAACAAAAACATGTAATTTAAGAAATTATTCTCAAAAGAAAGAAATTTAAAAAAATCGAATCATAACACATTAAAAAAATCATCGCAGTGACGACAAACAGATTTTTTTTAATCCTAGACAAGACAACACAATAATGTAATTAGATTGTGACTTATACGACCCGAGGATACACCTCAGGTAATCTTTGAATATAGATTAGTAATAAGTAAATCGATTAATAAATTATTGATTAAAATTTAATTTACCTTAAGAAAAGATGCCTTGGAAACAGAAATGTTGCCCCTTTTTACTTCACGTTCCCCGCTCATTTGGTTTGTTTATATGGTAATCGTTCCACTTCTCTCCGGGATCGAACACGTCAAATATTGTAGATTTTAAAATCAATAGTAAAACCAGTAATAGTTATAATAATAATGATAATAATAAATACTAACTATGATTACTACTTTACGCTACTACTACAAACTTGTAGCCGTAAAGTTATCTGTGGTCCCACAGAAGTTTTAGTAATAATAAAGACATTAGCCTTTTTTTTTTAGTATGATTTCACGTAATATAATTATAAATCAATGTGGTAAATATTAAATATGGTTTCTTTTGTTTGTTTGGTTTTTTTTTGTTTTTGTGTAGCACTTTATATATTATACACACTAGATCCAAACATTTCTCTAACTTAGTCACCACGTTCTGGTTGATTCCTGTGTGTACATAATTTTTTTTAAAAATCACAACAAAAACAGTATGTCCCTAGTTGTTCTCCAGCTCGCGATGTAAACGAATTCCTACCCTGACGGGTTTGGTCTGATCACATGTTAACCTGGTGTTTGTAGTTGTTATGTACATGCATCACTCCTCCTCATAATTCTCACTCCTCCTACCAAACTGTACAATTTACCTCCTACATTTCTACTCCTCCTTTCTCACTTCTCTCTGGTACATTTCTTTTTTATTTATTTCTTAGTGCTTCCCTCATTGTTTTCTTTCCTCCTACTCATACTCAACTTTCTCTCGCAACTTTGACGCTTCTTCGCTATAATTTTCCAAGCAAAGTAATCTAACAAAATGCGAACTACTCGAGATGTGTTAATCAAACAAACTTTTTATTATTTCATTGTTCTTCACATTTAGCATTTAATTCGTCCAACACTATCAGTCGACATTGTTTTATTTCTCGGTAGCTCAGTTAGGCACTTGAACTTGTCCAGAATATCTCCCTGGGGGAAATGTCTGTGGTAATGTATAAAAATAATATAATTTTGGAGATTAAAATAAAACTTGTAGGTACCACCAATTTTACCCTATGAAATTTACCCCCCCCCCTACATTTAACACAATGAAACCTGCAGAAAAATTAATATTTTCTTTAAAAAAATTCTTCCATTCGAAAGAAAAAACATTAAACAAACTCCTGATGATTTTTTAAATTTTTTATCAGCTTACGAAAATAATGAAAATTATGATTGAAAAACAATGTTTTCATTTTTGCACTGTTAAATCAACTGAAATTTAACGTAGCTAAAAACATGTTACGATAAGAGTTTTTTTAAAAATTCAATGAAAAATCAATTAAATGGTCCGATTTTCACAAAAATTTCCATAAATGTTTACCATTGGATGTAAATATATCTGAAATAGTTTTTTTCTAAAATATATTAGGGGAAATATTTTTTTACGAGGTCTATCACATCCCTATTTTATTTTATGAGATAAAAAAAAAATGTAGAAAAATTTTGTACTTTTTTCTATAAAGATAAGAGGCTGAATAACTATATCAATGAAATTGTATAATGTACCGAGCTATAATTTTTTTAGGAAAAATTAATGAAATCGGAAATAAAAAGTGCAATGTCATAATATTAATATTTGAAAACTTTTTTTTTTATTATGTAATTGGTATGTACTATATTCTATTGTCAAAAAATTTATTTATTTTTTTTAAGAAATTAATTTTTAAGAGATTTTCAATCTATTGTGTGATTAAATATTTTCATTTTCTGCGTGAAATAAATTTAATTTTTTTTTTCTGCGGAAAAAAATCGAAAACAATATGATTTTTAGAATTCAGGTGAACTAAAAGTTGGTCCGATCCGAGCTTGATTAATATTTTTAAAAGAATTTGTAATTTTTATTGTTGAATAGTAATGTATGGTTCTTAGAATATACGGAAGAGCAAAACTGACATATTTGTTTTACAAAGAGACGAGACGCTTCTGAGTAACCGAAGTTTGTTTTTCTTTGGTCAAAAAAGTTAAATAAAAAACTTTTTACGCTATTAGAATTTTTTATTCTAATAGCGTAAAAAGTTTTTTATTTAACTTTTTTGATCAAAGAAAAACAAACTAAGTATATATGATTATTTTATCAGTTGTTCTCTTAGAAAAAATATTCAAATTTTCATTTAATTTCATTTTCGATTTTAAAAATTAATACCAAAACCGAAGATATTTTTTTAACGTCAATTTCACGGTGACATTTTAATATTAAAATTTTTCAAGTTTTTATTCATTTTAATAGTAAATTGTAATATTAAAGTTTTTAAAGATTTTATTCATTTTAATAGAAAAATTTTGGCTAAAAAAGTTTGTCCGTTACATCCATCCGTACTTAGATGTATAACCGTAAGAGGGTAATAATATGTATTTTTTTCTGTCTAAATTACGACCTGAAAATTACCCTTTTGCATGTAATACGGATAGGTTTGTTTATTTTTTAAGATAACGATGTAATTTTTCCCAATCGGATAATTTGATCTTTGAATCAACTGTTTTTCTTTGTAACAATCCTGTAGGATCTTTAATTGTTTTTTACGAGACTTTTGATAAACAAAGTTCGGAAATATTTACTTCCGTTTTATTCAAGATGGCCTAAACTGGTCAATTGGTGGTCCCTAGTAACTTGAGTATTAGAAAACGACGTCTAATCTTGCAAATCGGTCGGAAAATTAAAACATATTACAGGGTGCTCCTGAAAAAACAGATTCCAAATTATTTATTTATTTTACCATTAAACTAACCCTAAACCCCAATCCCAACCCTAACCCTAACCCTAACCCCCACCCCCTAGATAAAATTAACAGTTTTATTACAAAATTTGTGGGTTCTGTTTTTTCTGGGTCACCCTAATTTTCCGACCAATTTGCAAGTTTAGCCAAAACGACTTACGCTTAGATAGTTACTGTAAGTATTATATATATATATACAGGGTGTTAGGGAAAAATTTGACAGTTTCATAAGGAAAAAGAAAAAGTGCTTGGTAACTAAAAAATTTAATGGATTGTAAAGAAATTCAACAGGCACGAAAATTACACTACTGCCAACAAGTTTCACTCAAAATAACCGGCATTAGCGTCGATCACAGCCTTAATCCTGCTCCGGAACCTGGAGCAAGCTGATGTTAGTTTCCCTGGGAAGACTCTCAAAAACTACTTTAATTATGTCGATTAACTGGGCCTTTATAGTACTGGCACGGCAATTGGTGTCTTTCTCAACAGCACCCATAATAATACATGGGGTTAAGATTTGGGGGTTCGGAGGCCAAATATTGGGACTGGTGTAGTCGTAAAACTTCGCCGACAACCATTTTTAACTTTTCCCAGTGGTGCGGTAGGGGGCCAAATCCTGCTGCCATACATATGGCCTACCATTGGCTACCCTTGTTATCCAGGGCTTGACTATAGTGTTTAAAACTCCACGTAGGGATCTGAGGGTCCTCCAACACTTTTTTCTACAGATTTTCGAGGAATTCTGCTGTATGAACGCAATCAGATCATCTGTTATGTTGCTTTCTTCTAGCCACAGCCTCGTAGTCTCCATTGCAATTCTCCACTTTTTGCCTGATTGTTTTTACAGTGTTCAGGGAGCATTGGACAGCAACCACAATCTCCTTTTTATGGCTGGCGCAGATCATCATGATACCTGTTATTCTCTTCCATGATTCAAATGGGTTCCAGTCATCCATTCTATCTGTCATCACGTATATAAATGAAGAACGGTCCAAGCTTTTAAATGATGCATAGTGTGTGTCAATACCTCCAACCTATGGAAAAATAGTCTAAATCTCCCGACTCATCAGACGCGAATCTGACAAGTCGGGAGATTTAGACTATTTGTCTAAGCTTCCTGAAATAGACTATAATGCTAAATCTCTAAGTCTTTTGTTATTTCTTTACTTATATATTTGCTTTGTGACTCTAACAATAAGAGCACACATTGAGCTCTCAAACTGCGACTTGGTTTTGTTTAGATAAAACTCTTTATATATATAAACACGTACCCACATAAATATAGATACACACAAACACACAAATAAATATATACACAAGCACACACACACACACACACACACACACATATATATATATATATATATATATATATATGATATAGCAATACCCAACTTTCCCCGGTTGAATCCTTTTGATATTAAAAAAAAGTTGAAAATCGAACTACCCTAATGTACACCTATTGACCTTGTTGTCATTTTTTACTCCGCCTCCTCTTACTTCAGCCCCACACACACACACACACATATATATATATATATATATATATATATATATATATATATATATATATATATATATGATATAGCAATACCCAACTTTCCCCGGTTGAATCCTTTTGATATTAAAAAAAAGTTGAAAATCGAACTACCCTAATGTACACCTATTGACCTTGTTGTCATTTTTTTACTCCGCCTCCTCTTACTTCAGCCCCCCCCCCATATAGAAAAGAAAGTTACGACAAGATAAGGATAGAGATAAAGGTAAAGATATGGGTAACGAACACAAAAAGGCTTATAAAACGAAATGCATTTATCAAACAAGAAAATGTAACATACAATATACTGAATACAATATGTAACTTGTGATACAAATGTGTGTGTTTATAAATGTGTTACAATTGAAAATGTAGATGCAAAAGTATGGTTTGGTTGCAAGATAATGCTTGCATGACTTATCTGTCCAGGTAGGAATGTCTTGCTAGCTTTGTTTGTTTGTGTTAAGTTTCTGACCGCCATCCTTGGCCAATTGAAAAGGACTTAAAGTAAATAAGTCCTGAACTATAGAATCCTTTGGTAAGTGAATAAGTCCTCAGTTATGGAATCCTACGTAGTGTCAAAGGTCCAGTGATATAATCCTATGTTCCGTCATCCACGAAGGTTCAAAGCAGTATGTGTAGGTATGACCAGAACAGCCGATATAAATAACAATATCAGCAGCAGAGTACTGCCAGTGATTGGCCAAGAAGTTGGTCACATGATTATCGCCGAGTCTATAAATAAGAGTGGGCATCTAGCACACGCCTTATATCACAAAAACGCCAACAGTTTGACTATACGCATCACCAGCCCTTCCGAGCTGTTTCAAAGTCCCATTGTTCCTCAACATCTATTCTGTGGAAAAAGCACACGTCATCCTTCGACAGGAGTCATAGTGGAAGAGGCTGATAGAAGGTATCAACCCTCGAAATTGGCGGCCAAACTGAGCCTCGTGACGTGTGCTCTGATTGGTCGCTGACAAAGGCCCTTTGCCAATCGCATGAGGTTTCTCATCAGGTTATGGCTAACAGACCCTTGGACTCTGTTTGGCAATGGTCAAAGGGAGGTTACTGTGTAGGTAATATTATTTTCTACACCCATCATTAAAATGAAAGAAAATAAAGTTCCCAGATGATGTCGGAATGGGTTTAACATTTTATTTTTCTCTCTTTTTTCCCACATTATTTTTTGTCTGGTTTATCCACTATTCTGCAATGTATGAGTCAAACAATTTAAAAAAAAATTGAAATAGATCACTAAGTAGGACTGAGCCTATTCTAATAGTGACCACCCTAAGCGGAGATTTAAGAGGTTTGAATTCAGAGTTTTCCTTCTCCTAGACTGGTTGCCTAACCAAGGTTAAAGAGCCCAGTCTGCCCTACTATTTACCCATAACTGGAGGGAGAATAGTTGGATTCATACCTTTCCCAAGGGTATTAACACTATGTGAACTGTGGCTTCGTCCAGGATTTGAACTCAGGTCGACGAGTCCATTTCTTATGCTTCTAACCAGTACACCACGTGCCTCCAAGGGAAGACAGAGACTAAAAATTATTGTACAAATATTTCTATTGTACTAAATTAGTGGAGAATATTTTAAAATTGTAAAAATAAGAATCCATTCTGTTACCCACTCACATTTGATATGTTATGGATGGATTGAAATGAAATATCTTATTGTTAAATTTATCAAGATATGTACACACACTGGCTGTCAAATTAAACATTACTAGCAGGATTTGTGAATATACCACAGTATGAAAATTGAATTATTACAACATTTGATATGTTTACTTAAGAGCTATTGATATATAGTTCAATATGTAAAAACTAAAAAATCTTGATTTAACTCTTTCTCACTCTTTTTTTCTTTCTTTTCATCTTTTCATTATGTTTGATTGAAATAGATTACTATTATCGCTTCACTGTGCTCACTCCCTCTCTCTATCTTTCCCCCACTCTCTTTCTTTCTTTCTTATCCTATTTTTATGTGTAGCATGTCCTTTTTCTTCCTTTCATTCTTTCTTTCTGATAAATGTGGAATGGTCCATTATTTAGCTGAGGTGACAACAGTCATAAGAAATAACTAAAAAAGTTTTAGGTTTATAAACAATAGAAAGTTGGTGGGCACTGATTCTAGGATGCAGGAATTTGGCCCTTACTCAAAGAGGCTCTGATTCTAGGAAGCAGGAATTTGGCCCTTACTCAAAGAGGCTCTGATTCTCTGATTCTAGGATGCAGGAATTTGGCCCTTACTCAAAGAGGCTCTGATTCTGCAGGAATTTGGCCCTTACTCAAAGAGGCTCTGATTCTAGGATGGAGGAATTTGGCCCTTACTCAAAGAGGCTCTGATTCATTTGGCCCTTACTCAAAGAGGCTCTGATTCTAGGATGGAGGAATTTGGCCCTTACTCAAAGAGGCTCTGATTCTAGGATGGAGGAATTTGGCCCTTACTCAAAGAGGCTCTGATTCTAGGATGCAGGAATTTGGCCCTTACTCAAAGAGGCTCTGATTCTAGGATGGAGGAATTTGGCCCTTACTCAAAGAGGCTCTGATTCTAGGATGGAGGAATTTGGCCCTTACTCAAAGAGGCTCTGATTCTAGGATGGAGGAATTTGGCCCTTACTCAAAGAGGCTCTGATTCTAGGATGGAGGAATTTGGCCCTTACTCAAAGAGGCTCTGATTCTAGGATGGAGGAATTTGGCCCTTACTCAAAGAGGCTCTGATTCTAGGATGGAGGAATTTGGCTCAAAGAGGCTCTGATTCTAGGATGGAGGAATTTGGCCCTTACTCAAAGAGGCTCTGATTCTAGGATGGAGGAATTTGGCCCTTACTCAAAGAGGCTCTGATTCTAGGATGGAGGAATTTGGCCCTTACTCAAAGAGGCTCTGATTCTAGGATGGAGGAATTTGGCCTTTACTCAAAGAGACTTTTAAAGAAACCTAAAACTTCCCTTTTCAAATAGATCTTCAAACTTATCGAGTCATGCTCAATCTTTGCTCTATTATTTCTCGTAAATTATAAATATAAATGAACATTTATTTTCCTCTTAAATCTCACACATAACTTACACATTTAATTGGTTGGTTGGTTTTTGTTTTATGGTATATCAAACTCGGTGAGTCATTTAATGCTGACAATATTTTGAAATAAATTCATTCTTAATGGATACTCAATTTTTTTTAATAAATACATTTTTTTTTATTTAACTCATGGATGGGATCCTAACAGGTACTACCACTCCAGGTCAGAGTGGACCAGGGAGCAATGGTGATGAAGGGGTGCTCTGCATTCCCCAGACATCCAGTACTGGAACCTCACCATCAGATAGAGTTTAACATCATTTCCAGGAAAACCCTCAGCCACTGCTTTCTAGCACCCATATGATAAAAAAGGTTGTGGGTTGCCATAATGGCAATAGGGTTGGAGTAATCATATAGGTGCTTGACATGATTAGTCGATTGATTGGAGGGGGCATCTCCGACCGCCCGTCTAGCCTAAGTAAGGGCCAAAGTGGAGTGTTGTATGTCATGGACTGCTCAGCCACCTAGGTTCCATCCTTAAGCATCATGGGTCTCCACCCACGGCCATCAAGTGGCCTCATTGGGGGGAGTCTTACCCTCTGCAGAGGTGCAGTTGATGTATTCTAATGCCTCAGCCGACAGGGCAGATTACGCATTTAAGGTAAATAAGTTAGATACTCTAGAAATCATTTTTAATATTTATTTACTTTTTGCAAATGAAGAATAAGTTTAAATGACTTAAAAGTTTAGATGATTTAAAAGTTTAGATGATTTAAAAGTTCATGTTATAATCACGAACCTTAATGAACACACTTTATTTAATCCATTGAGGTAGATTTTTTCTCATTCCATTAATCATCATTGGATACAAGTGTTAAGCTATGCCACAACATGAAGCCTCCCAAGTTCAACAAATAACACTTGAAGAAGGGCAGAGAGCACATCGGCCAAAATGTTGTGTATATAACAATAAAGATGAGGACAACAGTTTGAAAAATCTAAATAATACAAATTAAATTTTTTTGTATGCATAAATGAGTTTATCTTGTCTTTCCTTCAGTTGTGTTCAGTGTTAGTATATCACGGATATACCAATATTGTGATAAAAAGCAAGAAAAAGATATAGAAATTTGTGAAACATTGATAATGAATGTTGTGATGAAAAGCAAGAAAAAAAATGAAAAAAGTTTGTCAAATTTGGTGTATTTATGTTTTGTAGGGGTTGTTGCTTTTGGTGGCTCTTCCAGTTGGTCAAATGGGGTCATGTGACCTACCCACCACCCACATCTGTTGAATAAACACTGGTGTGGTCATGTATTTTCTTATTTTTTGACCTTTAATGTAAGATTCATAAATCATAATTAGATTTGACCTAAAGTGAAACAATGGTAAATATTGTCTTTTCTTATAGCAAAAAGTCTAGGTGTGTCATGGTTATTGTCACAGGAAATAGACTCAGTGACATCAGTTCAAATACTGGAAAAGGTTATTTACATTTAACATAGTAGCTAATATCCTAACAAAAGGTATGCATCCACCTATTCTCCCTCCAGTTATGGGTAAATAGTTGGGCAGACTGAACCCTTTAAACTTAGTAAGGCAACCAATCTAGGAGAAGGAAAACACTGAATCCAAACCTGTTAAACTCCGCTTAAGAAACTGACCATGTATAGAAATTTCCTTTAAAAATCAAATCAAAAAGTTGATTGAAGATAACGTGACGATTAAAAATATTAGTCCCATTTCTTGACCCAAAGGCACCAATTTTCAATACCCTTTTTACTCTGTCATCGCTCACCCCGCAGTTTGCTAAAAACAGGCTGTGATCGATCCTACGTCACCCTGTTAAGATCTGAGTTTTCTCCCTCTGATTGAAATCACCAACCGTCACTTGCTTCTAAAAAAAAAAAAAACCCTAAAAGAAATAATTGATAAAGGAGCTAACTACAAAATTCTACTTCAAAGAAAAACCCAAAGAAACACACGCGCACACACATACAACTAAATTATATCGATTAAAGAACTTTTTGTTAACTGGACTCTGAGTTAAGTTCTCTGCAAATAACATCAAAATTTGCAAAAACTATCCCTCAATCTATCTTTCCTTTTTCTTGTATATACATATTAAATTTGTTGTTAAATATATTTGTATTGTCTTGTCTTTTGTATCAGTGTCCGAACTTGAAAGTTGTGGTAATTTCCGCCCCAAAAACCCTGGAAATATTTTCCCAATATACTCGAAATTCGGTGATATTCTCATATATTGGAATTAGGAATTATTTCCCTAATATATAAAGAATTAAGTAATTTACTAGTATCTTGGAATTTCCCACATGTGAGAGTTAATCCTTCTACAGTTTTAATTCCCATACATGTGTCACATCCTACTTGTGTGGAAAGGTTTGATAAATGCATATAATAAAATGAAATTTTGAATTGTATCTATGTTGCCTTTTTGTTTTATCTATGTTCCAAATTTGAGGGATAATTCTATTCAGATCCTATACAAATGGGTCAAATTGTTTTATGAAATGGCAAAAATATCACTTTTCTTTATTTGTATGTTGTTTGACTTTGTTTCATTTCTCTACACTTTTAGTTCCGGGTCAGAGTCTTTCTACTTAAAAAAAAAAAGAATAAAAAAAAAAAAGAAGAATAAAAAAAAAAGAGGATCCAGGATGACTAATTTCTTAGAAATTTTCTAAAAATACATTTTCACATAAAGTAGAATGCTGTCTAAACATATATAATAAGGAAACAAAAACACCTCATAAAAACCACATGCAAAATGAATTACAAGAACTTCACAAATTTGGATGAAGTGGTATCAATGACCGAATGCAAATCCTTTTATAAAGACCAACAAAGACCAAAATTCAATAAAATCCACCCCTTTTTTTTGTCTGAGACGAGGTTAACAAACTTTTCACCCTCATTTTCCATAAAAAAAAAGCTAAATAAAAATATGATAAGGGTAAAAATCAATAATATATTTAAAAATCAATAAGAAAAATGATTAATAGATAAAACAAATTAATAAAACATAAAACATAATAAAAATAAAATAAAAGACAAATAAAAAAAATACAAACAATAATAATAATAAAATAAATAACTTAAAAAAAACTAGAATATACAAAGAATAAAAGATTATAAAGCAAATATATAGAAAATATAGAAAATGATTTTTATTAATCTATATATAAATATAGAAAAGAGATTTATTTTTAATCTTTTAAATCCTGAGCAATATTGAGTAGCTCTACTAATCAGTAATAAAACTTTGCAAAGTTTTTGGCTGACCATTGTAAAAATTTACTGTTCATTTTTTTTATGCTACATAATCATTTGAGTCATTTTGGATTGAAAATATAAACTGCATTCTACACCATTTTGTTAAAAAATAGGATAGGATCATTTTTCATTGGTTGATTGGATTTTACGGCATGTCAACACTTATTAGGTTATTTTATGCCAAAGACATATTTTATTCATTCTTGATAGGCATTCAAAAAATGGGTTAGGTTCATTTTTCCCTTACCAACAGGTTTGACTCTGACCCAACCCTATTTTTAACAAAAAAACTGAACCTACCACATTTTATTAAAAATGAATTAAGTTCATTTTTTCCTTTACCAACAGGTTTGACTCTGACCCAAACCTATTTTTAACAAAAAAGCTACATCTACCACATTTTTAACAAAATGGGTTAGGTTCAATTTTTTTGTTAAAAATAGGGTTGAGTCAGAGTCAAACCTGTTGGTAAGACACAATTAACCCTTTATAGAGATTCTGGCCTGAAATACAAATCAATTTAGAAAATGACTAGAAATATTATTAATTGATTCTGACTGTTTTTTTTCTTTCTTTCATCTTAATCTTATTTGCTATTCAAACAATTTTTCTATCATCATCAATAAAAGACATAGATCATTGATTGATTGGTTTTAATGGCATGTCAACCTTATTAAAAAATAATGAATGCTAAAGTGTCTATTTAGAGAATGATATAGACCACACTACCCAATAGAAAAGGACTATTCCAAAGATTTCTGTCTTAAATAGACCACATTTTGGTAGCTGTTTATTCTTAACTACTCAACCATAATCAATAAAATATATTGAACATTAATTGACTTTAATAACATGTCAACCCATCTAAGGTTATTTTATGCCAAAAGGTTAGGGAATCACATTCATTGTATGTTTATATTTACATTTTTTGTGTAGTTGTTTCTTAAAAAGTTTTTTTTTTGCCCACAGTTATATATCAAGTATTCCTATCTAATATAAATGATTTGGATACAGTTGTATAGTTTCAAGTATTTCTATCTAATACTAATAATTTCTAATCTATATAGTAAATATTTATATTTGATTATTATCATTTATTTTCACACAGTTATATGGTTTCAACTAACTAATGATAATAATAATCCTTAGTAAGTAAATATAGCTTCAAATAACTATTGGGTAATTCCATATCAAACCATCCAGAAAAAAGTAAAATTGTCACCCACCTCCTTCAATTTTTCTGAAATTTTGTCCAACATTTAATCTTTGACATAGTTCTCCTATGTTAAAGTTAGACAATCTCTAAAATTTGAGTTTTCAATTCCAAAAATTGGCTGAGATATGTAGATTTTTAGTTGTCCAAATTTGGTGGGATTGGCGAAAAATGGCGACTTTTTGTAATCTATTTTTGTCTGTAGAATTAGTTCAAGGGCTTCCCTACTCCTAAAAATTGGCTTATAAAAGCTTTTTGGACCAAGGAATCCAAAAATGCTATTAAAAAAAGTCTTAAAGTTAATCAATTTTGAGTTGATAATGATTTCTGATTTTTTCATAGCAAGATCAATATCCTAATGTAGCATGTATCTATGACAAAAACTTTTTTCTATTATTATTTCTCATATATTGAACATTATTTGTACCAAAAAGATAGTTTGCTTTTTGCTCAGAGCCGAAGCTACAACATCAGTTAAAATTTTGCACTTTTATTTTTTAAGTGTTTCCATTTAGCTATTGAATAATGTCTTTATGGTGTAAAATAACTGTCAGAGTGCAATAGAAATAATCAGGATTATTTTGGTGGTTGGATATATTTGAAGTAATAAAGAAACAATACATTTCTTTTGTAGCAATCATATTGCCTGAAAAATTCTGACGATATACAAAGCTCAATATCATCATCACATTTTATATTTATACAAACACATGAGAATTTTAGTAATGGGTAATTCCATATCAAATTATCCAGAAAAACGAAAAATTGTTACTCATATCAGCCATTGAATAAAGTCTATATGAAGCAAAATAACTGTCAAAATGCAATAGAAATCATTCTTTAAAAAATATCATAATTTGAGGGGTTCTTGACATTTCTATCTACCTAACAGATCTGGGGGGGGGGGGGGTACGGGTGAAGGAGCTTTGTATATTGAAAAAAAATTTCAGAAAATTTGAAGGGGTGACTGACACAGCCTCAATGAAAAAATGAATTAAATAATGTTTTCTGATGAGAACGAATGCTCCACATTCTATGATGAAGTATTTAACAGAGTCGGGTGTTTAAATCTCAATTTGGATTGGTTTATTTGGTTAATGGCATGACAACTCATTATGGGTTATTTGACACTGAAATTTGATCCATTATTAAATATTTGATTGTAAAGTAAGTCATCGGGGTGGCCTAAAGTCGGTATCAGCCAATCAGTGAGGGAGTCTATCTCCTTTTCACTTGCACTAGACCAAGGAGATTGTTTTTGCATCTGAAGTGGAGCGCCACACCTACCATCAGCTCCATACTTTACCACACAGATCACCGTGCTACTCTTAAGCTGAGTTGGTGAGGGCCGGTATGAAATTAGGAACCTTGAGGTTTCTAGCCGAACACTCTACCGACTGAACTAAACCAGCCCTATTTGATTGTAATCCTAACTATATTTTCAATGTTCCATTGAATTTTTAATTATTTTACTTTTTTTTTATTTGTCTATAATCTTTTTTTGCACACAGAGGATATCAAATATTCCTATTGAAAAACTAATAATTCAGCCAATTATATGGTTTCAAGTAACTGTTCCTATATAGATTAGTGCCATAGCCAAGCACCACTTTTTTATTGGAGGGAGGTCTTACTTGGCATATTCAAAGCACCAGCAATAGGACTAGAAAGAAAGAAAGAAAGAAAGAAAGCATAAATGAATGAAGAAAGGAAAAGGAAAGAAAAGAAAGAAAGAAGAAAAAGAAAGAAAGAAAAGAAAGAAAAGAATAAAAAAGAAAGAAGGCAGAAAGAAAAGAAGGAAAGAAGGAAAGAAAGAAAGGAAGAAAAGAAGACAGGAAAGGAAAAAGAAAGAAAAGAAAGAAGGAAGAAAAAGAAAGAAAAGAAAGAAAGAAGAAAAAGAAAGAAAGAAAGAAAGAAAAGAAGGAAAGAAAGAAAGAAAAGAAAAGAAGGAAGGAAGGAAGAAAAGAAAGAAAAAAGAAAGGAAAGTAACATGAAAAAAAGAAAGAAAAAAGAATAAAAGAAAACAATATTATTTATTGACTGCAACACATGAACCTGAGTTTCACAAAACAGACATTCACACAAACAGCCAATTTATTCTTTCTGCTTTCGCAGGCTGGGAGCAAGTCAAGTGACAAATCATTAAAGTTGACAACACCCTCCTCTACCCCCCCCCACCCCCCAGAGATTTTCATGAGGTGAGGAGGGGTACTGTTAAATATTCCTGGGGGGAGTGCAAATCTCTGAATTTACCACTCAGAGTAGCAGTCTAACTAGTTTCTCTCTGTTGTGAATAGCGATTATATATATAATATATATATATATATATATATATATATATGAAGAGAGAGAGAGAGAGAGAGAGAGAGAGAGAGAGAGAGAGAGAGAGAGAGAGAGAGAGAGAGAGATTTAAATTTCAAATTTTCTATTATCTTCCTAATATCTTCATATATATTAATTTAATGCTTGAAAACAGTCCAGTAAAAATATTTTTTTCCATAAAAGATTTCTGTTCCCTCGAGATAAATTTTTTTGAAAATTTTTTTCATTAATTCCTAACTAAATAATTTAGAAGCATACGCGAAGACTTATATTTTATATATATATATATATATATATATATATATATATATATATATATATATATAATCTGTGTGTGTGTATGATGTATAATGCCTGCCACATCTTGACGGATGATAGCCGCCTTTAGCACTAATATTACAAATCTTAAAATTCCTGATTATTCACACTAATTCAACTTGTGAAAAATATACAAGATGCATTAGATGATAAGGTAGTTAAGACATCTGTGCGTCATTGTATTATAATGACATATGTCTGTACGACACATATGTCATTCTCTGGGTCTACAAAGTTATAGGCCAGGAACAAGCATAGCAAGATAAATGGTGACTGTACGAACTGCAGTTTTTTTTTCTAAGTTCTTTCTCTTAGACTTTTCCTGTCGACAGAGGTTTAGGGTTAACTCTTTCTAGAAGGGTTGTTTGCACCATGGCTTTGTCATTTGACTGGAGCCCGTTGTACTGTATATATGATGGACTCTCCCGTCGATCGACGCATGAGTGTTCATACAAATAAACGTCCACACAGTGATTTGTTTATAGTAGTGAAGGCTTGTGCTGGACCATCCACACTTTTTGGCACAGTCGATAGGAAAGAATTGGTGCAACAAGGGTTGCCACAAACCCAATCAACGACTAGCCTCAGGAATTTCGAATTCAGAGTTATCCCTCCTAGATTGGTTACCTACCCTAGGCTGAAGGGCCCAGTCTGCCCTACTATTTAACCCATAGCTGGAAGGAGAATATATGGATTCATACCTTTCCCAAGGGTATTAGCGTTATGTGAAATGCCAACAGCTTCGTCTAGGAATTGAACTCGAATCGACGAGTCCATTTTCTACGACTCTAACCACTAGCTCACGCGCCTCCATCCGTATATATATATATATATATATATATATATATATATATATATATATATGTGTGTGTGTGTGTGTGTGTGAAGATTAACAAAACTGATCGGACAAATAGGAATATTTTTATGTTTAATCACACAAACTATCTAAGTAAGACAAATGAAATACAATGGGCACTGTTGTAGAAGCAAGGACGAATTCAGAAGTGATGTTCTAATATAGACCTACACATAGACGCACCAGAATGAGCTGAACAGCAAAGACTTACATTGATCAGCTCTGAGGATACTAGATGTTGTTATATCAGAGAGAAGATATCTCTTATGATTCACAATGCTTACTCACAAAATACACCTCGCCACCATAAAACATCAAAACTCAAGTCGGAGGCAACAAACGGATGTGAACTCAATGGTACCCTCTCACGAAGTGACCAATTCGACGCAGTTCTGCGCATAGGCTCGGATTGAGTTACGCTTGAGAGGAAGTCCAAAATAAACAAAAAATAACATTGTAAGGAATCCGGATTTTCAGCCAATAAAAAACTCTCCGCTAAAAACCCCCAAAAGCATTCTGGAGCCCATCTACCAGCATATAAGCTCGGGTATTTTGAGAATCGGCAGTTGGACGGACGGCCTGGAACCGAGAATATCACCAGACGAGAGGATCAAGGAACCGCTACGCACCCACCACCACGCACGCCCTCGCCCACTCAGCCTTACTTCAACACCTCACCGTAGCCAGGCGACATCCTTACCCCCCTGACCACTACAGCGCTACCCGCTACAACTCGCTGAGATATTCCTGACTTTATTCCCGCACCAAGTGACCGTATCCACTTACAACAGTATCCTAAGTTGACGAACTCAACTCCTCGGCCACTACTACCTTCCCTGACCATCACTATTCCACTGAGATATTCCTGACTTGGTCCCTACACCAAGTGACCGTATCAACTCAACTTCTACCACCTCACGCCTTGCACCAGGCCAAGAGAGATTCCGACGTATCATACGATACCCACACCTCACCGACCCCTCGGCCACTCCAGAGAACTACTACCGTTATCTACGGCGACAACAACAATTTTCACACTCGTTATTTCAATAAACGATTTTTATCAAATTAATCTTGTCCATTATTCTTCCTTGCAAACCATACGTTTACGGATATCTTAAGATATAACACTGGTGTCAGAAAGGGATAACTAAGATATATCATTGGTGTCAGCGTGTTGCAATGGAGAATATGGACTACAAGATTTACTCGCTCGGAAATTCTCGACTTTATTAGAGACCAGATGAAGTTCCTCCAAGAATTAAGAACTCGCCCCACACCCCCAAAACCAGAAAATATACAATTTTTGAAGGCCGACTTACACAGGATGATGGAAGCCCTGGATCATGCCAAGCCGACAATACCACCAATAGCCCAGATAGTCGACATCCAAGATAGATCAAGGCGTCTCAAATCCATACTTGACGTTATGAGACTGAAAACGAATTCAGTCCGGGAGATGACGTGAATCAATTTATCACAAGCCTGAACGTGACCTATACGACCCACGTCACGCCCGAGATTGCCGTGTATCCTGACCTTGAGAACGAATTCGTCAAGGCTGCCAAGGATTTACTCGACTACAGCATATTTGAACAGATGATAGAGTCCAAGCAGGACACATCCACCTTTGAACACTAAAGGCATACCTCATAGCGACCCATGGCAACAAGATTGACAACACAGCCTCACACAACACTGCACATACTGCAAAATTCCACAACCAGCACAGTGATTGAAACTGACGTAAATACCATAGCGACCCATGGCAACAAGACTGACGACAGCAGCACAACCAAAATAATGACTCCTACTACTACTACTGACGAAATACCAGAACGGGATATCCCGTACAAACGATTGCCACCACCACACCACAGGAATGCGAGCACGCTAAAGAACCCGCTATAAGCAAGAATTACTTGGACCCACTCGCTCACACGGACGCGACTGCCCATATTCTCAACCACTACTAGCTCGGACGGATGATGACAAACCATCCATAAGCATCAGGACTGTATTCCCCATGCCTTACCCCAACTCCATAATCGCCATCCAGACAATACCCCTTCAGGAAAAACTCACACCATTTTTTCCAAATCCAGGTACATCCACTCTAGTGTTAGCGAACGAAAAACTCCTTCCAAAAGTAGATGTACCATATAAATAGCCTTCGTCTTCGTCGCTCTGCGCTACACGTTAGCCATCATAATTAGCTTCAAGCGATACTTTTTTACCACACCAGGCGAAAGAGACCACACGACAAAGCTATCGGTGGGGTAAACCAGCAAATATCTCTCCACCACAGAGAAAGACGAAAATTATCCCCACATCTTAGCTCCAACTTCAATCTCCCAAAACCACGTGAAGAGAAAACCACGAATATCAACCCAACGATGTCGATAAACTATCTCCCAAAGCAAAATCACCATTCAACGCACGCCGCCTAACCAACGAAGGGACTGACCTAAAATGGAAGCAAAACAAAAAATCTTGTACTAAGACCAACATTCTCACCATTTTCATCATGTGTCACTCACATGAATGCACATTATCTCCCACCTCCACCTCGTTATGGGGCAAATAAGTCAACTGACAACCCACATCAACAACATAAAAACAAACTAAAACCTATATCGATAATACTAATATTAGGCCTATTTCATACACGTCTTAAAAGAATTCTAATTTATTCATCTGCCAACACACCACCTACATAACCATACATACACATTGTGAATCAAATTGATATCTTGGGGAGCTTTGTTATATCAGAGAGAAGATATCTCTTATGATTCACAATGCTTACTCACAAAATACACCTCGCTACCATAAAACATCAAAACTCAAGTCGGAGGCAACAAACGGATGTGAACTCAATGGTACCCTCTCACGAAGTGACCAATTCGACGCAGTTCTGCGCATAGGCTCGGATTGAGTTACGCTTGAGAGGAAGTCCAAAATAAACAAAAAATAACATTGTAAGGAATCCGGATTTTCAGCCAATAAAAAACTCTCCCGCTAAAAACCCAAAAGCATTCTGGAGCCCATCTACCAGCATATAAGCTCGGGTATTTTGAGAATCGGCAGTTGGACGGACGGCCTGGAACCGAGAATATCACCAGACGAGAGGATCAAGGAACCGCTACGCACCCACCACCACGCACGCCCTCGCCCACTCAGCCTTACTTCAACACCTCACCGTAGCCAGGCGACATCCTTACCCCCCTGACCACTACAGCGCTACCCGCTACAACTCGCTGAGATATTCCTGACTTTATTCCCGCACCAAGTGACCGTATCCACTTACAACAGTATCCTAAGTTGACGAACTCAACTCCCTCGGCCACTACTACCTTCCCTGACCATCACTATTCCACTGAGATATTCCTGACTTGGTCCCTACACCAAGTGACCGTATCAACTCAACTTCTACCACCTCACGCCTTGCACCAGGCCAAGAGAGATTCCGACGTATCATACGATACCCACACCTCACCGACCCCTCGGCCACTCCAGAGAACTACTACCGTTATCTACGGCGACAACAACAATTTTCACACTCGTTATTTCAATAAACGATTTTTATCAAATTAATCTTGTCCATTATTCTTCCTTGCAAACCATACGCTTTACGGATATCTTAAGATATAACAATGTCGTGAGGAGGACTTGCCAGAAGCGATGACCAATAGGGACGAGTGACAAGAGAGAGAGAGAGAGAGAGAGAGAGAGAGATAGAGAGAGAGAGAGAGAGAGAGAGAGAGAGAGAGAGAGAGTCATGTGAATCCGTGCCGTCAGTGTGACAAGATGATGGTGAGGATTTTTCGATTGTTCTCAGCTATTTTTTTATCTTTGGTCATTTTTAGGAGAAAAAGTAAAAAAAAAAAAAAGAAGTTTTTAAAGGAGTTGATATGCTATAAGGGAAGCAATGAAAAATATACTGGTGACGTAGCAAGTGTTAAAATTATCATTGTAGTCAGTACTCGTTAGAACTCACTGATAGTAGTAATTGTCAGGTCAGAGTTATCTGCTCCGAACCCCATTTTGAATAGTGGTCAGGTTATCTACCTTTAGTTTTTTTTTGTTAGTCTCTGTTAATAAATAATAATAATAAAGAACACCGCGCATGTCTTAAAAAGTCATCCTCATGTTTTCCCTTGTTAATTGAGTTTAAAGTATTCAGCTTGGAATATATGAAGATGAATACCTGCACGTGCCCGAAATAAAAAGGTCTTGGGCCAGTAAAACGTTAAGTCTGGGTGGACATAAGTCCAAATAGGGTTATCTTCCCTTGCCGCGGTTTGTTCGCCGATAGGTGGCGTTAGTATTTGGCCAGAATCTGGCAAATCTGAATTCCTGTCTCTTTCCTCTCAGGCCGGCAACGAGTACACATGGCCTGACGCCTCTGACCCTTAGGTGGGGGACTTTGCCCCCTAACCAGCTACCAGTAAGTGACATTCTCTACGACGCAAGTCGTGCACCTATTTCCTCCTATAGAACGTTATGTATCTGTTTTGTATATCTTTGTCTTAAATGTATCTCCGTCACTTACGGAATAAATATTGTTCTCGTGTAACGTAGCCGTTCGTCACAGTACCCAATAGATATATTTGTTACGTACTTTCTTACCGCTTCTTACTCTGGTCTTCTATTCTTCCGGCCGTCTTCTGATCGTCTAGTCTTCTGTCTTCTAATAGTCTGTCTTGGTCTTCTAATGGTCGGGTATATCTTCTACAGGTCTCGTCTGGTCTTTCTTATCTGGGGATTCCGTGTCTGGTTCTGCTGGGGACCATTTCTTATCAGAAGCCTTGTGTCATTGTTAGCTTTTAGTAATAACAACAAGACTTCGATTTACCTTTGATGTTATTTTATTCCGGATCCCCATAACCAGACAAAATGCGCGCTGAGAGTTACATCTTGCTAGCTTCTAAATCTGCAACTGACTAACTGCAACTCACTAAGTTGCTTACCTTAAACCGGAAGGGGGGGCTTTCTATCGGGGTTCCGTTCCCACGATTCTATCCCCAGAAAGCAAGGTGAGAGTGAGGTCAAACGTTGTCACTCACTCTCAAGGCCATCAGCTGTACTGATTGCCATAAGGATCTCTATACTACCTTAAAAAGTAATAGGGATCCAATTAATATGTAACACTCGTTTTACAGATTTGTTTTTATCTACACACTCATGTACCCACGTTATGAGGTTACTCTAAGCCTTCCAACATTAATATAACTTTCATATTTTATAAAGGTATGTATTATTTTTAAGTGGAATTAGGTTCGTAAATTAGCATCAGCATATTCATTTGTTGAATGAACATTATTTTCTTGTATCCGAGTGTATTCAATTTTTGTTTTATAGACACCTGGCTAATAAGTTTTTCATTAAATTTAAGAGGACCGTGTTTCTAATGAATTAATAAATGATTTATTTGTTTAAATAAGAGTTCTTTTTATCTTTCCTATTTTTTCTTTTTTAAATCTTATTTATATTTTAAAGTGCTGAATATAGGACTGAACCGAGATTATATTGTTTTGTATTATATGATATACGCGGAAGTCAAAAATTATTCGCACTTTCGCCATAACTTACCTTTATTATTGTCACACTGAGTTCTGTGCACGGGTGCTTATAGTTGGCACTGTTGTGGTCATGTGATTGAAGTTTGAGCCTGACCGTGCCATTTTGGTTGCTGTCTTTACAGTATAAACATAGCCGCTCCACTAGCAGTAAGCACCAAAGAAGAACCCGATTTCTATTTTCGGAAGGAGTGTCAAGTGTTGAAATTCCTCGTAGGCTTTTTGTTAAAATACGGGGGCAGTGCATTACCGCATAAAAGTATGTATGAGCGGATAGAGAAAAGTGACCGAACAAGTGTGACGCACGAAGGAGAAGCAGGATGAGGTGATTCAGCAAGCCCGAGAGATGGTATTGGCAAACCGATGAGTTAACATTGATGAAGCAGCTTGTTCTCTATTGTAATATAATACAATATAAGTAGAGCGTTCGGCTAGAAACCACAAGGTTCCTAGTTCGATACCGGTCCCCGCCAACTCAGCGTATGAGTAGCACAGGGATCTGTGCGGTAAAGTAAGGAGCTAATGGTAGGTGTGGCGCTCCACCTCAGACGCCATAACAATCTCCTTGGTCTAGCGCTATTGAAAAGGGGATAGACTCCCTCGCTGACTGGCTGATACCGACTTTAGGCCGCCCCGTCGACTTTACTTACTTTTTTACTTATACATATATAAAAAGCAGTTGGTGTGTATATATGTATGTCCGGATGAAACTGCAAAAATAAAATAACAATAAAGTAAATATATATACACAAAAAATATCACAAGGTCTTGCTTTTTGTGCAAAAATTAGGAAGATTTGATTTATGTTCGAAGATATTTAAAAATTAAAATATACATAGAAATAACTTTGAAATTCTACTTAAAATGTCCAGATTTTGTAAGTCTTTTTAGAAGCAAATCAATAAACCAGATTTTTCCCCACCCTCTTACTCAGTTGACGCTCGATAGTCGCTTCTAGTATAATACTAGAAAAACGTGACCCGTTGGGTCACCTATTGAGCTCTGGGTAGTTAATTCTGAACAGGAAGAAAGTTAGTTTGACAAACAAATTAGATTAAAAAATAAGTACGACCGGAGAATTAAAAAAAAAAAAAAAAAAAACAACAAAAAAAAACAACATTAAAATAATTTTTCTAAAATTTGCAATTAAGTCAAGAACTGATCCGTCTTATATATGTCAGCCGTTAGCTGCTGAAAATCAACATACGAATAATTTCAGCTACCCCCCTCCCCCTCCTCTCTCTCTCTCTCTCTCTCTCTCTCTGTTCTCACAGAGAAAACTAACATATATAACGAAGAGGTAATCAAGCTATATATAGAGAGGGGGAAAGTGACAGGCAGAATGTGAAGTAAGAGACAAGTGAGTTTTTGATTTAATTACAAATTACGACAAATTAGAACTAAATAAAATGGATTTTTTTCAAACATAACTTAATCCCAAAACAAAGGAATATTTTTGGATGTATTCTGTGTCATTAAACTAAATAGGAAAAAAGCCTTTAGCAAACAATCATTAATTTACTCAGCTTTAGTATAATGATATATAATATAATATAATGTGGTATTCACGAGTGTGGCTTATAATAACCTGTTTCATGTCAATTGAATTGAATTAGTTTTGACTGGATTGAACTGTTCAATCTTTTTGAAGTACCTCTCAAGTTTGTGTTTAACACATTTAACCTCACATTGAAAATATATTTCACGGACGAACTTAAAAATAAGTTCGTTGACGTTTTTCAAGATGGTCTTTTTTGCTGCACCAAAAGTAAGACCACTTTGAAAATAAAACCAGACCCTAAACCAATTTTTGGACCAAAACGACCCTTTGACTTATGCCGCAATGTGATTGAAAAAGGATTTCAATGTCTTCAACAAGAAGGTCTTGAATAGAGCCAATAAATGACGATGCAGAGACAAATCCCATTCTAGTTGTTGAAGAAAAAAGATGCAAATGGAAACGTCCGATTTTAAGCCTTTTTCTTTACCAAATATATGTGTGAGTGCATGGGTGTGTGCATATGTGTGCGTGTGTGTGTGAGTGTGTGTGTGTATGCGTGTGTCTAGTCTTTTAATTAGGTGTAAAATTTGAGACTTGGATAGTTTTCTTCTTTCTTTCTCTAGTGTTATAATACTAAAGATATAAAATGTATTGAAGAATTGCCGAAAGCGCTTGAAAAACATGGATTGCTTTTGTGCTTACTAGACTTCAAATTGTATGTACATATGTATGACTGTGTATGTACATCTATCTATCTTAGCCTATTCCTACCTATCTATCAATCTGTCTGTCTCCCCCCCCTCTCTCTCTCTCTCTCTCTCTCTCTCTCTCTATATATATATATATATATATATATATATATATAGTGTGTGTGTGGATATATATATATATATATATATATATATATATATATATATATATATATATCCACACACACACTTATATATATTCTTAATCTATCTATGTATATTATTTTTGATTACTGAACTGGTTTTAATAATTCTTTAGAGGCATGTGGGGATTAATAGAAATAAAATAAAACAAAAATAAAAATAAATAAAACAAAAATAAAACAATATTAAATCAAATATAAAAAAGAAAACATAAAAAGACAGAAAGAGTAACAATCTCCCATGAGGCCTTAGACAGGAAGAGCACTCTCGGGATGCACAGAAAAAAATCCTGTTGCCAAAAAGGAATCTTTAGCTCTTTTACAACAGGTCTTCGTCGGGTTCACACCTATTGACTTGTTCGGGGAAAATATCCCCTCTAAGAAATAGTGTCAATCTACGAATAAAAGTATAACGCTAAAGTTATCATCATCTTTTTTCCTATCGCTTCTTTTCCTAAATTCCCTTTCAGCTTGACAACTCACAAGAAGGAAAAACCATGTATATTTGGGGTTTAAATAAAACTAGGAGCGACCTTAAAACCACGTAAGGCCAAAAAACCAACAAAACTCCACAGACACATCAGTATCCATTCCCAGTTCCAAAAGGGATCTTTTCCCAAAACTAAATGGAAGAATTTTCTACGCAAAAGTTGATCTTTCCTATACTTTCTTCAATTGGAAGTTGAAAAGGAATCTAAGGAATTCCTTATTATCAACACCTACAAGATTTTATTCAGATTTAACAGTTTTAGTTTTGGTGTAAAATCAGCTCCAGCCATATTCTCGCAAACAATGGACGCCATGCTGATCGGGTTGACAGAAGTTACAGGATCTATTGATAATATAATCGTTGCAGCTGCGTTACAATGTCAACTTCTGCAGCATTTATCATCTATTTTCAACGGAATCCAACAACACGGTTCTGTGTTATAGCTGTAAAGCGTGATTTTTTCCGGAAACAAAATCAAGTACCTTAGTTTTATATTAGACAAATATGGTAGAAAACCAGACCCGGAAATACGTTGATAAAAAAAAAAAGAAAAAGAATATGCCGACACAAACATTACGTTTTTTACTTGACTTAGCCACAACAGTGCTTTTTTGTCAGATCTTCACCGAGTTCGCGCACCTCTCTTTTGAAAAATGATTTTACATGGGACTGGTCTGATATGTTTTTAATATTCATATTTTTTTAAAAATAAATAACATTTTTATTTGGTGTAATAAATTTGGAAACTTAAATGTCAGTCAGGTTTCACAAAGGTAAAGTCCTTTCTTCCAAACTTTTGTGGATTCATTATGATCAATCCATGGCTATTGTAGTCCCAGATGCTTTTAATTATGGTGTTGGGGCTGTCATTTCTAATGTTTTCCTCATGGCGGCCAAAAGACAATACTTCATACATCTAGATCACTGACACCGGCGAAATGCAACTATAATAATTGTAAAAGAAGCTTTAGCAATAGTCATGGCTATTAAAAGGTTTCATAAAATGTTGTATGGGTGCCATTTTACTCACATCGCTGACCACAAACCACCTGGCAGTATTTTTGAATTAAAAAAATGGTTTAAAATTGATGTAAAATCCGTTTTTGACAAAATGAATTTAGCCCCCCCCCTACAGAAAATAATTAACCAAAAATCAGGGAATTATCGGATTTTTATGAAATTTTCAGTGTTGATTTATCAATGAATGAACTTTATAATGCATTGTTTATTTTATTTCAAAACTTACTCATTTTTTCAGGTCACTTAATTTTGACCCCTCCTCTTATTTTGGGGGCGTAACATTTTTGCGAGTTGGTCATTTTCTGTACAATTTACAGTATAAATAAAGAGATAAAAGACCAAATTATGAATAGAAAAAAAATATGGGGGATTTTCTATAAGAAAATAAGTACCGAAAATCGGAAAATAAAATGCAAAAAAAAAAAAATAAAAAAAAAAAATAAAAGAATACCTTTTTGGAGATTTCTTTTTTTACTCATTTCAATAATTATTTAATTTGCTATTATCTTATAAAAAAAAAATTATACATCGATATTTTTCTGCTTAAAAGGGGGGGGGGGCAAATTTTCAATAGAGTTTTTCTTCGAACTTATTACTTTTTGTACCTAAAATAAGGTTTGGATTAAATAGATATTTATTTCTAGAATCTAAAAATATAACATTCTAAACTTAACATCAGGCTTTTCACATTTTAGATGAATTTTATATATTAATTTTTCATAGCAAAAATGCTTAAAGTTTCGAAATAAAATAACTGATGCATTATAAAATTCATTAATTGATAAATAAATACTGAAAATTTCATTAAAATCGGATAATTCCCTGATTTTTGGTAAATTGTTTTGCAATCGCGAATGTTATATTAAATTTGTAAACAAGCCATTGCAAGCCATTTAAAAAGAGGCAAAATGGCCGAACGGATCGAAATTGACAAAAAAATCGTTTTAAATGTATTAAAAATAAATTGCATATGTAATAATATTTTTCTTTTTTAATGATTGTCATAATTAGTACTTATCGTTTTAGACAAAAGTTTGACCTTAAATAATAGATTTGATTAATTTTAATTCGTTTAAAAAAAACTGTAGCAGACGATTTTTGGTATAGATAGTTTAAAAGGAATAAAAAAAATATGTAAAAAATAAAAAAAAGAAGAAAAATATATATTCACCAACACCTCCACACGAGCAGGACGCGACACAAGTTCAATTTTTTCAGCGGAGTTTAACAGATTTGAACTCAGAGTTTTCCTTCCCCTAGACCGATTACCTAGCCATGGTTAAAGAGCCTAGTCTGTCCTACTACTTACCCATGGCTGGAGGGATTCATGTCTTTCCCACGGGTATTAGCGTTATGTGAAATACAAGCAGGCTTGTCCTGGTTTTGAACTCCGGTCGACGAGCCCATTTCCTACGACTGTAACCATTAAACCACGCACCTTCATAAAAAATTAAAAAAAGTTTAGAAAGGGAAAGAGAAAAGAAAGAAAATATTATCCTTAGTAAACAATTATAGCTTCAAGTAACTATTCATAATACAAATAATTTACAGTTATATACAAAGTATTCCTATCTAATACAAATGATTTGTACACTGTATTATGGTTTCAAGTATTTCTATATTAATACTAATAATTTAGGGCCGGAATAGCTCAATCGGTAGAGCGTTTGGCTAGAAACCACAAGGTTCCTAGTTTGATACCGGCCCTTGCCAAATCAGCGTATGAGTAGCACAGGGATCTGTGCGGTAAAGTAAGGAGCTGATGGTAGGTGTGGCGCTCCACCTCAGACGCCCAAAACAATCTCCTTGGTCTAGCGCTAGTGAAAAGGGGATAGACTCCCTCGCTGATTGGCTGATACCGACATTAGGCCACCCCGACGACTTTTATATATATGTACATATCCATTATATATATATATATATATATATATATATACATATCCATATATATATATATATATATATATATATATACATATCCTCTATATATATATATATATGTACATATCCATTATATATATATATATATATATATATATATATATATATATATATATATATATATATATATTAATGCTATATTATTTTATATAAAATCAAAAATATAAAATCATGAAATAAATAAACTCAGCGTATGAGTAGCACAGGGATCTGTGCGGTAAAGTAAGGAGCTGATGGTAGGTGTGGCGTTCCACCTCAGACGCAAAAACAAACTCATTCGTCTAGCCGAACGTTCTACCGACTGAGCTAACCTGTCCATTATATATATATATATATATATATATATATATATATATATATATATATATATATATACTTAATTGCAAATAACGACTAATTAGAACCAATTAAAATTGATTTTTTCCAAACATAACTCAATCCTAAAACTGAGGAGTAATTTAGTATAACTTTCGTGTCATTAAATTAAATAGTAAAAAAGCCTTTAGGAGACAAATGTTGATTCGCTCAGCTTTAGTATAATCTGGGATTTTGAGATAAAAACGGATCACCTTATCCCAGCAAGAAGACCAGACCTAGTGCTGATTAACAAAAAAGAAAGAACTTGTCAACCGGTGGATTTTCCACTTCCAGCAGATCACAGGGTGAAGCTAAAGGAAAATGAAAAAATGGACAAATATCTGGACCTTGCAAGAGAACTGAAAAGGTTATGGAATATAAAAGTCAAAGTGATACCAATTGTAATTGGTGCACTTGGAACGGTCCTAAAAGGATTAGAAAAGGGTTTGGAAAGTCTGGAAATCAGAGGAAGGATTGATACCACCCAGAACACTGCACCGCTGCAATCTGCCAGAATACCCAGAAGAGTCCTGGAGACCTGAGGAGACTTGCTGTCACTCAGACTCCAGTGAAAGACCATCAGCTAACACTGATGTGAAAACTCAAAAGGAGTAAATAATAATAATAATAATAAGTGTGTGTGTGTGTGTGTGTGTGTGTGTGTGTATGTAAATTATAGTTCTTAGAAGGACAAATAAGCGTTAGTAGTGAATGTCATCCTTTTGATCAATCTTTATTTTCCCATACAAACATGGAACCCATTTTGTTAACTTGGAACAATTTAAATCTTTCATTCTATTTCCCAGGATGGCTAATGTATGTAGAACTCTTCTGTCCTGTGAAATGTCAAAAAGTCTTACTCAGTTACTCTACCCCTTAATAACCTTACGAGTTGGTTGATTACTGCCTTCACCCTCTTCGCCAGAATGACACGCTTTCTCAGAGGACACACTATCTTCCCATCAGGTTTTTGGCTTCAATCGCATTAGCTAAGTGTTGTATATCTAAACCAACCAGCTTCTACCATTTTTTTTTTCTTTCAAAATGTCAAATTACAATGGAAACTTTAATAATTGATTTGGTTGAAACTATAGGCTAATGTGGAGATTCCCAGGAAATATTTGTTCCTCATTGCAAGGTTTTCATTTTTGTTTTTCGATTGTGGGGCACATCTTGTTATAATAGAGATTCGGTGTCTGTCTGTGTTCATACCAACATTTTTGTGTAATTGTTTCTTAAGAGTTTTTTTAATATTTTTTTAATGTTTTTTTTTAATACACGGTTCTATCAAATCTTATTGTAATGTATATTCGGTGTCTGTCTGTCTGTAACTTAAACTACGTCACTGTTTACATCACAATACCCTCAGGAATTGCATAAGTTTATCAATGAGTATTTGATTTATAGTCAAAATCATTAATACATCGAATAAATGTCGTCAACGAGGTCTCTATGAAAATCTGAGTAAGATTTGCTTCAAAACAGCCCATGTTATTAGTGCGTTTACAATCCTTCAACGTGTCTTATATATCACTAAGAAATAAAGATTTACTTGATATATGGCGCGGTTAATTTGCATACTGGGTTTAAGAAATAATTACTGTGTCTGATTGATCTCTGATATTATTGTTTTATTCTCCAATGTATTAAAATCAATCCTATGAATAATTTTTATATAGAAACCAATTAAAATATAATTAAAATAAGTATAATCTTTTTATATTCGTTCTTATTTAATTTCGTTAGTCTTTCGAATTTAAAACATTTCATAACATTAAAACTTAAATACTACGCCCGGAGGGTGCATATTATTGCTTGTAAAGATAAAGCATGGAAGAAACGTAAACTCAATATCTATCTATCTATCTATCTATCTATATCTACATCTATTCTCTCTCTCTCTCTCTCTCTCTCTCTCTCTCTATATATATATATATATATATATATATATATATATATATATATATATATTGATACTCGTATTCCTTAATTATATGACCGTTGTCTCTTGCAACACCCTCTGGTTAAAAATGAAACCGTCCAAACCGTTCAAGATCAAATACAAAAATGTAAATCCTCATTATCTGGTGTTGATTATTCGACGAATTCTTATTTCTTATGAGTGCCGTCACCTCTGCTAAATAAATGTTTATTATAAGAAAAGAAAGGGAAGAAAAAGGACATGCTACACAAAAATATAGTAAGAAAGATAGTAAGAAAGAAAGAGTAAGGAAAAGAGAGAGGGGATGAGTGCGGGAAAGAGATAAAGCTAACCTGTTTCAATCGAACATAATGAAAAAATGAGAGAGAGAGAGAGAGAGAGAGAGAGAGAGAGAGAGAGAGAGAGAGAGAGAGAGAGAGTTAAATCAAGATTATTATACTTTTTACTTATACTGAACAAATTGCGGTAGCTCTTCAAATAACAATAACAAAATTATCATACAGGTCCTGCTAGTATAATAAGAATTCTTGCTAAAAGGCTCTAATTTTTCAGCGTAATAAATATAAGTCAAAAGTTGGGAGACCATTCTCGTAGGAATCGCGAAGTTTCGGGTTCGATACAGGTTCTCGTCAACTCAGCGCATGAGTAGCACAAATTGGGTAATCTAATCTGTACTGTAAAAAAATCCGAGGGATGGCGGTAGGTGTAGCGCTCCACCTAATCAAAATCTATCTTCCAGGTTTAGCGCCAGTGAAAAGAGGATAGCCCCCCCCCCCCGCGCTGTCTGGCAGATACCCACAATTTCACCCAAAATTTCACTCTACAGACTTTTTCTTCCTATATATATATATGTATGTATGTATGTATCATAGAATTATTATTATTATTATTATTATTATTATTATTATTATTTTGTTCTCCACACCTGCCGTAGCTGGTGGTTCACTGGAGGCTGAGTGACAGCAAGTCTCCTCAGGTCTCCAGGACTCCACTGAGTATTCTAGCCGATCCCAACAATGCTGTATTTTGGATGGTCTCGGTTCTTCCTCTGATTTCTAGTCCACCCAAATTCTTTTCCAGAGCTTTGGGGAATGTTCCAAGGGCACCAATTACAATTGGTATGACCTTCACCTTCGTGTTCCACAGCTTCCCCAGTTCTCTGGCAAGGTCTAAGTATTTGTCTATCTTTTCGCTTTCTTTCATTTTTACTCAGTGGTCGGCTGGGACAGCAAAATTCACGAGATGATAGGTTCTCTTTTTCTTGTCAATCAATACTAGGTCAGGTCTCCTGGCCGGGATTAGGTGATCCGTCTGTACCTCGAAGTCCCAGAGAATTTTGTGCGTCTCGTTCTCTAGGACAGGTTTAGGTTTGTGCATATACCATTTGGTTGTATGGTGAAAATTGAATTTCTTGCACAATTTCCAGTGGATTACCTTTCCCACAGAGTCGTGCATATTCTTGTACTCTCTTTGTGCTAGTTTGCTGCATTCGCTTATTATATGATTGACTGTTTCGTCTCTATTTCCACACATTCTGCACTTGCTATTCTGCTGCGTCTTATCTATTTTTGCTTTCATATAGTTTGTTCAAATGGCATTGTCTTGTGCTGCGATTATTAGGGATTCGGTTTCTCTTTTAAGGTTTCCTTTTCTTAGCCATGCCCATGTCTTCTGGTGTGATATCTCTTGAGTTTTATGCTTAAAGTACCCATGTAGTTGTTTTTCTTCCCATTTCTGCTTTTTGTTTTTTGTTGTATATCTGATTGTCACTGTGTTGCAATTGCTTTTCTTGGCTGCTGCAATTAATCTTTCCTTGCTGTTGTTAGTGTCAAGTGCTCGGATTGCCGTATCTACACAGTCTTCAATGTTGGACAGACCCCTCTCGCCCTCTTTCCTTGGCACATAGAGTCTGTCCGTGTCATCTCTCTGGTGGAATGCCTTGTGCATGGTCATAAGTTTCCTTGTTCTTTGGTCCATCTGTCGGAGTTCCTCTCTTGTCCATTTTAGGAATGGCCCCGAGTATCTTACATGAGGGACTGCCCATGTGTTTATTCCCTTGATAAGTTTTCTGCAACATAGTTTGGTTTCTAAGAGCTTTCTTGTTCTTTTATTCCTTTCTTACTTTTTCTTTCATTTCTATTTGTTTGATGGTGTCCGCTTCTAATATTCCCAGGTATTTCTAGTTCTCTTTTTCTCTAAATGTCCTGATTTCTTCTCGATTCAGTTGTTCTATTTTATTCGCCGCTTCAATTTTCCATTTCTTCATCACTAACATGACGCACTTGTCGATGCCGAACTCCATCCCTATATCTTGGCTATTATTATTATTATTATTATTATTATTATTATTATTATTATTATTATTATATACACATGCAGCAGCAATGAAACAACAGCGTTGCCTCTAACAAAGCCTTCATCAGACAATATTAGAGAGAGAGAGAGAGAGAGAGAGAGAGAGAGAGAGAGAGAGAGAGAGAGAGAGAGAGAGAGAGAGAGAGGCAGGTGCAAATGAATCCATAATGGGCGTTGATATGTGGTATGTGTAAGTGTGGATATGATCGTGTAAGGGTCTCTTACGCTGCACGTGTTTAGGTTGCGTACCGTCCTTTGTTTACCTTGATGAAAGAGTCATGAATCATAACGAGATGTGACTTAGAGTGTAATATATATATATATATATATATATATATATATATATATATATATACTTTCAAAGAAAGAAAAACTTGACAAACCGTCATTTGGCTTTTATAAATTTATTTCGACCAGAACTCAATATGTGCCTAGTCTCATCAGATAGCCTATTACATAAATATTTATTTATGTAATAGGCTATCTGATGAGACTAGGCTCAAATTGAGTTTTGTTTGAAATAAATTTATGATAACCAAATGATAGTTTGTTAAGTTTTTCTTTCTTTGAAAGTATAAATATTGCTCTGTATATACTTAATTTATTAGTTATTATACATTGAGCTCTCTTAGGGATTTGTAAAAATCCTCGTCTAAATCGATAAGTTTGCATCAACATGAGCATGCATTGTGGATGTACAGGAGATGCTGATGAGCCCAAATTGAATTATCCCCAACATACCAGTCAGTTGGATACTCTTACCTTTATATATATATATATATATATATATATTCTTTTCATTTCATTTTAGAAGTCCGTCGCAGACGACGATGACGTTACTTCATATCGTTCCACTCTCTAGTGGCTAGTTAGTTTAATCCTGGATTTGCAGATGCGATCACACTTTGCAGGGGAAATTCTCGTCTGCATTTGGTGGTTCATGATGACGGAGACGTCGCGGCAAAATCCACGAGATGACAGGTTCTCTTTTTCTTGTCCATCAATACTAGGTCCGGTATTATTATTATTATTATTATTATTAGTAGTAGTAGTAGTCAAATTTTAGAAAATAGTGACCTAGCAAAAAATATTTCCCCTAATATAATTTTAAGAAAAAATATTTTAAACATAAATTCATCTAAAGGTGAATAAGTATCGAATTTTTCGTGGAAATTTGTCAATTGATTTTTCATAGAATTTTTATATTTTTATGTAATAATGATACTGGCTATAAATTCATAAATTCATTGATAAACTTACTTAATTCCTGAAATGACTGTGACGTAAGCAGTGACATAGTTTCGGTTACAGACCGAATCGCTATTATTAATAGATTATTACTAACAGGAACTGCAGTCTGTCACATTCAAACTGTTGGAATATTGATAATTCTTCAAACTATAGTTCTACGAGTCATCTTTTGAGTCAGACAATTTTGGAAGGGCAGAATGACATTTTGGAAATATGGCAAAAAGAGTTTAGTGTGTTATAAAAAATGATCGACAAACATTGTCCATTCATGCAATCGATTTTTTTTCTTGTTTTCTTTTTCTTTTAATTATTCATGTTACCATTTTGCTTTTATGAAATGATTTTGCTCAGTCAGTCATTAGGAAGCCATTTTGTACATCTGTTGGTTTCTGTTGTTAATCATCTCACATGATCAAACAAAACGCTTTTATTTATTTATTTTTATTTTCTGCAACTCTGATATTTGCTCGAAGGAGAGCCTATATTAATAGAGAGTGTTAGTTTATAGTTAATACTAGGTCCTTATAATGTGTTAGTGCATCCGCAGATATGATGTTTTTGTGGGGACTCACACAATTTCCCTGGTTATAGGCACTTAAATTCGGATGAAGAAGACAACAACAATTGAAGAATATATGTTTTTTATATATTCAAAAAGATACAAAATTCTAAACTTAATGGCGTTTGCATCAAAACTTATCTGCTGAGGGTTTGTGAGCGACCGGATTTTAGATGTCTTACTGTCATTCTCTCAACACTACAAGTCACTTAGTCATGAAATTCAATTTAGGCGCCAATATCGTATATTGGCGATTCGTCCCCTGGTCCCAAGGGAAGATAATTTATCTCTAATTTTTCCAATCCAGATACACTAACACTGAACGTTCCGTAAAGAAAGACAAAGAACTTGCATGAATAATCAACTTATAAATGTTCATATACATAACATTTCCTTTCTTTTTAGAAGTCCGTCGCAGACGACGAACATGTCACTGCATGTCCTTCATTAGTTGTGGACCATCTGGTGACTAGTTAGTTCAATTCTAGATTTGCAGATGTGGTTACACACATCGCAAGGGAAATTTCCACCTGCATTCTGTGGTGCATAACGATGAAGAAGTCACTGCTCTGCAGCCCTATTGGTCTCAATATTGAGCCGCTCAGCTTCTGTGCGGCACGTGCCCCGTCAACCCTGTCTGTTGGAGACTAGGCCTTCCAGACATGAAGGTGTACTAGCGTATTTCTTCAAAGTCGTCTTCATATGGTCTTTGAACCACTTTCGGGGTCCTCCTGTTCTTCGAGTGCCTTCTGCGTATTCGTCATAAAGTTACATAATATGTAACAACAAAATAACACAATACATATGACACAAACAAGTTAATTGTATAATATGTTCCATGTACAAACTAAGTATTGAGAAGAAGTACCAAAAATTTGTTTGAAAAGACTTACTGTCTTCAATGGTTTTCATGGCGTGGTGAGAAAATTGGAGATCAATTGTCTCTATTCCGCTCTATGAAAATAACTGGAAAACAGGCTAGATAGGTCTTATCTTTTCGAAGACAGTGTACAAAAAAGGACGTTTGAAGGGGTTGAATTGTCACGTGACAAACAGACAGGTGATGTTGGAAGCCACGCCTACAATCCAATAGAAGGCAATCATTTTTGTCTCTCTACGAGCCTAAAGAAAGGCTAAAGCTATTTAAAGTATAAAATGAATTTCCCCCGTCAGACATAAGAATTTTCTACTTTCTATGTGGGGATTGAACATAACTAAAACCAGATAAATGAATTAAAAAAACAAACACAAAATAAAATAAATACAAAAAATAACAATCTCCCAGGAGGACTGAAAGGAAGAACAATCTGTGTATGCTCGTAAAAAGAGGGACCTTCTGGCACCAAAAAGAAAAAAGGAGACAGTTCTTCCAAAAACTTTGACTGGAGGGACAGCTATTGGCTCGGGGAGGAAATTACTCTCCAAGAGATAGTTGTGAATCTGGAAATAAAAATTGAATTTTGAAAGTATCTCTCGTCTTTTTGTGTTGCATAGCGGAGCTCGATTAAAAGGAATGATGACGTTGTAATAGGAATAATTCTATACTTATCTTCTTACTGTTCACTATTTTCTTGGCTTAATCTGGTTGTTGGTCTCTTCTATTTTGGACCGGAATAGCTGGGATTTCTTGATCGGTTTTTGGGCTGGCATTTTCGTCTGGCTGGCATTCTCGCTGTTCTTCAAGTCTAGAAATTACTTGGTGATCTTTTGGGATATCTTGTCTTGTGATGTTGATAGTTTTTAATAACAAATACAAGACGTTCTTGTTTTTTTCTGACCTCCTTTATTTTATACCAAGTAAAATACCTGGGAGAACAGACACTCATCTTACGTCTGTTCCCTTCAAAACCTCAGTCCAGACTGCCGATTCATCACTCTCTCTTTCTCTCACTCTTCGCCTGTTGGCATCAGAGAACGACAGGTAGCCTTTTATACGCCATCCCAAAAATTATAGTAACATTCCACTCTTATCTACAGTTTTTGAGTTTTCCATCTCATTATATTACATTTGTCTCTTTTTCCTTCATTCATTCCTTTTCAGCCTGACGACCGACAAAAAGAAGGTCGACGCTTATTGGGACTAAAATGAAAAACAAGTAACACCTAAATTATCTCCCAACCCCATAAATATAACCTTTTTTCTTAATTTGTAACTTTATATGAAAAACTGGTTCCTTTTCCTCCTATTTTTCATTGTAGGACATCCACAATTCTTCCGTTTTGACTTTTACGACGTACATTACACAAAGGGTCTCAAATAAGTGTCCCGCAAACTACTTTTCCATGTCACGCGGCAGAACAATTTTCATGACTAATATCTTCCAAAAACTTGATAATTTGACTCTCGCCTCTGCTCATGTGCCCCCCCCCCCGAAAAGTAGAATGCACTTTATTATCATTTCGGTCGCCTTCACTTCAAGATTAAAAGCTGAAAAATTTGGAAGAGGTTTTGGGTATTTTATATGTAGCTAGATATTCTGGTTGTGTGTTCTTAGGGTTTTTTGCTTTAACCCCATCTCATTTGGTGATCGCGCTGAAAAGAAGGAATTTAAAGAACGAAAAAAAAAATAGACAAAAGCAGGAGGTAGTTTTATGACTTAGGCTTTATTGACCGAGTCATAGTCGCTTGTAGCAAGGGAATATCTCCCTGGCTAGTAGGAGCGACTAGACCCAGTTACGGCCTAAATTCGAATGTCTGAAAGATTCTTTTTTTGGGGGGAGGGGGAGGATAGCGAGTGAGTCTTTTTTGTCGCACATGCGTGGAAGGTTCTTCAGATGAAGGTCCATGGGAGTTTATTGTTTGTTTTTTATTTTATTTTATTTTAGTTTTATTTAATTCCCACCCATTTAAACATCATTCTTAATTAAAGCAATAACGTAATCTACATCGGTTTGCTTCAAAAAATTATTGTGGTAAATGGGGCAACTGAGATTATAGAAAAATCCACTCACACAACAATACATGAGTTATTAAGTATGGAGCACACAGTAAGAATCGAACTCACTAACAATGGTCCGATACGCTAACCTGCTAATCATCATACCATATAAGGCACCCCCCTTTTTTTAGTATACTTGACAAGGTTTAGCACAAGATCAAGATGTCTGGAGGACCCAGTGAGAATTGAATCTACTAAAAATGGCTTACTATCAAGCCTCGTTAACCATTACATCATGCGAGTTGCCCATTTGTTTTATGTAAGTAGATGCATTCTAATGATCATACAAACGTTAATATATTCAATAAAGATTTTCTTTCATGTTAGAAACAGAGACAATAGCAGCAGCAGTTGACATGGCCGATGCACGTGACATTTATAAAAGAAGATTTATAAATGATATAATATCATTAATAGTGCAGATGGCGATATGCACGAGCACCTCTGCACTTTAATCTCTTCCTTTGTATATATATTTAAAAAAAGAAGAAAAGCTCTTCCATTTCATAAATTGATTTAGTTAGTTGGCTGTCAATCTTTCTTGGATCCGGAGTGGTAGTACCTATTAGAGTACCATTTATAGGTTAAATAGAAAAAATGAGTTAAAAAATGTGTTTGAAAAATTGAGTTTAAAAAGGAAAAATTGAGTACCCATCAAGAATGAATGAAACAGAATGTCTTCGGCATAAAATAAACTAAACGGGAGTTGACATGCCGTAAGATCCATCCAACCAACCAACTTTCTTGCATTATCTTTTACCAAAGTCAGTTTAAGAATTACGGTCTCCAAGTTTTGTTTGTTTGTTTGTTTATTGATTTTAACGACATATCAACCCGTTTGTGGTTATGTCACGCCTACCGGTTATGATGTAATACATATTGTGTATTTATATATATACTTTTAGTAATTGGTTTTAATAATGTGTTAACATTATTGGGGGTTATGTTGTATGGTATTGATTTGTTTCATGTCTATATTCTATGGTATATTTTTGTTTCCCTCAAAAAGGAGAGAATATCCTCCATGACATTTTCAAACAGATCTTTCATATTGTTTGCTTTAAAATAAAGGTTTCTGATGTAAGCAAAAAACCTACATTCCATGAATAAGTGTTTAACTGTCAAAGGTGTTTGACATGTTTCACATTGTGGTTGTTGTTCTTGCTTGAGAATATAGGAGTGCGTTAGTTTTGTATGACCTATGCGTAATCGGGACACAATGACTTGTTCCTTTCTAGACTTCCTTAAAGTTGGTCTCCAGCCTCCCAAGATGGGTTTGATTAGGAAGAGTTTATTGTGGGTGTTGTTATTCCAGTGTTGTTGCCATTTTGTATGAAGGAATTTATTAATTTTAGGTTTCAAGTCAGTATATGGTATCTTGAACTTGTCGGGGATCAAATTTAGAGCCGATTTAGCTGCAGAGTCAGCTTTTTCATCCCCCTTACTCCTATGTGGCTTGGGATCCAGCATATCATAATCTCCTTAGAGTTAGACATCAAGTCTAATCTATTCAAGAGCTTAGTGATGAGAGGATCTTCCAGTTTTTTATTTCTTAATGATAGTAGGACAGAGAGCGAGTCTGAGAAGATGATATATTTTTTGTAGTTATTTTCAAAGATGATGTCAAGTGCTGTATCTATTGCACGGGTTTCAGCTGAAAAAATGGAACTTTCATTTGGGAGAGCTTTTCTTACAATTTTTTTATTTAAAATAGCTGCACATGCTGTTTTATCATAGTCTTTAGAGCCGTCTGTAAAGATGTGGAGGTAGTTGGGGTAGCATTCTAGTTATCTTATGCCAAAATCAGTTTAGAAATGATAGTCTCCAAGTTATACACGATACAAAAATTGTAAAATCTTCACAATCATTTTAAACACATAAACACTTTGAAGGGACACATCAATAAATAATGATCCTCCTTAGATAATAGATAGTTTCAAAAAAACATTTTCCAACCTCTTTTCGCCTCTGGTCTTTGAACAATAGAGACGTTGTTTCAACCCCCCTTCCAGGGAACGGTACAACCACATGGTTATCTTATATACCCTTATTAAGTAAACCCTTTGCTATTTTGTGTTCCTTTTCACATTCTGGTTGTTCATGAAACAATATGTGTATATTTCTAGCTATTGGGATATTTTTATATATTTTTCCTATATTAATAAATATATGATAAATAATATATCTGCAATAATATTCTGCAATAAACACATATAAATGCATTTTTACTTTCAATATTATTTGTAGGTAGAGGATGTAAATAGAAGGATGAGCATTCTTGTATGTGTAAATGAGTTTATCTCGTCTTTCCTTCCGTTGTGTTCAGTATTAGTATATCACAGATATACTAATGCTAATATTGATCCTTTGTGGAGTGAAAACTCGACTAAAACATAATTCTCGCCATAAAGCATCCAAAAACCTTTTTTTATTTTTATTTTTTTTTGTTCATTCATTCTTTAATTGGGGTCTTACGCTTCTGAAAATATCCCAGTTATTTTCCTAAGCAACCCAAGTTAAATCAGTTGGGAGTAATGGCACTAAAGGGGTGACTCCAGCCCCCCCTCCCTCCAGTTCCAGGAATGGAGTCTTTCCACTAAAGACAGTTTAGAATGCGTCCACGAGGTGACCTCGCGAACGGTCACAGTGACAATTCAAGAATCCACCTTAGTCTGTTTTATCTGTTCATTGAACAGTAAAGACGTTTTTTTTGTATCTATTCACTGAATAGTAAAGATGTTCCTCTCGCCTATTCTTTGAACTGAAGAGACATTGTCTCTTCTCCCGGTCATGGTTGTTGTACTCACTTTCATCGAGTAAGACTTTTTACCGTTTTTAACTCCTTTCAAATATACTGCTTGTTCATAAAACAATATGAACATATTTAATTTGTCAGGACACGTTTATGGTTCTTCCAGAGAAGGATCGTGAGAGTTTGCTATTTTTTTTATTTTGAATTTTATTTTAATCCTCACATATACACCTATCACGTAAAAATTGTAAAACGGATCAGAAGTTAAATCATTTATCTAATTTACTTAAATTATTTGTGAGTCAAATTATTAGCGAGGGTTCATAAAAACGCATGTAAAAAAAATAAAAAATTCCTTAATTGTTTTATATACAGATTTTTAGGGATACATAAACTAACTTAATTGAAATTAAACCAAAATTTAAAAAAAAAAAAAAGAAAAAAGTAAACAGTTAAAAAATGATAATAGAATTAACGAGAGAGATATATTTTTTAAAATGACGTAGAAAAGGCCACCGAACATGTCAAGTTCTTCATTTCCTCTTATTTAATTTCATGTGATACTATATAAGCAACTGCGGTTATTTTCGTACCGTCAAGCACTCTCCACGGACCAACCATGATACCTCCAATAATATCAGCACAAATCATAATACCCCCTCCTCTTTGTTGGCGCCTCAAGCTTTTATGACGATCTCATCCATTTACGACCCGACCTTTGCCCAAACCATTAGGTCATCAAATATTGCACGAGTTTCATCTGTGAACAGAACTTTCGAGAAATCGACCTTCATGTTCTCCTTTGCCTATTTCAAATGCATTTGTATGTATACTTTTCTCAATTTATGTTTTGTCACTGGTCTCATTGATGTTCAAACCTTTTTCAGAAGATAATAGCAAATACTTCTAGACACTTTTGCTTCTTCAATGCTCCTATAAAATTACTCCACTGATCAAGGTTAATTACAACTTCAAGTTTCATTCTTGACAAAGAACGTCGGGAAACAACCTTCAAGTGACCCTTATCGACCCTCTTACGTACCTTCGTAGAAGCTGCGACAAATATCTTAACAGTTTGGTGATATCTTCCAATTATTTTGGATATTTCTAATGTAGATTTGCCGTTAGAAAATTCAGATTAAGACGTCCTTTGTAAAGTTGACGGGTTCCCGAACGTTATCGCCCTATTATATCTTGTTCTGTAGTAGCAACGGGGACAAATTAAGGCTGTGTGGCTTGTGATCAGGGAAACGCTTGTAACGTTGTCAGCGTTGGGCTGCTATGTCAAGGGGTTGTACGGAGAGTGGATGGTAAAAAAAATACAAAGCATAGATCGGCCCTTTATCCTAAGATTTTCGGTTGATTTAATCTTTTCCTGTAGAGCAAACAGGTCCTCTCGACTCATTTCTGGATAAAAGAAATATATTCATTTTGTTCGTAGAGTTTGGAACGAGAGAGAGAGAGAGAGAGAGAGAGAGAGAGAGAGAGAGAGAGAGAGAGAGAGAGAGAGGGGGGAGATTGTCAAATTGGCCATAGAATTTTCTCGACAGTACCAAATATAACTCTACTGGCATAATTCTCTCTATTTCCTTGACTACTTGAAGATCAAAAACTCTGGACTCAGATGCGACTTCTCTCTCTCTCTCTCTCTCTCTCACTATCTCTCTCTCTCTCTCTCTCTCTCTCTCTCTCTATCTATCTATCTATATTATATATATATATATATGTAAAAATGAAACTGGAAGTGAATCCGACGGTATGTTGAAAGAATGAATAAAGGAAAGAAAGTACAGAATGGATAATAAAGGATAATTTTAATCAATATCACTTACACATGTGTTTCGGTCAGGAGTTTATCTATGTGTAAATTATTCAAACTATTATTATTATTAAATAAACAAATGAAATAGTGATATTGATTAAAATTATCCTTTATTATCCATTCTGTACTTTCTTTCCTTTATTCATTCTTTCAACACACAACACACACACACACACACACACACACATATATATATATATATATATATATATATATATATATATATATATATATATAAAGTCATTAATTCTGGTTATTTATACAACATTACAATTCTGATACCCACGTGTTACTTTATTATTTCAAACTTTTGATTCAGACACAGGTGATTTTTTTTTTCAATTGAGTTTTCAAAAAAGAAAGAATATCCAAAAAGAATGAATAAAACAAAATGTCTTCGGCATAAAATAACCCAACAAGGGTTGATATACCATAAAATCTTATCAACAACCCAACCATTGGAGACAGGTGAGTTGCTTTGTACATTTCTATTGTACAAAATAGGCGAAATAGTTCATAAGGAACTCACTGGTCTGTACAGAGATAACGGATTATTGGTACTTATATGAAATTAATGAAAGTTATTTCTATCAATTTATTGATACACATAAAATTTAACAAATCATATGTCTATGAAATAAGGATTAGCATTAAATAATCGATAAAGGTTAATATGTGATTATATACCAACCAACCAACCAACCAACCAGCCTTGAATCCATACAGTAAAGTCAGCAAGTGACCAATTGTTAGTATCTTCTGGTGAGCGAAGGCGTCATCCTCTTTTCATTAGCACTAGACCAGGGAGATTGTTTTTGCATCTGAAATGGAGCACCACACCTACCATCAGCTCTCCACTTTACCACCCAGATTCAATTCAACTCATGCACTGAGTTTGTGTAGTCTGCTATCAAACCTGGAACCTTGTGGCTCCTTGTGTGTAAATTATTTGGATTTGAAATATTCTATATCAAATAACAGTGTACAAACAATGGATTCTAGAAAAAATAGAAGCTTATTTTTTTTAAATACAAAGGAACATTGAAAATATACTTATGATTATAATTAAACCTTTGCAAATTTTGGCATTAAATAACCCATAAGGAGTTGATAAGCTATTAAATAAATAAAGCAAACCAAATAAAATATAAATAGTTATGATTCCATTGAAATGTTGCATATTTATATTAGACATATCTAGACATGTTTTGTAGATTGTAGAGTATTTTACCCGTGGACGTATACTTATATATTTAGCTTCTGTTTCTTCTTCTTCTTAGTTGGTGTTAGTCCATTGTTTGTTTTTGATTAACAAACAACAGATTTTCTTTTTACTTTTTTATAGACACCTTTTATTTTATTATTAAACCCAAGATAAACAAATGGGAAAAAATACCTATTTGGACGAGAGATGCCATCCTATGTCTGACTCGTCCAGTCACCCAGCCAAATCTGATTTCTCTAAACTAACTTTCTCACGTTTGCCCTGGCGAATCAGAGAAACGGTCAAATAAAGGGTAAACATTATTAAATGAATTAAATTTTGGCATTAAATAACCCATAAGAAGTTGATAAGCCATTAAACAAATAAATCAAACCAAGATAAATATAAATAGTTATGATGACAATAAAACATTTTCAAATGAATCAAATTTTTGCATTAAATAACCCATAAGGAGTTGATAAGCCATTAAACAAATAAATCAGACTAAACCAAACATATTGAGAATAAAGTCATGAAGTTTAGAAATAGAGCAATAAGGTTGTGTTGGTTTGTTTCGGTTTGTTTATTTGTTGTGTGTGCATCATGATTAAACTGACATTTTCTTCTTGCATCAGGTTAGTTCTGTTGTTGAATATAAAACTGCAGGTGTAAAGACTTAGTGACACTTGGTTAACTAAGTGAGAAAAAAAGAAAAGAAAAAAAGAAAGACGTTAATAAGTCATTGTTCAGTGATCACTCTATGACTTTCCTTTTATGTCAAACTTGAATCTTAAGAATTATCAGATAAACAAATTTCTCATCTTTTGTGTGAACTCTAAAATAAATAAATCTATATATTAATACTCATGTTCTTTAATTGTATGACCGTTATCATCTTGCAACACCCTCTGGTTAAAAATGAGACTGACAAATCATCCAAGATGAAATGCAAAAATGTTAATCCTGATTATCTGGTGTTGCTTTTCTGCCAAATTCTTATTTCTTATTGTTACATAATTTATGAGCAGTCATAATTTATGAACGTACCTGTAGTTAGAATTTGAATAAGGGTCCATTAACTTAAAATCATGGGGTCTATGGAAAGTTATCGGCAATTGTATAGTTTTGTTTTTAAAAAGTTAGTCATGTAAAAACTAGTTGTAAAATGTGTCCCTAATTCTATTTTTAAGCACGGACAGGTTCTGATTTCAAAAAATGTGGTGGGAGAGTCTGTTAACAGGAACTGCATCTGCTTTTTGATTGGAAAATTATGTGCATTTTTTGGACCCTATGACCTTTAGGCACCCCTTTTGCGATCTCGTTTTATAAGGACATTTTTTTTCATTTACAACATCAAAATCTGGTTGTTTGTTAACAGACAATTTTTATAAGTTTTTTTAAACTATAAAACTAACCCCTAACCCTAACCCTAACCCCTAACAAACTACTGGATTTTGACAGTGTAAATGAAAAATATGTTCTTATGAAACGAGATCACAAAAGGGATGCCTAAAGGTCATATGGTCCCATTTTTGTTTAAATTGTAAAATTCAAATCTGATTATGATTTTACAGAGGAATGATTGGTTCAGTTAGATAATCAGCAGCAGTCAGTAAAGATGTCAGTAAAGTGGGTTACAGTAATTCTGTCATTTAGTTTTGAGGGGGACACACACACAGACCCCCCCCCCACACACACACACATATGCACATGCTATAAATGGAACCAAGTTGAAATGTTGCCTTTCAACTGGATAGAATTAAAATTACACCAGCTTCACAAAAAAACAAAAAAACAAAACAAAACATTCCCATCTATTAAATATGTTTATTATTCCCTTTGATATTTGAACATTTACTGAATACCATCCATCTTATTGTTACGATTAGAATTTGTTATATAAAACTAATTTGTATTAGTTGTATTGTAGAAATTGACTTCCCTTGTTGGGATGGGGTTGAAAGGAAAAGGGGTTATCTTCCCTTGCCACCAGGGCTTGCCACTAGATGGCATTACTACCTGGTCATTTAAACTCAGCCCGGGAAGATCTCATTCTCTCTCTCTCTCTCTCCCTCCCTCTCTCTCTCTCTCTCTCTCTCTCTCTCTCTCTCTCTCTCATCTGGTATCCACAAAGATGCACTAGACAAGTTGTGTCTCTGTCCATTGAGACTTGGTGGGGGGCTTGCCTCCCAACTCTACACAAAGTGACATTTCTATTCTCCAATTAGTAGTCTCAAGATTAACTCTACAAGAACTCTTTCTTCCTTCCTCAGGACGTTCATCCTAATTGCTTTGTATCTGTATTTTATGTTAAATATGCTCAGACAATAGAGTCTGTATTTTGTTATATACCTCTTTGTTGGATTTCTTTGTATATGTTCACCTATGTTCAAAGATTTCTCTAAAACCTCCTAATGTATGATAAGAGGTTGCTTAGCTACTAAAACTAAAGCCACATTTAATTCTTATAGTATTGTTTGGAGTATTGTCCTCATCTTTATTGTTATCTACACAACATTTTGCCCAATTTGCCCTCTGGTCTTTTTTAGGTGTTTCTAGTTGAACTCGGAAACCTTCTCAGACTCAGGAACTTTTTCTTTGAACTCAGGAACCTTCTTGTCAAACTTGGGACCCTTCATGTTGTAGAACCTTCACGGAAGTTTAACTCTTAAAGTCCTATACCACCTCATTCCACCCGGCTGGAAGTCACATTCATTTTAACTAATCAGCCTCAAACAATAACCTTTGTTTAAATTTAATATTAAACATATGTAGAAATCTTTGATTTAAGGGAAATAATAGGTAACTTTAGATGCCAAGGTCATTTTTAGCCATTTTTTTTATATATCCTTATAGGGATGCTCTGGACTTAGAAAAATCTCAACAGGATGTTAAGAGTTTTAAATGTTGTGTAGATAACAATAAATATGAGGACAATGGTTTGAATAATCCAAATATTACAAATCATCAAGACTCATCTTAAAAATTCAGAGAAATAGTATAAAACTAATTATGTTTTATTTTGGTAAATAGAATAAAATTTATTAAGATGTCCAGTATTATCCTGATTACAGTCAAGTCACGTTGAAAGAATTGGTTCCTGCTGTTGGTCCTGTAAGCAAGCTCATATAAATAAATGATTTGATTCGGCATTAAATGACCTGAAAATCATTGATGTGTGGTTTTAGTTTGGTTTGGTTTGGTTTACAGCATATCAACCTCAATGGGTCATTTAATGCTGGCAAAGTTTTGAAATAAATTCATTCTTAATGGATAATCAATTTTTGTAAACTCATGTTTTTCTATTCAACCCATAACAGGAACTACCACTCTGGGTCAGAGTGGACCAGGGAGCAATGGAGATGAAGGGGTGCTTCATATTCCACAAGACTCCAAAACTGGAACTTCACCATCAGATAGTTTAATGTCATTCCCAGGACATGTAGACCCTCAGTCACCACCTTCTAGCACCCATATGATAAAAAGGGTTGGACATGTCATAAGCACAATAGGGTTGCGACAATCATATAGGAGCTAGGGCTTGACGTGACCAGCCGATTGATTGGTGGGGGCCTCTCCAATTGCCTGTCTAGCCTAAGTAAGGGCCAAAGTGGAGTGTTGCATGTCATGGACTGCTCAGCCACCTGGGTTCCATCCTTAAGCATCATGGGTCGCCACCCACGACTAACACATGGCCCCATTAGGGGAGTCTCACCCCTCCTCAGAGGTGCAGTCGGTGTATTCTAACACCCCAGATGACAGGGCGGTTGATATGTTGTAATACAAAACAAAACAAATAATACTACGTTGGATATTTGAACCCTTATAGAATGTCACCTATGTGTTTGTTAAGGTTATGATTACAATTTGCTATATAAAACTATGTTTTATTTTGGTAAATAGAATTAAATTCATTAAAATGTTTAATACTACCTTTAATATTTGAACCCTGATAGACTAGCAGATATGTTTTAGTAAGAGCTAGCATTAGAAATTGCTACCTTGGATATTTGAAATTGTCTATAATGCTCTCTATGTTTTTGTAAGTGAAACTATTAAATATTGTTACAAAAAAAAATATATATGTTTTATTTTGGTGAATTGAATTGAATTTATTAAGATGTTCAATATTACCCTGCTTAAAGTCAAGTCACATTCAAAGCGTCAGTTCCTGCTAGATAACTGAAGTTAAGCAGCAATTACTGCATACCATACTTTAAATCAGCATATTAGTATACCCATAGACATATACTCATCTTTTATATTATCTGGATTGTAACTACTTCTATGGATCTGTGTAACTGTTACCTGCATAGCTGGATCTATCTGTTGATTCTGCCATTTGGACTTTGAATGGCTTTCTACTCTTGGGTTTCTCGTTGGAATTCTCGTCTTGATCTTGGGAAATCTTCTGTGTCTTGATCTGTTGTTTGTTTTTGATTAACAAATACAAGACTCTTTTTCTTTTTTTTTGTAGACACCCTTTATTTTAATACTAGAAGTGGCTACCCAGTGTTACCTGGTTAGATGGGGTTAGATAATAAAAAGGTTGTTTTGCAGATCCATTGATTTTTTTGGTCTTATATAATTGATTTGTTTATGTTTTAATCACGAATGCCACCAATAACTTTTTCTTTTCTTACTATTCAAATACTAATTTTTGAATATCTTCCCAGATATAAATAAAATCTTCATTATTTTTTGCACAAAAAGCAATCGCTCGTGATAGTGAATGTGTATATATATTTACTTTGTTATTAATTGTTTTATTTTCATAGTTTCCTCCGGACATACATACATACATACAACTGCCCTTTATATATGTATAGATAAACCCAAGATAAATACACTATAGAAATAAAAAAATAGAGGGGGGGAAAGATATTTGAGTCAACAAGTTCCTGCTGAGGGGGGACCAAAAAGAAGCGAGTCCGCCGTCTTCTCGCAAGCCAAACTTTCTTTTGGTCAACACAGTCTTCGTCTTCATGTTCGACCAGCAGCTGAAAAGGTCGTCGTTGTTAAAATATTTTAGCAGCTCAAAAATCGCAACTCCCACTTAGTTTTGTTTCTTTGTTGAATTAAAATCAATTTCTTTGTCGGGTCTTTCACAAAGCACTTCATTGCTGACTGCCGTCTCGCGTCGGCCAACTGCTTCTCCTCAGCGCTCCATTCACTTGTTATTTATGGACACAGTCCCCCAACATCTGGGCACCTGAATTACACCTCGTGTCCATCCAGCACCTGAATCGAATTTCTTTGCATTTCGGAGGGCGCAGATTCGACTCCGGCAGGCAAGACAATGTCTTGCTCTTTTTCTAAATGAGTACGGTAGTACTCGTTCTCCATCACATACACATGAGAAAATGGCTATTTAGACAAGAGACACCATTGTATGTCTGTCTCATCCACTCACCCAGTCAAATCTGATTTCCCTAAACTAACTTTCTCACATTTGCTCTGATGAATCAGAGAATAGGTCAAATACAGGGTTAAATCCCATCAATCAAATTCCTTGTATTTTAGTAAAATACTGTTTGTCTGATTTAACTATGTAGGAATAGCTGTTCTACAGTTTATGAGAAACAAAATATAGGTTCACAGAAAGCAATGACAAAAGGGAAAGCACATGTACCTTTTAACCTATTTTATTAACATGTAAACACAACAACAGACAATATAACAAGTACTTAGGGGCAGTACTCACAGTTCTTATATCTCCCTCGTTGAGGGGGGTGCTCAGGTTGAGTCTTCAGTTGTGACTCCCACACTGAGGGGGAATTCCTTCAGTCACCGGGGACTGAGATAAGAGCTCGCTTCTACGAGGCTCACTCATTGGTACCAAAACAATAAAGAGGGTCTTCCACTCAACCCGACCAGGGACGTTACTTTTTCTACTTCCTGTCCCCAAGGCGCAGGAGAGTTCTAGTCCCTAAAACTACATCACTATACACAATTGAGAGGTAACCTATCAATTAAATAACATAATGAGCTTGTTGTTTTTCTTAGACTTTCAAGTATTCCTATCAGATTCATTTTAGCTCAGTTAGTAGAGCATCCACCAAGGAACCACAAGGTTCTGGGTTCAATACCACTTCTTACAAACTCAGCACATGAGTAGCACAGGGATCTGTGCGGTAAAGTAAGGAGATGATGGTCGGTGTGGTACTCCACCTCAGATACCAAAAAACAATCTCCTTGGTCTAATACTAGTGAAAAGGAGATAGACTCCCTTTCTGATACTGATAAAATTGAATTTATTATGATATAACCTTTAATATTTGAACCCTTACAAACGCCATCTGTGTTGCTGTTTTTAATTTATTTATTTATCATTAGAATTTGTCATAAAAAACTACTTAAGTTTTATTTTAGTAAATAAGATTACATTTATTATGATGTTCAATACGACCTTTGATATTTGAATCCTTGCTGAGTGTCATCATTGTTTTCGTTAGAGTTTCTATATAAAACTACTTATAAAAGTAAAAAGTTGTTGGGGCGGCCTAAAGTCATATCAGCCAATCAGCGAAGGAATCTATCCCCTTTTCACTAGCGCTAGACCAAGGAAATTGTTTTTTGGCATCTGAGGTAGAGCGCCACACCTACCATCAGCTCCTTACTTTACCGCACAGATGCCTGTGCTACTCATGCGCTGAGTTGGCGAGGACCGGAATTGAACTAGAAACCGTGTGGTTTCTAGCCGAACGCTCTACCGACTGAGCTAGTCTGAGTTAAAAGTGATAAGGATAATCTAAAGCCAAAATATTTTAGACTTTATTTTCCTGATGCAGGTATCATTGGGGAACAAGAAAAGTTTTGCTAAATGAGCCAAAGTCTGGTCGGTTTACCAAAACGTTTCTCGTTCCCCAATGATACCTGCATCAGAAAAATAAGGTCTAAAAAAATTAAGTTTATTAAGATATAACCTTTGATATTACCTTTGATACTCTTACAGAATGCCATATTTGTTGCTTTTATTTTAAATTTATTTATTTATCATTAGAATTTGCCATATAAAAACTAATTATGCTTTATTTTGGTAATTGAAATTAAATTTATTATGATATTCAATACTTTGATATCTGAACTCTTACAGACTGTTTTTGTTAGCATTAAAAATTGGTACTTTGGATATTTGGACTTGTATTTCAATCTTTCCCCTACTCTCTTTTCTTCCTTATTTCTTATTATATTTTTTCTGTGTAGCATGCCCTTTTTCTTCCCTTTCTTTCTTTATAATAAAAGCGAAATGGTCCATTATTTACCTGAGGTGACAACACTCATAAGAAATAAGAATTTGTCAGATAAGAAAAACCAATAATCAGGATTTACATTTTTGCATTTCATCTTGGATGATTTGGATGGAGTCATTTTTAACCATTTTACAACTGTTATCATTTGCAAAATGATAACAGTCGTACAATTACGTAACATGAGTATTAATATATAGATCAGGATGATCTGGACAGTAATATCTTATAGATGTGCAAATTCATCTCTGCTAAATTGCAAGTCAGGCATTGGAATGATATAGACCAAAAAAAAAAAAAAAAAAAAAAAAAAAAAAAAAAAAGAAGAAAAAAAAGAAAAGAAATAGGTTATATATTCATGAATGTGATACGTTTATTTTCAGAAGATAGGCAAGTGCACAACAGATAGGTAGGTGATGCGAGCAAGTCCTTTCAATATGATTGCATAATCAGTAAGACTGTCAGATGTGTCATGCACATGAAAGAGTGGCATATGCACAAATGATGATGCAATGTTTGTTTTCACAAGATGCAGGTTGACTAGAAACTCAGAAACATGATGAAGAAGTGAGACACGTAAGAGAAGGAATGCAGAAATCACTGACAGGTCTACTAGCAACTCACTCAGTAGTTGTCTTTCTTTTTTGTTGTCTTTGTTTTTCTTAAATAATAAATAGGTTGGCAGTTGAGATTCCATTTTCAGTCAGAGACAGAATCTACTGTGATCAGCATCAAATGAAATATACAAAAGAAGATGGAGGTCTGTGATTATCATCATAGGAAATGGATTTGTCAAACTAAGTTCAAAACATACATATATATATATATATATATATATGAGGTTAAGTAAACAAACAAATGTGTTTATTTTTTTATATGGCTTTAAGCCGACAATTTTTGGAGGATATGTGCTTAATTGAAGTCATACCTAATTCTGAACGTTAATTAGTTAATAATTAATGAATTTAGGCGGGCATATATGTTCAAATGTAAGACTAAAAAAATCGAGAAAATGTCAATCCCTGAATGTACATTTCGACCTATTAGGTCTCATCAGCAAGGTTATAGACATGGGAGACTGCTCCGTGTGTGACTCGAAACCTCGACTGTCAAGCTGACAGGCGAAGTCTCTAACCGTTACACTAGCTTGCCATTTCCACATTCTACGTTTGTTTTGAAACTTATTTATATTCCACTTTTTATTGACTTGCTACACGACAGTATGAGAGTAAGTAAACAAACAAATGTGTTTATTTTTTTATATGGCTTTAAGCCGATAATTTTTGGAGGATATGTGCTTAATTGAAGTCATACCTAATTCTGAAAGTTAATTAGTTAATAATTAAAGAATTTAGGTGGGCATATATGTTCAAACGTAAGGCTAAACAAATCGAGAAAATGACAATCCCTGAATGTACATTTTGACCTATTAGGTCTAAACCCCTCCACATGAGGTGGATGGTCAATTTCTTAAGAGGAGTTTAACAGGTTTCAATTCAGAGTTTTCCTTCTCCTAGACTGGTTGCCTAGCCAAGGTTAAAGAGCCCAGTCTGCCCTACTATTTACCCAAAGCTGGAGGGAGAATAGTTAGAGTCATACCTTTCCCAAGGGTATTTGCATAATGTGAACTTTGGCTTCGTCCAGAATTTGAACTCGGGTTGACAAGTCCATTTCGTACGACTCTAACCAGTACATCACACACTTCCCTCAAAATATCAAAGGTAGTATTGAACATCATAATAAACCCTTCTCCTAGACTGGTTGTCTAGCCAATGTTAAAAAGCCCAGTCTGCCCTACTATTTACCCATACCTGGAAGGAGAGCAGTTCAAAATCTGTATAAGACTGTATTTCCAACATAGGTTGGCAGTTAAGATTCCATTTTCAGTCAGAGAGAGAATCTGCTGCAATCAGCATCAAATGATACAAAATAAGATAGAGGCGTTTGTTGTGTAATGGTTATAATTGTAGGAAATGAACTTGTTGAACCAAGTTCAAATCCTGGACGAGGTTGTATTTCCCATAGGTTGGCAGTATTCCATTTTCAGTCAGAGACAAAATCTGCTGTGATCAGCATCAAAATAAAAAATAAGATAGAGATGTTTGTGATGTAATGGTTAGAGTCATAGGAAATGGACTTGCCGAGCTGAGTTCAAATCCTAGATGTGGCTGTTTGCATTTTACACAGGACTGATACCCTTGTGAAAGGTATATATCGTACTAAGTAACCTTGGTTAGGCAACCAGTCTAGGAGAAGGAAAAACTCTAAATTGAAACTCTGCTTAAGAAATTGACCTAGTGTTACATCCTACTCATGTGAAGGGGATTGGTAAATATATATAAAAGAAATGAAAATCTCTTTTACCTTTTTATCTTTTATATATTTTATTTTATTGCTATTTACAAAAAAAGGCATTGGGATATCAGGCACAAAAGTGAACATACAGAATTTCAATTGGTCTTTCAATAAGATTATAAAAGGCCACAATTGGAGGTTCAGAAGTTTTCATATGGCCCTTGACACTGCAGGTTCCCTACTCCTGAATTAGGTCATATCCTGTTGGAAACTCTGGTGTTTCCCTTCTTTCTATACAAAAATCTGACCATGAGAAATAATATAACAGGATAAAGAAAATAAAAAAGTGTATGATTACACATTCATTTAGATAAGAAACAGGATATTTCTCAAGTTGTTTTGATATCTTAAAATAAATGATTTTCTCAATTGAGAATCTGGGGTAGTTCCTATGGCATACTGGCTAACATACTGGACTGCAACATTATATTAAGTGAGTTTGAAACCCAGTTGTGCTATTACATTCACTTTCAGACTAACACCGTTGGGAAAGGTTTGAACCCCCCCCCCCATTCTCCAGCTATGAGTTAAATAATACCACTACTGTTATTCTATAAGGCTTGTTTTGGCATTAAATATCCCACAAAGATTGATATGCCATTAAACTAAAGAAACCAAACCAAACCAAGCAATACCAAATCTACAGACCAGTTTTATTTCATTTATTTTAACCTTTCATTGCCCTTTATAACTTTTTAAGGAGCCTTGTAAAAATATATTTCCCCTAATTTTTTTTAGTAAAAAACTATTTTAAACATAAATTCATCTAAAGTTGAATAAGAATTGAAATTTTCATGAAAATTTGACAATTAATTTTCATAGAATTTGATATTTTAATGTAGTAATGATACTGACTATAAATTAATAACTCATTTATGAACTTACATAATTCTTGAAATGATTGTGATGTAAGCAGTGACATAGTTTCAGTTACAGACAAATGGACACCAAATCTCTATTATTAATAGATACATATATTAGAAATATATTATACATATCGATATCATTGGCCTATTGTCGGTATCAGCTGGATAGTGCTAGGTCAGAGAGATTGTTTCTGCTGAGGTGGAGCGCAACACCAAGCGTCAGCTCCCCACTTTACCATACAGCTCAGATTACCCAAGCTGTGCTACTCATATGCTAAGTTGGTGAGGACCAGTATCGAACCAAAAATGTTGTGGTCCCTTGACTGATGCTCTACCAAATAAGCTAAACTGGCCCCTCCACATTCATGAATACAGTGCCAGACTTAGCATGCATAAATACATATCATACATATACATATATATAAACTTCAAACTTCAAATTTTGAACAGACTGATAAACAGGGACTATTGCAGTTTTTCTCGTTATTCTGTGATATAATTTTTTTATTACCTTTCCTTATATCAACAAATGCCCTGAAGAAGATCTAATTAATAGATCAAAACACTGCAGCGTTGGCCAATAAACTTACCACTCAATTTATTTAAACCTGTGTTTTTTTCAATTTTCTTAATATACTACATACCGTCAGATTCATTTCCATCTCTTCACATATATATATAAATACAGTATTTCAGTACTTTCTAATTTCAGTACTTTGTAAATACAGTATTGTAAATACAGTACCAGACTTGGGTTTGTAAATACAGTATTGCTCATAAATCAGTACACTCCAAAAATTATTTCTTTGAATTTTTGAGATGGGGCTTGATGATTAGTATTATTTGTATTATTCGGACTACTGTCCACATCTTTATTGTTATAAAGAAGGTTCCAGAGTTTGAAAAGAAGGTTCCTGAGTTCAAAAAGAAGGTTCTTGAGTCGGAGATGATTCCTCAGTCCGACAAGAAATACCTGAAAAAGGCTGGAGGGCACATCAACTGAAATGTTGTACAGATAACAACGAAGATGAGGACAGTAGTCCGAATAATACAAATAATACTCCAAAAATTATTTTATAAAGAATTAATTTTCTTTTAGTCAAATGGTTCTTAACTCTTTGCCTACCACACGGCTGTACCAAATTTTCTTGTTATTTTTTACCTGTATGATGGGATATTTCAAAGTTCACTATCTATTCACCGCAGAACTCATTCTATTCAAATAAAGTCCTATTATTATTGTAATCTGAGTGATTTTTTCCATGTAAGCAAGTGACGTGTGAGAGCTGCTGCCAGCAGTTTACAGTGGGATCGTAGTGGTGGGAGAGCCACTGTGAGTGGTTAATTAGGCAAAGAGTTAACCTTTTTTCAACCATTTTCCTCTTAATTTTTTGTGTGGACCCCCGTAACCATTTCACAGAAAAACAAAAGCTTCTTTTATTTTTCACTAATAAGAAAGTAAAGGAATTGTATAAATAATTAAAGAAATCAATATATCAATACTCATGTTCCTTAATTGTATGACCATTATCATCTTGCAACATCCTCTGGTTAAAAATGAGACTGTCCAAATCATCCAAGGTGAAATGCAAAAATATAAATCCTGATTATCTGATGTTGCTTATCCGCTGAATTCTTACTTCTTATGAGTGTTGTCATCTCGTTTTTATTATAAAGAATTCCGTTTTTATTATAAAGAAAGAAAGGGAAGAAAAGGGACATACTACACAGAAAAAATATAGTAAGAAAGAAAAGAAGAGAGTAGGGGAAAGATAGAGAGAATGGGGAGTGTGTGGAAATGATGACGCTAATCTGTTTCAATCGAACACAATGAAAAAAAGAGTGAAGAGAAAAAGTTAAATTATGATTATTATACTTTTTACATATTGAACTATTCAGCAATAGCTTTTAAGTAAACATATCCAATGTTGTAATAATTAAATTATCATTCTCAGGTCCTGCTAGTAGTAAATTATTATGCTTTATTTTGAAGGAAAAC
>CM042144.1:108620767-108645767 GCA_023376005.1 Doryteuthis pealeii | reverse complement strand
TTATCTTGAGTTTCTAGAATCTGGCCCTTTTCGTATATAATTCCAAAGAATTCTAGTTATTTTCGTTACATCGATGATATTTTACTCATCTACCCACAAGAACTTGACATAAACAAGATTACAGATAGCCTAAAATAAAATTGAACACACCATAAAATTTACGCATGAATTAGAATCCAATAATTCTTTACCTTTTTTGGATATTTTACTCATAAAAATAAAGACAAATTAGAATTCAAAGTCCACCATAAATCCCTGTAAAAATGACCACATACACTTTTACTCACACCACAATACCAGCATTAAAAGGAATTATTATTGGCTTCTATCTTAGAGCCCTCCGTATCTGCACTCCTAAATACCTAGACGATGAGTTCAATTATATAGAAAATTCCTTTATAAATCTTCTTACCCTAAGTCTTTCATACAATCTGCTAAATCCAAAGCTCTCAAAATCCATAAAGGAAAACAGTCACAAACCCCCACTAATACATCTTCTAATATAACAAAACTTCCCCATAGATACATAGTTTTACCTAATAACCCTTCCACTAACTCTATAGAAAACAATTTACACCACCTTGGTATCAAAATCGTTACTATTTCATCCAAATCAATTAGAAGCTTACTCAAATGGGGTCTCACCATCCTATAAAATCCGAGGCTGGTGTTTACGCAATTCCATGTAAAGATTGCGACAAAAATACATTGGGGAAACAGCAAGAACTCTCAAAAGCGTTTATATGAGCACAAACGCATATTAAATTGGGCAATTTTCAGAACACCCTCCTCCAACATATGTCTGAAACTAATCATAACTTCAATTTCAATGATGCCACAATATTAGCCCATATTCACAACAAAAGACTACGACAGATTTTTGAAGCCTGTGCAATTTCGCATTTGCCCTCTCTTAATAATCAACATTTTTTTCAATATATCTCCGTTTTTAGCTAAAATAGTGTTAAACAATTACAAAATACCAGGCTTCATTTAATTATTTATTATTATCATTCCCACTTTGTTCCCTTAATAACCGACATGTATTATTATTATATCTCCTTTCTAGTTAAATAGTGTTAAATAATTACTAAATACCAGGCTTCATTTAATTATTTATTTAGTTATCATTCCCACTTTGTTTCCCTATGTTCTTAAAAATAATCAGCCATTAATACTTTTTCTCGTCTTTTGCATGTCTTCGAGTGGCGTCACGCGTCATGACACCTTCGCGTGAGTAGATCGCGACTTGCCTTTCAAATTAAAACGCTGATCAAATACAGTTACATAACTAAAAGATTTTCATCTCCTGTCATATAAAAACATCCATCATTTTCTTCACCCCAACAGACATCCTGATGAAGTTCAATGTAACCGAAATGTTTTAAACATCGATTATTAAATTCATCTCAATTTCGGAATACTTGTTTTTCAAATTTTCTTTATATTGTCGGATTAATTTCCATTTTATATATATATATAATATATACATATATATGTACTATATATATATATATATATATATATATATATATATATGTATCACTTATATATCTATATATCACTTATGTATATATATCACATATATATATGACTTTAGGCCACCTGTTGACTTTATATATATATATATATATATATATATATATATATATATATATATATATATATATCCTACTAACCTAACTTACTAGCCATTATATAATGTAAAGAAACCTAATTCACTAGTCTGCTTAAGTACAGTACAAAACCAGATGAATAGGGCACTCAGTGAAGATCAAACTCACTTGTAAAGGTCTAGTAGCATAGCTCACTGACCATTGCACCATATGAAACACTGATTTTCTTGTCAGCTTAGTTGCAGTACAAGGGAAGAATAATTGGGCACCCAGTGAGAATCAAACTCACAAATAAAGGTCAACTAGCCTGGCTCACTAACCATTGCACATTATAAATCCCTCTGATTTACTTGTCAGCTTAGTTGCAGTACAAGGGTAGAAGTATTGGGCACACGGTGAGAATCAAACTCAGTAGTAACGTCCTGCTAATCTAGCTCACTAACTATTATACCATGGGATGGTACCCTAATGTAGTAGTAAACATAGTTGCAATAGAAAGCCAGAAGAATTGCGCACCCAGTGAGAATCAAACTCACGAGTAACAGTCTGCTAGCCTAGCTCGTTATCCATTACACTAAGTGAGACAGTTCTTTAACAGAATCGGTAAGCAGAATTAACAAGTGTCAGACAAGTTGGTAGGTATGAAGAATTTGTACAGCAGAAAGATAGCATGACCAAAATCGTTTAGTACAACTGTGGTACGGACCTAAGCGTCTGCGGGTTGGGGTGGGGGGAAGCCTTTTCTTAGCCAAAAACCTGATTCAACCATCAGCAGGGCAGCTTATCATGTTTTACCTGTTGTCTTATATTATCTCAAGTGCAAGCACTTGTTGCCAGTGAGGATTCCGTATGATTTTCTTTCCTTCACTTTGTCTTTTGCTATTAGTAAGTTATTAGTTCTTCTTACTGTGAGGTAATTCTTGATTTCATTCTTTTAAACCTCTAAAAATTGTTTTACATTATCAATACTGTTGACCATATCTGTACTAATAACATGCATATACAACAAAATAGCGGTTTACAACTTGAACGAGAAGGCTAATTGCTGTGCTTGATTTCTTATCTTAAGAAAATAGGATAAATCTTATTTTTGAAATAACCCTTACTTCCTATTTTAACATTTACCCTATTTTCGATTATACTCCCTCTGTTGCAGATCTTTTTATGCATTCTTAGTCAGTTTCATTAGCCTTTCTAATTTAATATGATATTTTATTATATCAAAACTTAAATACTTGCACCCGGAGGGTGCATATATTTGCTAGTATATTTAATGACGTGAGCAACATTTTAAATGGATAAATAAATATATGTACATTCTTTTAAAAATACCTTATGTTATATTTTTTAAAATTACAACTCGAAAGACCTCATATAGTTTTGAAACAGAACGCTACTAACGACAATAGAATGTTAAGTTTTGTTCTCATTTTTTTCTTCTCTATCTAAATTGAATAATATCCAGAAGTTACAACATCACATATTAACGATGTTCTAATATTAAATGATTTGATGATGTTCTAATATTAAAAAATAAAAATAAAAAAAAAACGAAACGTTTAACTTTGGCTAATACTTCTAACTATAATTTAAAAAAATTAATCCTCTGAATACCTTGTTTTTTTTTTATAGAGTCAACGGCGCTTGGTAACTGTTAGGTTCTCACCTATTCGTTCTCCAGACTAATTTCATATATATATATATCATCATCATCATCATCATGTCGCGCAATTTGCACGGATATTTATGACGGTCTCTCGCCAACCCTCCCTATCACTCATCGATTCTGGGAGCTCCTCCGCGCAGCATCCAGTATCTTTACATAGTTGGTTAATGTAGGTCCTGGCTGGGCGGCCTACGTTAGCATGTCCATGTGTTGGCCTCCACAGTAATACGTCGCTTACGAGCTCATCCCTGCTTCTCCAGCAGTGCCCCGCATGCCTAGCCCTCCTTACTCGTATGGTTTGTGATATGGGAGGCAGGTGGTCATACAGCTGCTTCTTGGTTGGGTGCTGTTTCCACTACTTATTCAGGACTGCTCGCAGCATTCTTATGCAGCTCCCATCTAGCTTATTCTCAAGGCGTTTCGTTAGGGTCCAGGTGGTACAGCCATACAGCAGTACCGATATGACCACAGCCTGGAAGAATCGTCTCTTTAGTTTGTCAGGGAGGTCGGATTTCCATACGACTGATAGTTTATTGGTGGCCAACCATGCCTTTCCTATTCTTGTGTTAACATCGCTTTCTGTGGATGAGATATTACTACCTAGGTATGTGAATTTTCCCACTAGTTTAAGAGGCCTACCGTCTAGTGTGGAGATGTCTCCTTGCTTTTTGAAGCTCATGAACTCGGTTTTATCAGAGTTCACATAGAGGCCGACATTTTTTGCTGCCTCCTCCAGGCTGTGTAGTAGTGCCTCAGCTTGTGTCGGTGTATCTGCAAGAAGTGCGAGTCGTCAGCATAGTCTACATCTGTGACAGTTTGTGCGGGGTATCGCCGCTTCTTGCCTTTTTTAGTGTGAAACCTTTTTCTTTTATGGTATCTAATAAAGTTCGGAGTATATAGTCTAGGCAAATATGAATATATATGGAGCCAAAGTATCTCCCTGTAGGACCCCAGCGGCAATGTCAAAGAAATCTATGTCTCCATCAGGCGAGCGTACCATCGCTTTAGTGTCTTTGTAGAGCATCATTATGGCGGCAACAGTTTCTTTTGGGGAGACCATACGCTAGTAGTATTTGTTCCATTTTCCCTCTGTGTATGGAATCAAATGCCTTAGAGAAATCTACGAATAGTAGCGTTGCCTCTAGATTCTTTGCTCGAACCCCTTCTATAATTCGTCGTATAGTCAGGATTTGTGAGGTTGTGGATCTATTTTTGCGGAAACCGTTTTGGTTTTTCCTAAGGATTTTCTCGATTTCGGGTTGGATGCGGTTTAGAAGAAGGGCATTATATATCTTAGCTGCAATAGCAGTAAGAGTTATGCCTCTGTAATTTTTAGCGATTCCCAGGTCTCCCTTTTTTGGAAATGGGAGGATGCATCCTTTCGTCCATTTATCTATTCTATTTTGTCTATATACAGCATTGCATAGCCTAAGCAGTATGTCATTGAACTTTTGTCTTTCATACCTCTGGGGGTATTTCATCGAGACCTGCTGCTTTTCTACCTTTTAGTTTCTTTAAGACTTCGTCGAGTTCTTCTGTTGTAAAATCTCCCAGTTTTATGTCTAGCTGTCTATCTATGATTTTTTGGGTGTTATTTTCTATGATTTTAGGTGGGTTCCCCAGTAGTTTCTGGAAATGGTCTTTCAATTTCTGTAGTCTATCTTTCTGGCTGGTTGCCTTTAGCTTTGATCTAGAGGTACTTTTCCTACCACTAATATCATTTACAATTTGCCACGCTAATCGCGACTGTCTGTCTTCCACTGATTGTCTGATTTATTATTTGTGTTTGTATATATTCTGTTTGTTCTTTTTGTATGTTTAGTTAGTTCTATCTGGGCTTTCCTAAGGCTATGTAGATTGGTGCTAGTTGGATTTGTTTTATTATGTTGGGCTGCTTTTTTATATCATTTCTTTTTTCTCTAACTACTTCTGTCTCCCAAGGAACGGTGTGTTTAGATCTTAGTTTGGTTGGTACGCACCAGCTGCTGCTTCTAGGTGAGCACTGACGAAGTTTTCGTATTCCTCGTTTGGTGAGAGACTTTCAGTTGTCTCCTGGAGGATATCAAATTTATTTCTTACTGTGACAGCGTAGCGGTTGCATATATCGCTGTTGGCAAGTGCTGACCATTGGTACCGTGTAGATTTACTAGTTTGCCTTTTATTTCTACGCAGGCTTAATCGTAATTTCGCAGTGACTATTCTGTGGTCGGAGGATACTCCTTCAAAAGAGGAATATGCCTCGCAGTTCATTGCACTATTTATCCATTTCTTGTTTATTAGGATGTAGTCAAGTTGTGCTTTTGTGTTATTTGGATATATATATATATATATATATATATATATATATATATATATATATATATATAAAGTCCTTTGAAAACTTTAAAAAACTTTCAAAAACATTTTTTCCACAAAAACATATTTTCCTGTCGATGACCTAAGGTCGATACTAGTTTAAACAATCGAAAAATAAACAGCATAAGAAATATTCCTATTTGTCTTATCCTTTTTTTACCCTTATATATATATATATATATATATATATATATATATATATATAATATGTTTGTGTGTGTGTGAGTTTTGAGGATTACACTGGCGAGAACCTGAGAGTTACCAAGCACCGTTGAATTTTTTGTCTACGCTACACTAACTTAGATATATATGCTGTATCACTGATATTGAACCCTTTTTATTTATAAATATAGCAAATTATATATATATATATATATATATATATATATATATATATATATATATATATATATGAGGTCGGCTGAACGGTTAAGATGACCCAGATACTCTCATGGGACCAAATGAGGTTTATTTTCAAAATAGTCCTTCTTGCGGTCCACTAACTTCTTCCATTGGTCTTACAGTGCTTAGCTTTCATTGGTAAAGTCGTCAACAGCACGTATGACGTCCTTATCCTTCCTTTTATATATATATATATATTATATATATATATATATATAGAGAGAGAGAGAGAGAGAGAGAGGGAGATGAGAGAGAGAGAGAGAGAGGAGAGAGAGAGAAGAGAGAGAGAGAGAGAGAAACTATTTGTCTAACTTCAAAAAAATTTTCAGTAGCCCTTCATTTATGAGCACGAATAAATCATAATAGAGTAATAAAAACATTTGGAAATATAATTCTAATTAAAAAAATCGTTTCGAATTTGTTCCTTTGTTTTTTGTTTTTCTAATTATGTTTTCTTAATAGATTTTTCTGGTTTCCCTCAAATTGTACTCCCAGAGATCCGGTGCCATTAGAAGTTCCTACCCACACAGTTTTAGGGTCTTTGAGTCATGTAACCCCCCCCCCCACACACACACACTCTCTCCGCACTAAGGTGAGAAATAAATGTGTATAAAAACAATGAAACTTGGAAGGAAGTGTTTGTATAGACGGGAATAATTGGGTGTGGCAAAGGTTAGTCTTGGCTACTTCTGATAATTACTATACATTATTTCCGGGGCATAAATCACAAGACCAAATAAAAAATTAAAAAAAGAAAATATTTAAGGCATTCTTTGTGTATTAACTTCGGTTGGGGGGGGGGTTCGACGTCTGGAAACCATGATTAAAATAAGTAGAAAGAACTTGATATGAGTGAATGTAAAAAATAGAAACCCATTAAAACGAGTACACACTTAATGTTCAGGTCACAACTTCGTTCAGGTCCCATACTCATTTTTTTTCGGGGACAAAACGAATATTCTTCCCTTCTCTCTATTCATTTTCTCTCCCTTTTTATTAGATTATTTTTTTATAAAACTACATGGGCTTTTTTATAGATTAATTCTCCAGTAAATAGTTTATATATATATATATATATATAATATATATTAATTATATATATAAGTTGTTGGCAACCTTCCGTCTATTTTAGACGATGGCGTAGTTTTTTCTTTATTGTTATTAGTGGTTTTTTTTTGTTGTCTTTTGTTTTTTTTGTTGGTTTTTTTTTGTTTTTTTTTGTGTTGTTGTTTTTTTTGTTTTGTTTTTCACTCACTTACAGCCACGTGAGTGGCTGAACAGACCGATCCTCGAATGGCAGTCTCTGGTGCAATGGGTGCAAACAAAAGGTGATGCTTCCTGTAGGTGTTGGGGGTGCTGCTGTTTCTCCTTTCTTTTAGCTCTTTTTTCTGTGGCAGCTCTCTTCCACTCTACTTCCCTTCTTTTTATTCCCTGCCTGACGAGGAGGCGCCAGGTTGCACGGTCTTCTGCACAAGCCTCCCAATATATATATATCAATTCATCCGCACGAGTAGGGTGCGACCCAAGGTCAATTTCTTAAGCTGAGTTTAGCAGGTTTGAATTCAATTTTTCATTCTCCTAGACTGGTTGCTCAACCAAGGTTAAAGAGTTCAGTCAGTCCTCCTATTTACCCATAGCTGGAGGAAGAATAATTGGCACCTTTCCCAAAGGTATTAACGTTATGTGAAATGCAAACAGCTGTGTCCAGGATTTGAACTTTGGCCGCCGAGTCAATTTCCTTTGACGATTACTGTTACACCACGTGCCTCCAATATATATCATATACGAAAATAGAAACAACTTATATTTCTCGTGAAAGAAAACAAAGAAAGTCTACCTTTAGATAAATTGTACTCGGCTTAAAAAAGGGACTTATTTTTCGAGTTCCGTGGGCATTTTATTCATATGAGAAACTGTTAACTGTTTCTAGATGATTTTTTTGTGCTGATTTCAAATCTAAAGACATCTCCGCTGTAAGTGTGTGCTCTGCTTCAGAAAAGGGGAGAAAATACAAGGAGTGAAATAGACAGAAAATGTCCATTTTTATGGTTTACATTATGTAAAATGAAGTTTAAACAAGCTGTTTAACATATTTAAATGTATCAACTCATTGGTTTCCATAAAAGGAGCGAACGGTTCTAATTAATATTTCATAATGCAAAGGTTTGAAAAGTTCATGTTTATGCTTAAATGTCCTTTTATTCGTTCATACAATTCAATTTGGAAAAGAAGAATAAGATTACCTCCTTTGCATTGCCAAGACTTTCTACTAACAACCAATCGATGGTGTTGCCAAAGTGTCCGTGTGTAGTATATAAGAAAAGAGCGCGAGGATTCGTCCTTCTTTATTTGCACGATGACTTAGAAACATAACGTGTGTTGTCTTCCGTTTTTATTATAAAGAAAGAAAAGCAAGAAAAGGACAGAAAAAAATATTATAAGAAAGAAAGAAAGTTGCAGAAAGATAGAGTGGGGTGGTGAGTGCGCGGAAGCGATAACGCTAATCTGTTTCAATCAAACACAATGAAAAGAAGAAAAGAAGGAAAGAAGAGAGAGAGAGAGAGAGAGAGAGAGAAGAGAGAAGAGAGAGAGAGAGAGAGAGAGAGAGAGAGAGAGAGAGTTAAATCAAGATTATTATTCTTTTTACATATTGAACTATTAGGCAATAGCTCTTAAGTATCAAACATTGTAATAATTAAAATATACTGTGGTATATTCACAGATCGTACTAGTTACAGAATAGTACTATAACATTGTAAGTGAATGGTAATGACGTGCGAATAGATAAGTTTTTTTTTAATATATAAGAATTAAAGGTGGTTTTAACTTTAATAGCTAATACCACTTGTTATAATGCATTAGTAGGACTCATAAAGCCACCGAACGAAGATGAATTTCCATATTCATATACAAAAAATTCCCACAAAGAGATGCATAACAAATACAGACTTTATTGTCTGAGCAACATTCAACATACCATACAAAGCAGCTAGGAAAAAAAGTCCTAACGGAAAAAGAGTCATTGAAGAGTGAAGAGTTAAACGAAGGGATGAAAGTCCTAAATAAAAAGGTTGTTACTTCGTAGGAAAACCATCAAAAAGGCACATTTGATACACGGCTATACAAAAGGCTGATGAGCCAAACATCTCAACGGAGATAGAGTATAATAGGGACCGAGTAAAGACACACGTATAAGCCTATAGTTTGGGGGCAAGCCCCCCCACACACACACTTCTAATGGACAGAGACACAACTTGTCAAGTGCATATCTGGAGATCCCAGATGAAAGAGGGGCTTAGTATTTCTGGAACTGTGTTTAGATAGCCAGATTGCAACGCCCCTAGTAGCAATGGGAAGATAACCCTTTGTCAATCTCTACCCCATTCAAACAAGGGAAGATAATCGTTACAGAGACAATAGCCGGAAGAGAGACGAGTTGACAAAGTTCAAAATCTAGTCCGGTGGGTCAGATGTAACAGGATATGATTGATCTAAACATCCCGAACAAATAAAAAGTTCTCCAGGACTTGCCAACGTCACAAGACTCGATAGGTCATCTAAGTGGTGGCGAGAAATGGCCTGATGATACCGCCAACGTGGAGAACAGCACCAAAATCAGCAATAACGTACTTCGGAGCTCAATGCTGGCACGAACTTGTCTTGCGTACAGGAGGCCGACAGGGGGGAAATATAGCCGTTCTAAGATTTGAAATTTATGAGACACCATTCTCGTATCTAATTGGATAAAACTTTTGCATAATATTTGTATGCAAAAAAACAAAAAAAACCCCAACTTTTATGATAAACAATGACCCCTAAATTTTAGAACAAAAAGGCTTTTTACACAGGTGCATAGAAAATAGGTAATACAACACGCATACATACACGCACATAGTTGTTTATGATTTAATAAAATTATAATGTATATTTATTTCTAAGGTCTACAATAACAGGACTTTCATACCATATCAACATACACACACAAGATGCAAGCAGATATAGATGCATATATACAGACATACACACACTTATCATTTTCTATCAGGCAAATAGATCTTATGTATGTGTAACGTCAGATATTCCCAACATCTGGAAATACACAGAAAATCAGCAGTTGTATGATTTCTAGTAAGGACAGGGTGGTATAAGAGATAAGTTGCATATTATAAATCAAATTTATGTTGACGTAGTTGTAAACAAACTACGTGATTAAAAAATAACATCTTCCAACCAACGGAAATAAAAGAATAATAATCTGAAATTTAGTTAGACTGAGTCTCCTGATTTATTATAAAAACAGTTAACGAAACCTTTCACATCAAATCACCAAGATAGAACAGATCATGGCAGACACCAAGACATTGTAGACAACAGAAAATAGCAGTCGGCAACCATCCGAAAAACATGTATTACCTATCATCAATCAAGGTACCAACGTAGCCGACTGGTCAACTACAGTTCTCTGTCACACACAAAGGAACACCGCTCTGTCAGCTGGGGATGTAGAATACACCGACTGCTCCTCTGCAAATTGATTATTATTTTTACTATGCTTCATATTTGATGTTTGTATCCCCCCTAAAATTAGGCTAAAATTTAGGTCTCAAAAAGTCACATATATATACAGTACATTTGTGAACAAGAGAGTTTGTTGGTTAATCGGACATCTAAAGCTTTACGTTAAAAGCTCAAAGCTGAAATTTTTTGTCGGATCTTTTATTCACTGTTTGTATTCTCCCTGTTTTTCTAAATATGCTGCTATTGTGGACTTTCATATTTTTTGTATTTCTTCATTTGAAACAATTGACAACATCAATAACTTAAAGTTCTGAAAAAATTCAGAAAGCAAACAAAATTTGTAACATATGCAAATTTCATCTGATCAAGGCGTCTAAAAAGGAGTAATCTGAGTTGGGTGACGGGGTGTCTTACATAGCGATCATAGGATCAAAAAGTGAACTGGCGGAGCGGGAAATTCACGGTTGGGCTTGGCTTTTTGATTGGACTAACGAAGCGAGAAATCGAGTGGACTGGCGTGGTAGAAATTCACAGTCGGACTTGGCTTTTTAATGAGTTTACCAAGACAAGGACGAGGCAGGATTGAAGCGACAGAACTTGGAAATATCACACTGAAAATTTACTTTTGCGTTTTTTTTTATGATTCAGAATTACTGTTATTTTTTATTTCTACTCTGCTGTACATAAATTATAGGGAGCCTATTGTTACATAATTTATGTGGTAGCATAAATTATTGACAGACTCTGTAGCGAGAATTCAAAAGGGCCAGAGGAAAATCACCAAGACTGTTGGTGATCTTGACCCCAAAGGCGCGAATCTCGCGCGTCAGGGGATTTAGTTAATTTTAGATTTTAGTTTCAACTTCAGATTGAAGTAGAGAGTACGTGCATCTCTCTGCTGGGGCTATTAATTGCCCGTGCGGAAGAACATGGGCGAAATAATATCTTGATCAAGGAAAAAAGTCTTGTGGGTTAATTAACTGCATGACTAAAAACTAGCCCTTAGAAGAAGCAGTTAGAAGACTAGACAGCAAGATGTCGGCGAGAGAAGAAGAGAGGTTAGCAGAGGTAATAAAGAAAAGATGAAGCAACAAGTAAGTCTATACTCGGTCTCTATCTCTTTATCCCACGAGGTTCCTCTCTCGATTGTATATCCGATGTTGGATATACAACACTATCACCTATGTAACACTGAAACCGATTAACTAAAATGTGAGAAAACTTGAAAAAGGAACATTTATGCTGTTCAGTTGAGAAAGTTCTTTGTTAGTGAATGAGCGTATTGTGTTTTGGAGGCGCGTGATGTAATGGTTACCGTCGTAGCTTTTTACAGGTTCGAATGTAAATATTATTGTAGGGAGACGTACATAATTGTCTTCCATTGGATTGTAGCCATGGCCTCTCACATCACGTGTCCGTTGGTAACGTGATAATTCAGCCCCTTGAAACTTTTTCTTTTGTCCCCTTTATTCGAAAGGACAACACCTATCTGTTTTCGATCCTCGCTCGTTGAGTGAAATGGACATATTTCTCAACTCTGTTCGCAAAACAAAATAGATACAATTAGTCTCCAACTTCGACATAGCATTTAGTGCACCTCATCATGAAAACCATGGAAGACACTTTTATAATTAATACTGTTATTTGTACATGGAACATATTGAACAATTATTTTGTTTGGCACATATGTATTCTGTTATTTGTTGTTACATGTTATGTTTATTAAACATTCTTCTGTGCATTGTTCATGAGATTTAGTTGTTTGTTTTTCCTTACCGAATGTTCAGTGTTAGTGTAACTATGTATGCACTAATGTAGTGATTCTCAGTCGCAGACAATATAACATTTGGGGGGGGGGTCTAGGTAAGCAAAAAAAAACAAACTTTAATTATAAAAAATACAATAGAATTGTTAAACATCGAATGGTTATGGGGTCCACCAGAATAGAATAAAAGGGGTCTATGTGTATAAAAAAACAAAAAATCTTTGAGAACCAATGCACGTGTTGGTTTCAAACTAACACCCATTATTCTTAAAGGATTTTACATGTTTAAAAAAGATGAAGAACATATGATTGTTCCAACCCCATTGCCCTTATGGCAAACCCCCAACCCTTTTTATCATAGATGTGTTAGAAAGATGCTGGCTGAGGGTATTAATCCAGAGCATATAATGGTGAGATGGGGGCGCGTGGTCTAATGGTTAGAGTCGTAGGAAATGGACTCGTCAACGCGAGTTCAATTCCTGGACGAAGCTGTTGGAATTTCACACGGTGCTAATACCCTTGGGAAATGTATGAATCCAATTCTCCCTCCAGCTATGGGTAAATAGCGGGGCAGACTGGACTCTTTAACCATGGCTAGGTAACCAGTCTAGGAGAAGGAAAACACTGAATTCAAACCTGTTAAACTCCGCTTAAGAAATTGACCTTGTGTCGCATCCTGCTCGTGCGGAGGGTTTGGTAAATATATATAATGGTGAGGTTCCAATTTTGGAGTTCTGTGGAGTGTAGAGTACCCCTTCATCGCCATTACTCCCAGGTCCACTCTGACCCGAGGTGGTAGTACTTATTAGATTCCCATCTATAGGTTAAATAGAACAGGAATAGAAATAAAGAAAGCATGTGTTAAAAAATCGAATACCCATCAAGAAATAATAAAACAAAAATATCTTCAGTATAAAATAACCCAACAAGGGTTGACATTCCGTAAAACCCTACCAACCAACAAAGATGAAAAACAACAACAAAAAATAAAGAAAAAAAACAATGAACATTGGATACTAAATTGTTTAAATCTCTTTTTGTTATATTCCCATTCCTGTGTCTATAGAGTCTTATTAAGATATATCAGATTCTTTATCAAAACAATTTGTCTCTTATCTCCCCCCCCCTCCAATGTATCTCTACTCATAAGAAAATTAGAAAAACTGCATGTGTCTTACATTAAGATATAAGTATCAGCTAATTTAATATTTTAATTTTTTAAATTAGGTTTAATAAGTAAAAAGAATTCTAAGACTGTCTTTTATTTATTCTTTACATATTAGACACTTGGGCATGTATGTACATGTCAGCAATTTTGTCAAAAAATAGAACTCATTTATATCTAGATATAAAACAGACTTGAGTTTTGAACTTGGAAACACGACGTTGTAATAAACTTATTGCGGAGTTAATATTTTTCTTCGAGTCTTCTTTCCCTCGATTCCTTCATAAATGCAGTGTTTCAAAAAGGAAACGGAAGTGAGAGAGATAAGGGAACAAATAAAAGAGAGAACTAGAAAGGCGATTGCTAGCAACACAATCCCGATAACACACATAAAGTTGACAACAAATTTATTGCAGCGATTACAAAATGAAATGTTATTATCCACGCGGAAATGGATAAAATGTAAAGAAAAGTTCTTTGTGTGAAGACGTTTGCAAACGAGAACATCCTTTCAAAATAAAGCCGTCTTTGTGTTGTTTGTTATGTGAGTATGGTATAGAGTTACTCGACGACAATCTTGCTTTGCTCGGCAGTGTGGCCTGGCCACGAGTGAATGTGTGTCTGTCAGTGTTGGTTGGTTGGTTGGATTTTACGGCATGTCAATCTTTGTTGGGTTATTTTCTGCCGAAGACATTTTGTTTTATTCCTTTTTTGGATATTCAATTAAATTTTTTTTTAGTAAAACTCATTTTTTAATCTATTAAAACCTATAATATATTAAAACAGGTTACTCCAGATCAGGGTGGACCTGGGAGTAATAGCGATAAAGGTATACTTCACATTTCCCCAGAGTTCCAGAATTGGAACCTCCCCATTAGATGCAGTTTAACTTCATATCCAGGACACTAATACACTCAGCAACTGCCTTCTAACACATATAAGATAAAAAGGGTTGGGGTTGCCATGAGGGCAATAGGGTCATGACAATTATATAGGTGACCAGCCGATTGATCGGAGAGGGGCTCTCCGACCGCCCATCTAGCCTAAGTAAGGGCTAAAGTAGAGTGTTGAATGTCATGAACTGCTCATGCACATGATTTCCGTCATTAAGCATTACGGGTCACCACCCACGGCCAACAGATGGCCCCATTTGGGAGTATTTTACCCCTCTGCAGAGGAGCAGTCGGTGTATTCTACATCCCCAGCGGACAAGGCGGTGTTCCTTTGTGTGTGACAGAGAACTGTAGTTGACCAGTCGGCTACGTTGGTACCTTGGTTGATGATAGGTAATACATGTTTTTCGGATGGTTGCCGAAAGCTATTTTCTGTTGTCTACAATGTCTTGGTGTCTGCCATGATCTGTTCTATCTTCTTGGTGATCTGATGTGAAAGGTTTCGTTAACTGTTTTTATAGTAAATCAGAAGACTCAGTCTAACTAAATTTCAGATTATTGGTCTTTTATTTCCGTTGGTTGGAAGATGTTATTTTTTGAATCACGTGGTTTGTTTACAACTACGTCAACAAGTTTGATTTATAATGTGTAACTTATCTCTTATACCACCCTGTCCTTACTAGAAACCATACAATTGCTGATGTGGGATTGTCTGCCCTTATTTGGCTGGAAGAGTTATCTTCCCTTGTGACTAGTCTTTCACCATCAGGCGCTCTGACTATTTAAGCAGGCAGGCGCCAAATTTGAATCCTCTTTCCTCTCCGGGACTAAACGAACACACATGGGTTAGACACTTATGTCTACATCCTTCTTGTGTGGCGGTTTCATTCCCCCAACACTACGCCAGTAAGTGACTTTACCTTATGGGATCTTCATATCTTCTATATGTACATTTATGTATCTTCTTTATACTTCATTTTGTATCTTGTCTCCTATATGTGTTACTTATGTATCTACTATGTATCTTGTATTTGTATTTATGTTATAAATGATTCTCCATGTGCCCATATATATAAAGTTCATTGTTGTATTTAACACCCTTAATCGGAGTTGTTTGTTCATATGTGTACCACATTGGGAGGCCTATAAGCCAACCAACTAATAATAATTCACTTTATTACCCCTTTGAACCCAACACTGGAAATACTTGAAGCCACATAATTGCTTGAAATACTTGAAACCATATAATTGTTTAAACCATATAATTGCTTGAAATATTTAAAACGATGCGGTTGCTTGAAATACATGAAACTATATAATTGCCTGAAATACTTGAAATCATATAGTTGCTTAAAAAACTGTAAACTCCATAATTCCTTGAAATACACGAAATCATACAATTGTTTGAAATACTTGAAACGACATAATTGCTTAAAATTCAGCCGACCCTTATTGTACCCACATTTTACTTAGACATTTCTTTTCAAGATTGAGTTTCAATTTGCTATTATTCACCCCCTCCCTACCAAAAAATACGTAGTTTTTTTCGGTTTCATGCTTTTGTATACAAATGCCACACCCTAATAAAACACGCGAGTGAATGAAATGAAACCGTTCCTATATATTTGTGTGTGTATATGTAGTTTTATTTTTGTTTCCATTATCGTCATCAAAAAACAATTTGGTTTTATTTTCTTATTTCGCCTCTGTTTACTCATGCATCAGTGTGGGCGACGTATTTTTTTCTCAAAGTCAACGAAAAAAGATAAAATTTTAACGTACATTAAAAACTGCACCACTTCATTGAATCTTAATAAAATTAAAATAACATTTTGGCTTTCTTATAAAAGTTTCATGCAAAACTAATGCTTTTGGGGTGTCAGGATTTTATGTGCTATTCGGCTTTTGGGTTATTTTTGGTGCATGTTCACAAATTGTTTGTTCTAAACCCCCATTATATGTGGTTCTTCCTTCTCGTGGATTGTCAGGCTGAAAATGAATTAAAAGAAGGAAAAAGAAGAGATAAAGACAAAAGATACTTTTAGGGTCCAGACTTTATTCCTAGGTTCATAGTTATTTCTGGGAGAGGAGATTTTTTCCTGATCAAGTCAATAAAGTGTGTTCCCAGTAAGGTCTGCGTTTCGAATGGCCGTGGGTTCCTCTTGGTACCAGGAAGTGGGGGGTCCTTTTCTCTGTGAATGCCCAGAGGGTTCTTCCTGTCTGAAGGCTCTTAGGATATTGTTGTTTTGTTAATTTTTTCCTCTTATTTTTTATTTTACTTTAATCCCCACATATGTGAAAATGAAACAATAAATTTATGAATGGATAACATAGGACAGTTATTTATTAAAACTTGCTTTATTAAAATCATTATGTAATTTAGATAACACATGACTGTAATAAAACCATTTGTTAATACATAAACTATACATTACACAAGTGAATCCTAATAATCTCTCCAAGCTCCCAAGTTGAATTAAACAACTGTTTAACACAAGGCTTCTTAAAGTGGTCCATATTCTTAAAGTGGTCCATATTAACCCTTAGAAAAACTATAATTGGTTGTGTAGCAATTGTTTGTCCCTGCTGGGATGGACGTGTGTACAAAAGGGTTATCTTTCCTTACCGTGCGTTTTTTTGCCATTATGTGAAACTAATAGCTGGGATTTAAACTCGGCCTGGGAAGCACTCTGTCTCTTGCTCTTGGTCTAGCATCCACAAAGGATGGACTAGATGCGTGGTGTCTCTGTCCATTCAGTGGGATGGGGGCTTAGTTCACCCCCCCCCAACTGTCAGTAAGTGACTCTCATATTCTTTATGAACTCTTTGTCCTATCTGTTTTGTATAATGTCAGACTTCACGCGCTCAGACAATAAAGTCTGTATTATCATTATGTCGTACTTCTTTGTTCGGATTTATTCGTGTATATATTCACCTACGCTGGAAAGTTACTCTGAGCCTTCTAACGTATTATAAGAGTCACACATTTCAACTACAAATAGTTGAATACCGTTTCATCGTACTGAATAAATATGAGAACAATTCGTGATGAATTAATAACAAGAATATTTTATTACCTACTTAACAGAATAGAACACATGATAGTATAGAGAAGAAAGAGCTTAGATAGAGTTGGATGAGCGAAATATCCTAATGTGACAATACTCTTTAGCAGAGAAAGTGTAAGGACTTACGTGTTAATCATATTATCGTGTACCATGTAACATGAGGTTGCTGGGGTGCAAAGCCCCCCGTCTGTGGACAAGAACGCAACTGATGCGTTACTTTTGTTGAAACAGTAGGTAAAAGAGGGTTTTAATTTTGTCGCTTCTTTTATAATGCCACTGGCTACGACACCCCACGTCTATTGACAGATACGGGAGATAATTACATTTCATGTTCCCTAGCGTCAAATAGGAGAACCGTGGAAAGTAAGGGATGTAATTCCTACAGACACTTAGATATTTATTTTTAAATCAAGATGAATAAAAGAATAGGGATCCACAACTGGTGAATTTACTTGTTTGCATTTTTGGGAGAATATGTGCTTAATTAAAGTCGTACCTAATTTTGAAAATTAATTAATTGATAATTAATGAATTAGGCGGGCATACCTATTCAAATGTAAGGCTGAACAAATCGAGAAAAATCAATCTCTGTATGTACATTTCGGCCTATTGTTTGCATTTATAAATAGTGACTTGTTTATATCTATATGAATAGCATTAAAAATTTGCAAGAAGTCTTTTAATTAATGAATTAGGCGGGCATACCTATTCAAATGTAAGGCTAAATAACTCGAGAAAAACCAATCTCTGTATGTACATTTCGGCCTATTGTTTGTATTTATAAATAGTGACTTGTTTATATCTATATGAATAGCATTAAAAACTTGCAAGAAGTCTTTAAAGCACGATTCAATGATTTTCTAAAAATAGACATTCCTAAAAGGATAATTTATCTACGAGGGTGAGTCAAAAAGTAATGCTAATTTTTAGGACAGCCAACAGAATTTTACGGCGCAGGGATACATGCTCTCATTCGAAGGTGGAACATTGCTATTGAGAGAAACGCTGACAATGTGGAGAAGTAGGTATGTGATCCACAGAGGACCAACATCATTTTGATGTATGATACATGTTCCTGGGTTGGTAATTATACCTGTCCTAAACAAAACGGCATTACTTTTTGAATCACGTATATAGAGAAGTAGGGATGTGATCTACAGAGGATCAGCTTAATTTTGATGTATGATATATGTTCCTGTGTTGGTAATTATACCTGTCCTAAACGAAACGGCATTACTTTTTGACTCACCCTCGTATTTGATGTTGTTGTGGAAAATGCAAATTTAGACACCTTTCTTAAATTATTGAAATAATTTTTAATCTTGAAGCAAATTCTATGCACACATTTAAAGAAATTGGATATCATTGGATGAATGAAACAATGTAACAAAATATCCAAAGTTTTGTGCAATTATTGAGCCGATTTGACCAGCTTTTCCAATTTCGTATAGAGTGAGATCTTGATTTAGCTATTATTTACGAAACAGAGAAACATTTTGAATTTGGAACATGGTGAGTTGCAGATCAAACTCACAAACCTGCAAGCATTGGGTTACTTAAAGGAGAATAACCCAATACAGAACATTCGGTAGGAAAATAACAGACAAGTCAATTAGTAACATCAAACATTTCGTTTACACATATAGAGGGAACTAGGTTCACAGGTTATACAAGAGTCACAATGTGTTCAATTACATGTAGAAATGTCTGTTAAGTCAAAGAGGTGGAAACCACTTAGTGTTTCTTGGGTCTGCAAAGAAATGGTATGCACCATGTGCAATGTTGCGGAGAAGTGACAACTACGTCAGTCCTCCTCAAGACAGCTTACTAAAAGAGGGTGAGACTTTGGGGTTCCCACATCACGTGACCAAAGAGGGACTCCAGACGCGGAAGAGTTCTTCAATCCTTGTAACAAGGGAGACTACTCCATTTAGTCTTCCAGCAGGTGGTTTGCTTTACTGATTATTTTCTCGTGTAAATTGTATTTAATTTAATATTCAAATAATTTATTTGTGTGTGATTGGAATTTAAGTTTGGTTACAGTGTGGGGAATTTTATCGCAGAAAGTTATACCCAAAGTTTTGAAGGGTAATAAACAGTAGTTAAGTACGCAAGACAAATAGGGTTGACAGCTTTTGAAGAAAGGAAAATACTAAAACCGTTTGTTATAATTAATTTACTGTATAAAAGAAGGAGAAAGAGATGCAAGGAAATTGTCTGCAGATAATTTGCTTCTATTCAACTTAACTAATAAATGCGTTTTATCCTGGTAACTGGACAGTACGTGGTATGGCTTAATGGTAGTAGCAGAGTTCTTAGATATTTATAGTAGCAGCGAGGCTAAATGGAAGTGGGGACTACCTTCTCGCGCTGGTTATCACGAGAGAGAGAGAGAGACAGAGAGAGAGAGAGAGAGGGGGGGGGAGATCCTCTGGTGTTGAACGCTGGACTTCCAGAGGCAGAAAAAAGAAGAATTTAGGGGATCCGTCAGTTATACAGACGGTTTCATGTGACCTCTAGGAAGGCCGTGTTGGCCTATTTGGTCATTCCACGAGCGTTAGATAAATTCCAATTACAAGGGTTGCATCAAGTAAAACGTTTGAGAAGCCCTGGTTTAACCTCTTTTAAAGGTCCCCTTCCTTGAAATCTGCGGGGATTAAAATAAAATTAAAAATTAAATTAAATTAAAATTAAAAAATAAGAATAAAAATAATAATATAAAATACCAATCTCTCCAGGAGGCACCAGACAGGGAAACCTCTCTGGGCATGGGAAGAAAAAAGGCTCCTTCCTCGTGCCAAAAAAAAAAAAAAAAGAAAAGAACCGACTACAATTCCAACAGAATTGTCACAGGAAGAAAATTCCTCTCCGCGAAATAGCTATGAGGCTAGAAATAAAGTCTGACGCCTAAAAGTATCTTTTGTCTTTGTCTCTTCTTTTCCCTTCCCTTAATTCGTTTTCAGCTCGACGACCAGAAGAAAGAAGAACGATATATAATAGGGTTTAAGAAAACAAACCAGCAAACATGCACCTTAAATAACCAAAACTTAATCCCACATAATTCCCTTTACCCCATAAATCTCATCAACTGCAATAAGACATTCCCTCTAACAAACATCCTATTCTCTTACATCAAGTTAGATAAAAGTAAATTCTACTAATGGTATCTGATGACAGAAACAAAACAAACTTTATTTTACCAGTTCAACAGAAAGGAAATACAGAAAAAAGATTTTACGGCATGTCAACCCTTGTTTGTTCATTTTATGCCGAAGACGTTTTGGTTTATTTATTCGTGTTGGGTATCCAATTTTTTTCAAACTCAATTTTTTCAAAACGGATTTTTAAACTGATTTTAAAACATCTATTTAACCCATAGATGTGACCCTAATAGGTACCACCACTCCGGGTGGACCTGGGAGTAATGGCAATAAAAGGGTACTCCACATTCTCCAGAGTTCCAGGATTGGAACTTCATCACTAGATGCAGTTTAACTTCATACTAAGGACACCAAAAATCTCAGCCAAAACCTTCTAGGGTTAGGGGTTTGTCATAAGGGTTATAGGGTCGTGACAATCATATAGGTGCTAGGTCTTGGCGTGACCAGCCGATTGATTGGAAGGAGCCTCTCCAACAGACCGTCTAGCCTTAGTAAAGGCCAAAATAGAATGTTGCATCTCATGGACTGTTCAGCCACTGGAATTCCGTTCTTAAGCATCACGGTTTACCACCCGCGGCCAACAGGTCGACCTATCGGCGTATTCTGCTGTCCCAGCCGACAAGGTAAGAAAAATTTAGTAGAAATTCTATGAAAGGACTAACAATGACCATTCTATTTAGTTGAACATAAGAATACTTAAAGGTGTTACCAGCTGTACTTACCCATATATATATATATATATATATATATATATATATATATATATACACATACTGGTATTCCTTAATCTTCCGACCGTTATTATCTTGCAAAACAACTCCGTCCAAATCACAAAAGATGTAATGCAAAAATGTAAATACTGATTATCTGGTGTCGCTTATCCGTCAAAAGAAAGAAATGACATGCTCCACGCAAGAATATAATAAGAAAGAAAGAAAATAGGAGAAAGATAGAGAGAGAAGGTGAGAACGCAAAAACAATAACGCCAATCTATTTCAATCGATGATAAAAAGAAGGAAAGAAAGAAAAGAAAGAGTGAAAGAGAGTTAGATGAAGATTATTATACTTTTTATATCTCGAACTATTTAGCAATAGTTCTTAAGTAAACGTATCAAATGTTGTTATAATTGAATTATCATACTCTGGTATATCCACAGGTTGGGCTATTATTATATATTACGCAATCGTAGTATTAGGAGTAAATAATAAAACATTCAATAATTAGGGTAAACATATATATATATATATATATATATATATATATATATATAGATAGATAGATAGATAGAGAGAGAGAGAGAGAGAGAAAGAGAGAGAGAGAGAGGGGGGGAGAGTTACTACTACTCCTCATCTCCCTCTCTCACTGAAACCTCTTCTCTTTCCTCGACCATTGTAAAGATACCCCTGGGGTTCCATTATTGATTTTTATTGAAATCAATTAGCCAGTCCTGGTCCTAAATATTAGCAACTGTCAGTATTTATAAATACCCATAAAGTTAATGAAAATTATTTGTACCAAATTATTAATACTCATGAAGTTAAACAAATCACCCCCACACGCATATACGTCTTCTCTTTACTCGGCCATTGTAACAGTGTCCCCTGGTGTTCCATTATTGGTTTTTATTGAAATCCAATTAGCCAATCCTAGTCCTGAATATTAGCTTAACGAGTGTGTAAAGTTTCACCGCTATCGGATTACTGGTGTAAGTGCCATCTGGTTATAAACAGTTAGACAGAAATTTCAAGTTATGAAGTAGATATAAGCATATATAAATGGGTTAGTTTTTCATATGGAAAGAAATATACGATAAGAGCATTCAACAAGGATGTTTTCAGCTGTCAAGTGAATATTCATTTACAAAATGGGATTGGTCACACAATGAAATTGAAATATTAAATACTACACATTATTTTTATTTTTAAAAAATCTAGAGAATTTACACAGAAGACTTGAAGATTATTTTGCTCAAAGTTATTTTTAATCATTTTTCTCCGAACGTTATCCACCGCTTCCCGCTAGATCACCGAAGTTAAGCAGGGGTGAGTCTGTTCAATACTTAAATGGGTGACCATTTAAGCAATAATAGGTACTGTAAGAAACCTGATATCAAAATAACTTGATTCGGTATTAAATGACCCAAAAAGAGTTGATATGTCATAAAACAACCAAACATTATCATGAGACTAAAATAAGGTTTACATTAAATAGATATTTATTTCTAGAATCTAAAAATATAACATTTTAAACTTAACATCAGAATATTTATATTTTAAATGAATTTTATATATTAATTTTTCATAGCAAAAATATTTAATTAAAGTTTTGAAATAAAATAACTGATACATTATAAAATTCATTAATTGATAAATCAATACTGAAAATTTCATTAAAATCGGATAATTCCCTGATTTTTGGTATTTTTTTTTTCAATCGCGAATGTTACATTAAATTTGTAAACAAGCCATTTAAAACAGCGTCTTAGACCGAAAGCGATCGAAATTGACCGAAAAAATCGTTTTAAATGTATTAAAAAGGAATTAAATGTGTAATAATAATATTATTTTACTTTTTTTTTTTTATTGATGGTCATTATGTTACTACTTATCTATTTAGACAAAAGTTTGACCTGAAATAATAGATTTAATCAATTTTGATTCGTTTAAAAAAAAAACTGTAGCAGACGAATTTTGAGTATACCTATACTATACGCAACCTGTTTGATTTATATTATTACATAAAATCTGGGTGGAAAATTTCAAAATTGTAATGTAAGAATTCATTCGCTAATTCATCCGACCGACTTTCATTTTTCTTTTCTTTTCTTTGCCCTTTCTTTCTTTTTTTTTTATCTTTCTCCTTTTTCTTTTTCTTTTTTTCTTATTTCTTTTTCCAATTCACCCTTTTTTAATTTTCTTTTTTCTCTTTTTTTCTTCCATTACCCATTTTTTTCTTTTCCCCTCTTTTCTATCTTCTCCCCTATCACAATCCCCATTTATGGCGATTTTGTAACGGAAAGAATTCGTATAATTAATAATTTTTCATTTTTTTTGTTTGTATTTTTCTTCTTTTTCTCTTTTTACTTTTTCTTTATCTTTTTACTTCTTTTTTCCCTTTACGTTTGTCTGTTTTTTTTGTTTTTTTTTCTTGATTTTTTTCTTCTTTTCTTTCCTTTCCCCTTTTTCTTTTGTTTTATATTTCTTCTTTTTCTCCTTTTTCTTTTTCTTTTTTCTTTTATCTTCTTTACTCCTTCTTTTTCTTTTTTTCTTTTTCTCCTTTTCTCCCTTTTCTTCTTTTCCCTCATCACCCTTTTTTCCTTTTCTTTTTTTCTCTTTTTTCTTCCTTTTTCTTTCTCCCCCCCCCTATCTTTTCTTTCTTCTTCTCTCTCCCCTCCCTTTATTGCGATTGTGTCACGGAAAGAATTCTTATAATAAATGAAATATTAAAGTGAAACTAACAACCAAAACGGCTTGAATCTGTAAACCTATTTTTTCTTCTGTTTTTTGTGTCTGGGCGTTATTCAACGAAATTCTGTAAGGCCACCATTTTAAGTAGAAGAAGAAGATCACACCACGGATACTAATGATAAAACACTTAATATAACAACCATTCACTGCTTTTCTTTTTAGTAAAATAATGTTGCAGCTTTCAAATAAACTCTCTGCATCCTGAAACAAAATCGAAATGTGTTTTTTACTCGATTTGGGGGAATTTTATGACATTGGGTCAAGAGTACTTATTAAACATTAAGTTATTTTTATCTTTAAACTCTTTGCCTACCAAATTATCCCGACGCCAGTACTAAATTTTATTGGTATTTTTACCTGTCTGATTTCTTATTGCAAAAGGACTAAGGGTTAGTTCACAAACAAAACAAAAGATTGTAGGAGTGTTCATAAAATGATTTTTCAGTGAAAACAAATGCCACATACGAGAGCCACTGCCAGGGGTTTACGGTAGGATAGTGGTGGTGGTGGTTAACCCAATGTGAGCGGTTTAAAGTAGGTAAAAAGTTAAAAATAACTTATTATTTTCGTCTTTAAATCATTGCCTACCAAATTTACCCCATGGCTGTATAATTTTTTTTGGATGATGGGATATTTCAAAGTTCGCTATATATTCACCTTAATACTCTTTCTATTCAATAAAGTCATATTATTATTGTAATCTGAGTCGTCGTTCTGCACAGTTATAAAGAAGCTTAAGGTCACTGGAGTTAACCAGCGATGAGCCTGTTCAATGCTTATGTGAGTGAGCATTTAAGCAACAACAGGTACTGTAAGAAACCGAATTTGAAAAATGATTGATTCGGTATTAAATGACCCGATAATGGATGATATGCAGTTTCGAGTTATACACAAGGAGAGAGGGTCTCTTTCCTCAATCAGCT
>CM042144.1:108563267-108618267 GCA_023376005.1 Doryteuthis pealeii | reverse complement strand
AATGTCTAGCTCCATGTAAATGTGGCAGAATAGTTGACCTTATATATATATATATATATATATATATATATATATATATATATTTCTCAGCACTCCTGGTCTTGTATAAATTTTACAAAATTTTGCAACATGGCAAGCCACATGTAAATTTTGCAACACACTTGGCACTTGTATGAGTTTTTCAGTACACTTGCTCCTTTGCGTCAGTTTTTAGAAAAAATGAGTTTTAAAATTTTTTCAGTAACCATCAAGAATGAATAAAACAATGTCTTTGGCATAAAATAACCCAACAAGCTTTGACAAATTCAACCAACCAACCAACACACCTGGTCTTGTATAAATATTTGAATTCATATTAATATTACAATATATCTGACCACATGTACATTTTCAACACAACTGGCTTTTGTGTAAAATTTACATAATCACAAACGTAAATTTTACATGCTTCACATCATGTATTACTTTACTAATAGGCTAGTCTTACAACATGTTTTGCCTCATTCAAACTTTGCAATTTGTCTTGCATAATACAAATTTTACATGTCTGGCCTACAACATGTATAATTTACTACATGGCTAGTCTTGTGTATACAGGATAATTGAAAAGTAACTCCCTATTTTAAACAATCTATAATTTATTTTATGCTGTTATATTTTTCTCAATTCTTTAATGTATGCTCTGTTGGAATTATAGAGACAAGATAAGACAAGGATAAAGATTACAGGTAATGAACACAACAAGGCTTATAAACAAAACAATATGTTTATCAAACAAGAGAACATTAACATACGAAATACAATATGTAAGGTTTAGGTACAAAATGTATGCAGGTTTACAAAATGTATTGTGTAATGGTGTGTAATGGTTTGCAAATTAATGCCTTTGCTAAACTTATCTGTCTCTTGTATTGACTTTTACAAAATCTACGGTCCTATGCTGTTCCATTGACTCCATCTTCCCGACGTCTGCTGTATAAAAACACGTCGTGCTTGACCAGAGTCCCAGCTAAAAGAGGATGATAGCAGTTTCCAACTATCAAAACTGAGCCTCGTAACGTGTGCTCTGATTGGTCGCCGACAAGGCCCTTAGCCAATCGCATGAGTTTTCTCATCAGTTTATGGCTAAGTCACTAGGGCTCTGTTGGTTGTCTAAGGGAGATAATTGCTTAAATAATATTTCTAATAGTTCCTTAATATATGGCAATTAAATCTGTGTTATTTCTCTTTTCAAATCGATTATTTCGTTTCGAAGCCCCCAATAAAACAAGCGACTTGTAAGATGCTTATATTTTTTCAACATAGTATCAAAATAATTTTTCATAATTTACAGCCATGGCTGGCTTAACTTAAATTACTATTTTAATTGAATATCAAATAAAAAATATTAAATTAAAAAATGCATTCAATTTTATATGTTTATAATTAAGTTTTTATTTAAAAAAAATTCATTTTCATATTTACCCAACCCGTTCGCCACGGGTAGAATGTGACACAAGGTTGCAAGTATGGGGGGCTTCCCCGCAAGGATCAAACTCGTTATTCAGTAGCAATGGATCTGTAAGACTAGTTTGCTAACCACGATGGGACGTTCCTCTTACCGAACCCGTTCGCCCCCGGGTAGGACGAGACACAAGGTCGACAAAGGTGGTCCATCGTATTCATGTAGTAAATTTTTAGAGTAAACAAGTGACCCCCGTGAGGGCCACTGCAAGCTGCTTACGGTGGAATCGCAGTGGTGGAAGAGCCTCTGTAAGTGGTTTAAAGTAGTCAAATGGTTAATAGCCACTCTCAGTATTTCAACAGACTAGCTAAAAAGACAAAACAAAAGATGGCAGGGATGTTCACGTAGTGATTTTTCAGTGTAAACAAGAGACACGTGTGAGAGCCGCTGTAAGCGGTTTAAGTAGATAAAGAATTAATAGCCACTCCCAGTCTTTCAATTAATTCAATGCTTTCCGCGCGCAGAGAGGAAGTATACTATTATAACATGTAGGGGGTATATTAATTTTGGAAGGTTTAAAGTAACCTCCCAACGTGGGTACAAGTGTGTACATGAAAACATTCTGACAAAAGTGTAAAACGATAATGATATTTATTCCGTAAGTGACGGAGAAACACATACAAGACAAAGATAAACAAAACAGATACATATTCTCTATGAGAGGAATAGGTGTACGACTCGCGTCGTAGGGAAGATAAATAACGCTCTATAAGAGGAAATAGGTGTATGACTTGTGTCATAGGGAATGTCACTTGCTGATAGCTGGTTGGGGGGAGCTTGCCCCCCCCCCAGGGTTCGAGGCGACAGGTGCCTAGACCATGTTTACTCGTTACCGGCCTGAGAGGTAAGAGACAGGAATTCAGATTTGCCAGATTCTGGCCAAATACTAACGCCACCTATCGGCGAACGAACCGCAGCAAGGGAAGATAACCCTATTTGGACTTATGTCCACCCAGACTGAACGTTTTATTGACCAAACACTATCAACATTCATGGCAGTTTATTTTTATTTTCACTGCGGTTGAATTTCTGAGTTGTCATAGATCTATTTTTATGGCTTTTGGGTTGGTTTGGTTTGGTTTGTTTTACGGCATATCAATCTCGGTGGGTCATTTAATGCCAACTAAGTTTTGGATTCGTTGCGGTAGTTTGGTAGAGAAAACAAATGTATATATGTATAGATTTTAACTATTGTTCAATTTCTCATATTTTTAGTACAATCCGACTTCTTTTAGGAAATGTAAAATCCTGGATGGTCTTATTTTCGTGAAAAGTTTTTTTTTTTCGAATTACTTGCTTGGTAGTTTTTTGTTCGCGCTAGATCAAAGTCTACACACTCTAGCAGTATACGCTTAACTGTAAATCTCTCTTAGCATGTTATGCATATTGGGGATTCTGTACCCTCTAGTAAATGATGATGGGTGATGTAGGTGCGGCTTATGTGAAGGTGGGTCAGCACAACCTGTTCTCTTCTATTTTTGTTGTATTTTAAGTTCCATGGTAGGTTTAGATGATAGGTTTAATGTTTTGAAGTTTGTGGTGTATTCAGTTTTAAACTCCTTTTTAATCTATTTAACCCATAGATAGGAATCTAACAGATACTACCAGTCCGGGCCAGAGTGGAGCTGAGAGTAATGGAAATAAAGCAGTATACATTCCCCAGGGCCCCAGAATTGGAACTTCATTAATAGATGCAGTTTAACGTTATGCCCATGATACTAAGACCTTCAACCACCGCCTTCTAATACATATACGATAAAAAAGGAGGCGCGTGGTCAAATGGTTAGAGTCATAGGAAATGGACTCGTCGACCCGAGTTCAATTCCTGGACGAAGCTGTTTGAATTTCACATAGCGCTAATACCCTTGGGAAAGGTATGAATCCAATTCTCCCTCCAGCTATGGGTAAATAGCAAGGTAGACTGGGCTCTTTAACCCTGGCTAGGTAACCGGTCTAGGAGAAGGAAAACTCTGAATTCAAACCTGTAAAACTCCGTTTAAGAAATTGACCTTGTGTCTCATCCTGCTCGTGCGGTAAATATATATATGATAAAAAAGGGTTGGGAGTTTGCATAAGAACAATACGGTCGGGACAATCATGTAGGTGCTTGGGCTTGACGTGGCCAGTCGATGCCGAGGTTTGGTTTATTTTTATTTTTATTTATTTATTTATTTATTTATTTTTGTTTAATGGCAAATCAAACTTTGTTTTCGGGTATAAATTAACATTGAAACTGATATTCAAACAATATTTTCTAAGTTCATAAATAAATATCGTGTTAATATAACATTTATTCTAAGTCTAACAACAACGAATTAAAACTTAAAACTTAGTTCAATTCTAAAGGTTTATTAAACAATAAGACAATGACTAACTATATAAACGTCCCTCCTCTACGTAGAATTATGTTTGAGAGACATACCAGTCTTATCGAGAGGGGAATTGAATATATCTGGTAACTTTTATTTGAGTCATTCCTCTCAGAATTAATTTTTTTTTATCAATTTGTTATGGAACTGGTCCATAGATGTCTATTGAATATAAGTGCCAAATATTCTGGGCGCGTCACGTGATTGTTATGTCCAATTACATAAAGGCTCTCCTTCACTTAACTCCATACATAGAAATACACGTATTTTACAGATCCAATACAAATAATACAATTATTCATACTGAAACAGGAACCTCCACCAAAATGTTCATGTGCAACACCATATACAGTGAAATACATGGAATGCAGAAATCTTGCCCACGCTTGAAAAAAAAAGCAACATTCTACAACATAAAACCATGAAAGAACTATTATAATAATAGTAAGATAATATAATTGACTTCCTGAAAAAATCAGCCTCCAAACAAGGATGTAGGCTCATAGTCCAAAACCTGACGCAAAATTTGATATTCACAAACACTTGTGATGTAAAAAATATTTTAACTTTTATAATTTCTATATATAAGGCGCGTCAAAAAAATTATCGAGATTTGTTGTACTTTTTGACGCATCTTGTCTTCTGGAAAAATATAACGTTCCATCTCGTGTCGCTCGTTTCCTAGGTTGATAACCATTACACCACGCGTATCCATTATAATATCTATATATGTTCCATTTGCTAGACTGTATTTTCCACCAGCTGGGGAATTTGGCAGAGAAGTTTCTCGTTGTTGAACTTTGATAGTTCGTTTCCTCGTACAGAATAAATGTAAGAACAATTCACAGCAAAGTGATAATAAAGATATTTCATTGCCCTTACAAACTTAATAGAAGAGAATCTATACCCAACAGGAGATACAGGGAAGAGCTTATAGATAGTTGTGCAATGTAGGCGCGTGGTCTAATGGTTCGAGTCGTAGGGAATGGACTCGTCAACCCGAGTTCAATTCCTGGACGAAACTATTGACATTTCACATGGCACTAATACCCTTGGGAATCCAATTCTCCCTCCAGCTATGCTTAAATAGCAGCACAGACTGGGCTCTTTAACTATAGCTACATAACCAGTCTAGGAGAAGGAAAACTCTGAATTCAAACCTGTTAAACTCCGCTTAAAAAACTGACTTTTTGTCGCATCCTACTCGTGCAGAGAGTTTGGTAAATATATATACATAGTTGTGCAAGAGAAATGTCTTAATAGGAAAACTTTTAAAATGTTGTCTACTGATAGATATGTGTCTGTCCTCTATTAATCGGAAGATGTAATCTCAACATCATTATTTTGACACCAAATCAAATCACGCATGACTTAGATTTTGGTCTAAAGTTGCAAATACAACCCCCCCCCTCATTGAGACTCGAACTCGCTATTCAATAACAACGGATACTACCTTGTTAACCATTATATAACAGCGATATACCTAGTAGTGAGTTACTAAACATAGCTGAATTTAGCACAAGGCCAAAAGTATAAAGGTTTTTTCCTATTTAGTTTATTGGCACAAAATACATCCCAAAATATTCCTTAGTTTTGGGATTAAGTTATGTTTGAAAAAAATCCATTTTGATTGGTTCTAATTAGTCGTAATTTGCAATTAAGTCAAAAACTGACCCATCTCTTACTCCACATTCTGCCTGTAACTTTCATCCTCTCTCTATATATCTTGATCTCCTTCCTCGTTATATATGTTAGTTTCTCTGTGAGTGTAAAGAGGGTGATTTAGAGGGTGTGAAATATATTTTTATGTTAAGTTTCAGAAGCAGCTAGCCTGTAGCTTAAACTAGGTCAAACGTTCCCTTACTTAGAAATCTTACAAAATGATTTTAATGTTTTTTAAAAGTTATCCGGCCGTATTTATCTTTTTAAAATTTAATTCACTTTACAAACTCACTTTTCCCTAATTCCAGTTATCTACACAGAGCTCAATGGGTGACCTAAAGGGTTACGTTTTGTCTACTATATATATATATATATACATACGCTTGTACCTCCGTGTGTCATAGTTTGTTGTCACCCCTGATAGATAGTGGGTCATTTCGTTTTGATTTAAATAGTTGCTGGGGTTTAAGATGACCAGCCGATTGAAAAAACACAAGTTTATAAACGAATAACGTTTATTTCGCATACGCTGCAGTGTTTCGATCTGTTTCGATAGATCTTCATCAGGGCTTTCATTAGTTTGAGGAAAAAAAATGATTACTGAAAATAAGTCTGCGAGCCTCTGTTTTTAGTCGATCTTGAAATGTGAGAGAGAAAAAAAATCTATTTAAAATTGTTGACGAACGCAGCGTTCTTAGATTAAAAAAAAAAACGCCGTAACGGTTTACTCGATTATGCAGGTGAAATGTGTGTGTGTGTGTGTGTGTGTGTGTGTGTGTGTGTGTGTTATATTAAAATATAAATAATAGAAAAAATATATACCCTATTTAATTGAAATAACGGCATCCCCCATTTTTTCACCTGCATTCACAACAATTTTAACAACAATTTTAACATTTACAACAAGTGTTAATGGTAGATACAGAAAATGTGAAAAAGTTTAGGCACTTGGTATTTGGATATATGTATGAATTGTTGGAAAGGTAGCTTGTTGGTTAGTTGCATGTCAACCCTTGTTGGGTTATTTTATGCCGAAGACGTCTTGTTTTATACATTCTTGATGGGTATTCAATTTTTAAAAAACTCAATTTCTCAAAACACATTATTAAAACTCATTTTTCTATTTAACCCATAGATAACACCCTAACAGGTACTACCACTCCGGGTCAGAGTAGTCCAAGGAGTACTGGTGATGAAGGGGTACTCTACATTCCCCAGAGCTCCAGAATTGGAACTTCATCATTAGATAGAGTTTAATGTCATACCTAGGACATGAAGACCCTCATCCACCACCTTCTAGTACATATATGATAAAAAGTAGGAAGCGCGTGGTGTAATGGTTAAAGTCATGGGAAATGGACTCGTCGCCACGAGTTCAAATTCTGGACGTGGTAACTGCATTTCACTTAGCGCTAATACCCTTGGGAAAGGTATGAATTCTACTCTCCCTCCAGCTATGGGTAAATAGTAGGGCAGACTGGGCTCTTTAACCTTGGTTAGGCAACCGGTATAGGAGAAGGAAAACTCTGAATTCAAACCTGTTAAACTCCGCTTAAGAAATTGACCTTGTGTCACATCCTGCTCGTGCGTAGGAATTGGTAAATATATATATGATAAAAAGGGCTGGGTCTTGCCATAAGGTCAATAGGGTTGGAACAATCCTATAGGTGCTAGGGCTTGACATGACCAGCCGATTGATCGAAGGGGTCTCTCCCACCACCCATCTAGCCTAAGTAAGGACCAAAGTGGAGTGTTCCATGTTTTGGATTGCTCAGCCACCAGGATTCCATCCTTAAGTATCACGTGTCGTCACCCACGGCCAACTGGTGGCTCCATTGGAGGGGGGATTTTACCCCTCTGCAGAGAAGCAGTTGGTGTATTCTAAAGCCCCAACCGACAGGGCTTGTTGAAAAGGGCGCGGGTCATCTTCGTTTCGTGTGTGTTCCAGATTGTTTTACGAGAATTGCCCTGTTGGTGGGGCCGTAGAATACGCTGATTTCGCCTCTTCAGAAGAGCAACACCCCTCCTTCCATAATGGGTCCACCTGTTATACCCACATATACTTTTGATGTGACCGTTGTGTAATGGTTATCGTCGTAGGAAATGGACACTGTGCAACAAGTTCAAATCCTGGACGAGACTGTTTGAATTTCTGGACCATATGACCTTTAGGCACCTCTTTTGCTTTGCTGATTCATAAGTACATTTTTTCATTTACACCGTCAAAATCCGGTTGTTTGTTAACAGACGATTTTTAGAGGGGTTTTTTAAAATTATAAAACCAACCCTTAACCCTAACCCCTAACCCTAACCCCTAACAAACAACCGGATGTTGACGGTGTAAATGAAAAAAATGTACTTATGGATCAGCAAAGCAAAAGGGGTGCCTAAAGGTCATATGGTCCGAATTTTTTATAGCGCTAATACTCTTGGGAAAGTTATGAATCCAACTAATCTCTCCTCAGCTATGGGTAAATAGTAGATTAAACTGGGTTATTTCGACTGGATATGGCAACTGGGATAGAAGGAAACCTGTTGAACTCCACTTACAAATTGACTTTGTGCCGTATCCTGTTCATGGCGGAAGAGTTGGGCAAATACATATACTCACATACACTCACGTGGTGTGTGATGGTTAGCAGGATAGACTGGCAACCCATGACTTGTGAGCTGGATCCTCATTAGGCCTTCAGCCACAACTAAGCAAAGCTTAGTAAATAACTATACCACCTAAACTCTCAGCAGAAACGCTGACTTCAACAAATAACTACATAACCATTACAACCCTATTGAATACCTAATTACCTATAGAAATATCACCTGAAATAATATAAAAATACATGCACAAGCAATAACGATGTCCCACAAAGAAGGGAGTGGGCATCCCATCGCTGTGTGATATATTGCTAGCTAGTTCTCACAGGTCCATTATTACTGAATAGCGAGTACGATTCCTAGCCGGATGCCCCATACTTGCTACCTTGTGTCACATTCTACCCGTGGCTAACGGGTTGGGTAAATACCTCTGTGCATCCCATCGTAATGTTTAGCAAGCTAGTCTCACAGATCCATTACTACTGAATAGCGAGTTCGATCCTCGCTGCATACTTAAAACCTTATGTCACATACTACTTGTCGTAAACGGGTTGGGTGGGTGTCTCACTGTGATGCTATGATTAGCAAGTTAGTCTCACAGATCCATTATTACTGAATAACGAATTCGATCCTCACTAGGTGCCTCATATTTGCTACCGTGTGTCCCATTCCGGTTGTCATGGCTACTGTGTATGAGTATTGTGATATTTGGTAAGTAGGACATGTATTTACCACCACGAATAGGTTGTGGCACAAGGTCAATTTTTAAGCGGAATATAGCTGGTGTGAATTCATAGTTTTCCTTCTCCTTGACTGGTTTCCGTAACCAAAAGCGAAAGAATCCACTCTACTCTCCTCATAGCTGGAGTGGTGGTGGGGAGAAGAGATCAATTCATGCCTTTCCCAAGGGCATTAGCGCAAATTGAAACTCATCGCCCACGATTTGCACTCGGGTCACCCTATTCCATTTCCTTCGACGATAACCGTTAAGCTACGAACGACTTTGTAAGTAGTGTAGTTGTGTGTTCTGTGTTGGTATCCTTCCGTCTTCGAGAGACGATGGAGTAGGGTCCAATTTTTTTTTATACATAGCCTGGCGGGTTCATATGAAGGATGAGCCATTGCCCAAGCAGCAAATCTCCCTATATACAGACTAACTAATAGATATATTCAGAGACTTCAAGCAGAACTTTGATAATAAATATCACGTTTTTAAGTTACCGTTGCAGATATCCCCCAACTTGGCAAGTTGCAAAACACGTCACATTTCTGTTAAGGAAGTAATGTAGCTAATACAGAAATGAATCCTTAGATCACGTCTTCGCTGGTCTAGTCATCTAGTTTGCATGAATGATTGCCGAATCCCAAAAAGCAACTATTTTACGGGGAAATCTCAACTGGCAAACGTCGTCAGTGCAAACTCAAATTGAGGTTTAAGAACTGCCTCAAGGACACTCTGAAGAACACCGCTATTGCTGTGGTGGACTAGGGGAGGCTAGCTTGTAATAGACCTGGCTGGAGAGCCACCATCTACCTGTCTGTGGAAGAATTTGAGTCCAACCGAATTAAACACCAAAAATTGAAACGGGTTATTAGAAAGGGTAATTTTCAGACCAGCAACATTCAAAGTGGAGAAGTTCCAACATGAAGTTTATGTGGAAGATTATGTCTCTCCAGGGCTGGCCTGGTGAGTCATCTGAGAAAACACAAGGATACAGTGTCAAATGCTACTAGCACCTAACTATGATGATGAAGACCCCCCAAAAAAAACAAACAAAAAAAACCCCCCAAAAAACCCAAACAAACAGGAAATGGTCTTACTCAAACACAAGTTGACAGCCATTATTAACTATGTAAAGATGTATTTATGTGAGATGAAAGTGATTAAGAAGATAGGGCTAGTTGTGGTCAAATGACCCTTAGTCATGATAAAAGCAGCAGACTCTGTATTTTCCCCTTCGTGAGATGAAGCACAGTTTTTATATAGTGGTGAATTAGGAATAAAACGTGCACAGAGATACAGTTAACATATTTTATATTATTAATATTAAACAAGAAAGATTAGGCATGACAAAATATTCTTACAAAAAAACAAAAAAACAAAAGTGTAATTAGAAATTGCAAGAAACAAATAATGCGTAAGTTAAAAATTGGAAAATATTGATTCTTAACTATAAAGAAATGAACACAATACACAAGCGGCAGTACTCCTAGGTTTGTATATGGAGTTAACCGCGAATGTGACAGACAGGTTAAGAGTCAAAGAAGTAAAACGAACGACTAGAAATATGAATAAAAGACTTGTATTACAGAAGAACAATTGCAAACTTTAGTTTCGTTCGCGCAAATAATTATATTTGTCACTCAACTGGTGTATCCTGGGATAGGGTATTATCGGAGCCCTTTGCTACGGCCTTCTGATCAGTTCGGATATGATGGACTTCTGCTTGCGTCCGACTCCGATTCTGGTTGTCTGTTGAAGTATAGGAGCGACCCTTATTTAGGTTTGTCTCCGGTGAAAGCTGGATCAGAAGAGATAGGACGAGTCTGCTTATTCGGCTTTGCCGCCAAATATGCTGGCTCGTGATTGGTTGGTTTGAAACAGAGGCTCGCAGACAAAGGACGATAATCCCCATACCCCAGAATTCTTAATATAACTACAAAAGTGTAAATATAGATATACAACATATACTATTTCCTAATCTCTTAGCATGAAATAACCCCAGACGGGTTGATATGCTGTTAAATGCACCAACCAACCAACCAACCAACCAACCATTGGTTCTTAGGAAATGATATAAAACAAAACAGTCATATGACTTTGAGGCGCGTTGTGTAATGGTTATTGTCGTTGGAAATGAACTCGACGGTCCGAGTTCAAATACTGGACAAGGCTGTTTGCATTTCACATAGCGCTGATACCCAACTATTGGTAGGGCAGAAAGAAACCCTTGAATTCAAATCTGTTAAACGCCGCTTAAGAAATTGACCTTGTGTCACATCCTATTCGTGTGGAGTGTTTGGTAAATATCTTATTATAATTGAGATTCGGTGTCTGTCTGTAACCGAAACTACGTCACTACTTACGTCACAATACTTTCAAGAATTGAGTAAGTTTATCAATGAGTATTTAATGTATAATCAAAATCATTAATACATAGAATAAACCTTATTTATTAACAATGTCTCTATAAAAATCTGAATTAGATTTGCCTCAAAACAGCCCATGTTATTAGTGCGTTTAGAATCCTGCAATGTGTCTTATATATCACAAATAAATAAAAGTTTACATAATATATGGTATGGTTAATTGGCATATTGACTTTAACAAAACCGGGTTTAATAGATAATTCCTTGGTGTTATGGATCTCTAATATTATTATTTTATTCTTCAACGTTTTAAAACCAATCCTATGAATGATTTTATAAAGAAATCAATTAAAATACAATTAAAGTAAGTGTAGTCATTTTATATGCGTTCTTGTTTAATTTCGTTGGTGTTTCTAATTTAATATATTTCATTATTCTTTCTCATTTAATATATTTTATTGCATTAAAACTTAAATACTTACGCCCAGAGGTCTCATATTCTTGCTAGAAAAATCATAAAAGTTAAAATAATATTTTTACATCAAGGAGTGGAAATCAGTTTGTAAGAGAAGTTTTGGTCTATTGAGCCACATCCTTGATTGGAGGCCGATTATTTTTTAGGAAGTTGATTACGTTATAATGATCTGTTGTTTCAAATAGTTCTTTTATGATTTTTATGTTGTTTCACATGAACATTTTGGTGGAGGTTCCTGTTTTAGTATGAACAAGTTATTTGTTTATGTTGGTTGGTTGGTTGGATTTTATGGCATGTCATCCCTTGTTGGGTTATTTGATGCCAAAAACATTTTTGTTGGTTGGATTTTTAGGGCATGTCAACCCTTGTTGAGTTAATTAATACCAAAAACTTTTTTGTTGGTTGATTGGATTTTATGGCATGTCAACCCTTATTGAGTTATTTGATGCCAAAAACATTTTTGTTGGTTGAATTTTTAGGGCATGTCAACCCTTGTTGAGTTAATTAATGCCAAAAACTTTTTGTTGGTTGATTGGATTTTATGGCATGTCAACCCTTATTGAGTTATTTGATGCCAAAAACATTTTTGTTGGTTGAATTTTTAGGGCATGTCAACCCTTGTTGAGTTAATTAATGCCAAAAACTTTTTTGTTGGTTGATTGGATTTTATGGCATGTCAACCCTTGTTGAGTTATTTGATGCTAAAAACATTTTTGTTGGTTGAATTTTTAGGGCATGTCAACCCTTGTTGAGTTAATTAATGCCAAAAACTTTTTTGTTGGTTGATTGGATTTTATGGCATGTCAACCCTTGTTGAGTTATTTGATGTCAAAAACATTTTTGTTGGTTGGATTTTTAGGGCATGTCAACCCTTGTTGAGTTAATTAATGCCAAAAACTTTTTTGTTGGTTGATTGGATTTTATGGCATGTCAACCCTTGTTGGGCTGTTTGATGCCAAAAACGTTTTTGTTGGTTGATTGGTAGTTGGATTTCACGGCATGTCAACCCTTGTTGGTTTATTTTATGCCGAAGATGTTTTGTTTTATTCATTCCAGAACTGGAACTTCACCATCAAACGTTTAAAACCAGTTTAACGTGATACCCAGGACAATCAGACCATCAGCCACCGCCTTCTAGCATATATATATATATATATATATATATATATATATATATATATATATATGATAGAAAGGGTTGGGCCTTGCCATAAGGGCAACAAGGTTGGGACAATCATATAGGTGTTAGGGCTTGACTTCTAAAAGTTTGAACAAGTGTGTATATATTTACCAAACTCCTCTGCACGAGCAGGATGTGACACAACGTCAATTTCTTAAGCGGAGTTTAATAGATTTGAATTCAGAGTTTTCTTTTCTCCTAGACTCGTTGCCTAACCAAGGTTAAAGATCACAGTCTGCCCTATTATTTACCCCTTGTATGATTTTTTTCAGGTTTGTGTAATATACCCTTTTTGTATCGGGTATATAAATGGCGAGAGGAGAGAGTTCTTAGAAAGGTTCTATTTCTGCAAATTGCCATCTTCTTTTGGGGTCATTTTTTTTCTAGTTGATACGGACTTCTATTATGCAGGGTCCGGTTGTCTATGCTCGTCCTTTTTGTTTTTAAATGATGACGCAAGATTTTATTTATTATCATCAGACGTCTTTATTAAAACCGAATCCCAAAAGGCTTCATACGCACATGAGAAGATGGTTTACTGAGGAACAGACAACCATCACGTCTGGCCCCTTCGACCAACCGCCAAATTCTAATTACCCTAATTCAGTTCCCTTCACATGCTTTGCCAGTGAGAAATGAGCGAATAGGTCAGTAAAAGGTGAACTGCTGTCAATAATGTTTATAATGGTAACTTTCCATTTACAATACCATCATTTAAATTTTACTACACTACAGTCATAATTTGTAGGTTACCCACGGATTATGTAACATTTGCTCATAAAATTATATTTCTTTTATTTTCTTTTTTTCCTTTTTTCTTTTTTCCTTTTTTAAAATTTATTTTAAATGTAGACAACATCACAAATGAGGAGGTCAGAAAAAGAATAACCTTTGGCCTTTGGGTCACATTACAGCCTGTTTAACATTATGAAAAGAAAAAGAAGAATGATATAGTGTTAGTAGAACCTGTTTGCCAAATAATTCAATATGTAAAAAGTATAATAATTTTCATCTAACTCTCTCTCGCTCATTTTTTTCTTTCTTTTCTTCTTTTCATCTTTTTTATTATGTTCGATTGAAACAGATTAGTATAATCGCTTCCGTGCGCTCACTCCTCTCTATATTTCCCCTTACTCTCTTTCTTTCTTATCATATATTTTCTGTGTACCATGCACTTTTTCTTCCCTTTCTTTCTTTATAATAAATTCAGAAAGGTCCATTATTTTAGGTGATGTGACGACACTCATAAGAAATAAGAATTCTGTCAATAAGCAACACCAGATAATCAGGATTTACATTTTTGCATTTTGTCTTGGACGATTCGGACGGTCTCATTTTTAACCATAGGGTTTTACAAGATGATGGTCGTACAATTATAGAACACGAATATTAATAAATTGATGGACATGAGACGAAATCAGCAAAAACAGAGCCGGTGGGTGGAGCCAGAGAGACAGATGAAGAGGAAAACTATGTAAAAGAAAAAGAAAATCTGAGGTGGTCACTACTAGAATAGGTTCATTCCTAATTAGTGATCATCCTCCACACATTACTACAACAACAAACATTACGTTTTTTGTTTTGTGTGACATTGTTTACATTGTGTAATATATGAAAACAAACCATTGTCTTCTCTTGTCTTCTTGCATGGAAGATGACATCAGGGAATGGACAGGCCTGTCTTTTTCGCCGAGTCGCAGAGTGCAGCTCACGACCGAGATAGATGACGGGTGATTGTCGGAAGGTTATCGGTGGTGCCACCTACAACCCCCGCCCACCAACTGGGGGTTACGCAACTGATGATGATGATGATGATGGTGATGATGATGATTGTTAGGATTCGAGTTGCCATTCTATCAGTAACCCTTGCAGTAGAAAGATATATCAGATTTAATCCTTGTCAGTTGCTCCAGAGTATTCCTTTCAGTTGAAAAATGTAGTATCAGTTTTAATCCTGCATTGGCAGAATGATATTTAAAGCCAGTTTGTCTGCTAACGTTGAACATGATGAATGACGCACTAGAGTTTGATCGGCTGTAGTGGGGTCTAATTGGCGAGAGGATATTATGTTGAAAGACACCCTCCCCCAATGAACCAATTATAACAACCGATGACGTCACCTAGCACCGTTTAATAGGACAGGCGTATCTCAAACAATCCTAGTCTGTTGATCCTGTTCACCTTTCCTTGAAGCAAGAAATTTTAGGACAATTTATCAACGTCGTAAAATACATTTTGGGGCATTTTTCATTGGTCGATTCAGTCACCGCCACTTGGAACAGTCTATAAATATAAGTAGTGATTTTTCGCATAACTTATACCTAAGATTATCCAACTTGATGATGATTATGATGATGATGTCTGTAGCATCGCTCTGATGCTTATTTTGGTAGAAATTAAAACACAAGACTCGACTGATGAATAAATGAACATCGGATTTTATTGAACATTAATATTTTTGTTTTGTGTAATAAATTTGGAAACTTAAATGTTTTTAGTGAACTTATTAACAGAAGCGTATCTACAAATTTTAGCTCATAACACGAAGCAAAAATTAGACCGAGTGTTGGTACTGGAATCTCTTCGAGAAACGACGTAGTTTTTTACACAGCAAAGGCGTTGGCAGAACGAGGAGAATTGGAACACCATGGAATTGCCGCCGACGCGTAAAATCAAACAAATGAACTAGCAAGACATTCTACCTGATTCAGATAAGTCACGCGAGAGCATTATCTCGCAAGCAACTCATACATTTCATTTATTTTACATACATTTTCTATTTGTGACTTTTGCAACTCATACTTTACATACATTTTCTATTGTAATACATTGTAAAACTTACACACACATTTGTACCACAAGTTACACTTTGTATTTGTATTGTATCTTACGTCTTGCTATGATAAATGCTTTTTGTTTATAAGCCTTGTTGTGTCGTTAACCTATTCTTTACCCTTATCTGACTGTTTTCTTTATACGAGTGACAGTTTGTAATTTGGAAAACTCGATAGTTGGAGCACCTAACGTATCACTATATTATGTTATTTCATCTCAACATATTTCCCTTTTGTCTCTTTTTCCCGGGCATCACCAGAAACCTTTGTAATTCTATGTGTATGTAGAAATGATCTGCTGTGATATATTTTCAGAATGATACTAATGAAACGATTGTTATTATAGCAGTTCACTGATTCTTCTTTTGGTAGATATTAAAAACACAAGACTCGATTGATGAATGAATGAACATCGGATTTTATTGAACATTCGTAACACCATGAAATACTGTGCACTGTAACCAGTTTAAGGGGCTTATAAGACAAAATTCTTTAAACTGCTTTTAGTCTGGAGCGGAAGTCACTTTGCTTTGTGGGAAATTTAATAGGACCCACAGACACTATTACATTATGGGATGTCAACAGATATTAGTCCCTGCATAGTTATTTCCCCTTCACTGTTCACATAAAAAGGGGAATTTGCGTGTCTCTCTAAAAAGGGAAAAAGTAATATGTCGGACCATATTACCTTTAGGCCCCACTTTTTGATCTCGATTAAGAAAGGACATGTTTTTCATTTGCACCGTCAATATCCGGTTGTTTGTTAGGGGTTAGGGTTAGTGGTTTTTTTATAGATTAAAAAAAATCTAAAAATCGTCTGTTAAAACAACCGGATATTGACGGTGTAAATGAAAAACATGTCCTTTCTTAATCGAGATCAAAAAGAGGTGCCTTAAGGTAATATGGTCCAATATGTCTAACTGAGATGAATATGGTAGCCAAAACGTCTACAAATTTGATAAAAATATACTTTAGCATTTACTCCACCGATGTGTAAATCTCACTGCGTAACAAACTATGTTTTTTTTGTTTTTTTTGTTTTTTTTTTACACACGAGCAAAAAGGTGATAAAAAAAGCATAAAGTGTAGCCTTGTTAAAAGACTTATAGAAATTGTGCACTTTCACTTGAGAAATTGCTGCAATGCCTTCTCGAAACAAAAAAAATGATTAAAAAGCATAAGAGAACTATTTATAACTAGAAGCATCTACCCGATTACCAAATTACAAACAGAAGCCCGCCCTGTCGGTGGGGCGTTAGAATGCACCAACTTCACCTCTGCAGAGGGGTAAGACTCCCCCAATGGGGCCACCTGTTGGCCGTGGGTGGCGACACGTGATGCTTAAGGATAGAGCCCAGGTGGATGAGCAGTTCATGACTTGCAATACTCCACTTTGGCCCTATCTTGGGCTAAACAGGCGGTCGGAGAGGCCCCCTCCGATCAATCAGCTTGTCGCGTAAAGCCCTAGCACCTATATGATTGTCCCAACGCTATTGCCCTTATGGCAAGCCCTAACCCCTTTTTATCATATGGGTGCTAGAAGGCGGTGACTGAGGGTCTACATGTCCTGGGAATGACGTTAAACTTTATCTGATGGTGAGGTTCCAGCTTTGGAGGTTTGGGGAATGTGGAGCACCCCTTCATAACCATTGCTCCCTGGTCCACTCTGACCCGGAGTGGTAGCACCTGTTAGAGTCCCATCTATGGGTTAAATAGAAAAACATGAGTTGATAAACAAAATTGTATTATGCATTAAGAATGAATTAATTTCACAACTTTGTCGGCATTAAATGACCCACAGAGGTTGATATGCCGTAAAACAAAACAAAACAAACCAACAGAGGCATCATATGAAATACTATTCAAATAACTGAACAAGTAACAATCATGCCATATAAAGAAGGATTATAATTGTTCCAAACCTATTGCCCTTATGGCAAGCCCCAACCCTTTTTATCATATATGTGCTAGAAGGCGGTGGCTGAGGGTCTTATTTTCCTGGGTATAACGTTAAAGTCTATCTGAAGGTGAAGTTCCAGTTTTGGAGCTCGTGGAATGTGGAGTACCCCTTCATCACCATTTTTCCCAGGTACACTCTGACCCGGAATAGTAGTACCTGTTAGGGTACCATCTATGGGTTAATTAGAAAAATGTGTTTATAAAAAAATGAGTACCAATCAAGAATGAATTTATTTCAAAACTTTGTCGACATTGAATGATCCACCGAGGTAAAATATGCCGTAAAACAAAACAAAGAAACAAAGAAACAAAGAAAGAATAAAACAAAAACATCTTCAGCATAAAATAACCCAACAAGGGTCGACATGCCGTAAAAACCAAACAACCAAACAACCAACCATAAAAAAATATTAAAATTTTAGTAAAGATTTTCATTTCTTTTTAAGAAGTGTATATTAATCAAATTTGAACTAATTTATCATCTAAATGTTTTATCTAAAGATTCTGTTATGAACCTACTTAGTGAGTGTCGCCTTATTAATATACAAATTTCAAAGACCTTTAAACATAAATGAAGGTTCTCCACTCATTTTTATTTGTGTACAATGTTTTTGTTTATAATTTTATCTATCTATGTGTTATAACAGAAATAAGATATCTCTTATGATTCACAATCCTTGCTTCACAATGTATCCGCTCGCCAACAAAACAAAATTAAAAACAAAACAAAATTAAAAACAAAACAAAACACAAGTCACGGACGCCTACCACGGAAGTTAACTCAACGGACCCCAAAACGAAGTGACCAAATTAACACAGATCTGCGCATAGGCTCGGGCAGAACTTCCGCTTGAAAGGAATTCCTAAACAATAAAAAATATTATAAACAGAATCCGGATTTTCGGCCAATAAAAAACCTTCCCCCCAAAATCATGAAAGGCCTTTCTGGAGCCTATCTCGTTACTATATAAGTCCGGCATTTGAGGACCAAAGCAGTTGACCGAGGGCTTCCAAGCCATTAGTATCGCCGACCGGCAGGCAGGATCAAAGAGCCGCTACACACCTACTACCACGCACACCCGCGTCTACCCAACCAACTCAACCTTGCTTCGATCTGCGCCACAGCCAGCCCGATACCCCTACCCTCACCTGACCCGACCACACCGGGTGAACCCTAAAGTGACTACGACTATCAGCAATCTTACCATACGCCTGTCAACTCAACTCACCATATCAACTTACATCGTACCCTACCAACACGAAACTAAAACTACCATCACTGGTCCATCTGCCTACATCACTATCCAATACCACAGACCGGCCACAGAGAGCTTCCTGACATTATCTACTACCACTATTACCCACACCGCACCTTGCGTTCCGCAGAGCCCTTCCTGACTTTTAACTCCACGCCTACCATCATTTCACCCAGCAAGCGAAAGGGGATTACTACTACTACTACAACTGACGACAATACCAACGATTCCAGCTTTTGTTTATTCTAGAATAAACGATTTAATCCAAACTTTCTCGTCCATTATTTCTTCTTTACATACCATACGCTTTTAGAGATATCTCATAATATATCATATATATATATATCTAATCAAAATCAAAATTTTATTCCTATATATATAATGCTAACCAGAAGAAAATTTATCAAAAATCCCTTTCTATAGAATTTTTCATAGCCTGATAAATAAAAGCATTTACCAAAATGAATAGAAAACAAATATAACGGATTCTATAACAATTCCTTAATTGAAACAACCCTTAGAATGTCATTAAAAAGGTTAGTAAAAGTTTTTATTTCTTTTTATGAAGTGTATATTAATTAGATTTTAATTAACTAATTATCGAAATATTTTAACTTAAGATTCTGTTAAGAACCTACTTAGTGAATGTCGCTTTCTTAATAGACAATAAATTACAAAGACCTTTTAACATAAAAAAAAGGTTCTCTACTCTTAAGCCATTGTTAGACTTGACTCTCATAAATTCCAAACAAAGTTTAAGAATTACTATTAAATTTGGCTTGGTGCCAGGAAAGCATTGAATTTGTCTGAAGAGATGGTGACAAGTGGAATGTGGTGACGTATGTGTTGACGTACCTTTGGAATGCTGGTTGGCTAGTTTTATGGCATGTCAACTCTTTTAGGGTAATTTAATTCTGAAACTATTTTAAAAAAAGGATTAAGTAAGGGTCGGTTTAGCACAGTCGATAGAGCAGACGCCTAGGAAACGCAAGATTCGGGAACGATACCGATCCTCGCCAACTCAGCGCATGAGGAGCACAGTTTGGGTAATCTGGTCTGTGTGATAAAGTGGAGAGCTGGCGGTAGGTGTGGCGCTCCATCTCAGCACAGACAATCTCTCTGGTCTAGTACTAGCGAAAATACTCCCTCGCTGATACCGACAATAGGCAACTCCGTGAAGTTTTTAATTTCATTCCTATTTTTGATAATGATAATTTGTAAATAACAAAAAACTTCAGATAAAAATTCTTAATACAAATAATTTGCACACATTTATATAGTTTAAGGGGCTTAGTCGCTATAACATCCGTCTGGGAACCACAAGGTTCCGGGTTCGATAGTGACCCACACCAACTCAGCGCATGAGTAGCACAGTTTGGGTCTAGGCAGTAAAACGGAGAGCTAATGGTAGTTTTGGCGCTTCACCTCAGGTGTAATAGTATTCGGTGCATTTCGCATAAATGCGTCCTGGCCCTAAAAAAAAAAACGCTAAGCGGTGTGCTAAAAATCCGACTCATGCTACTTATGTAGAGGTATGAGGGCGTTTTTTTTTTTGTTTTTTTTTCGACAAATAACTTTTTTTAGTGGTTTGAAGGCGACCCCTAGGTTTTTTTTTTTGTCGACAAGTAAATGTAAATATTTTATCCCCCCTTAAAATAATTTAAAAAAATGTCACGTCATTTTTAATTAAAAAAGTATCTTCTTTTTTTCGGTATTTTTATTTTATTTTAATTAAAAAAAACTGTCACATATTTTTAGATAAACACGGCCAAGTTTCGAAAATAAAAACAATCAATATATTATTAAACATATAAAAATAAAAAGTAAACATATTTAGATATTCTTTTTTATTTTAATTCAAAACAAATGTCACAAAATCAATCAAGACAACAAACTAGTAGCACGGGTCGGATTTTCAGTAGGCACCGCTTAGTGTTTTTTTAGGGCAGGAGGCCAGGACGCATTTATCGATATGCACCGAGTATTCTTGTCACAATCATCTCTACACATAAAACCGATAACTCTCTGTATGTTGTAAACCAGGGGTTCCCAACCTTTTTCAGCTCATGGCCCACTTTTAAACTAGAAATCTTTTGTGGCCCATGAAATTATTATAATAGAAAAATATTTCCATTTTACATAAGATATATATATATATATATATATATATATATATATAAACACACTTTTGGCTCTCAAAGATAAGTCACTTATTTTTATTTTAAATAGTAAATATTGTATTAACATTATGCCCAAATGCATTTAACTTTCTCCCCTAAAACAAAAAAGTCACCTATTTAATAGAAAACGGTCCCTATAGTATAAGTCAGAACTTAGGGAAAAAAAAAACATTTTTTCCGGGGTAGTGAACCCGTAGATCTCATTAGATCATTCACCTGCGTTCTTCAAAGTCTTACAGTCATCTTGCCTCGGCTTGTCACTGATACTAGACTTTGAGGAAGGAGAGCATGCGGTGCGTGTCGCACAAGTGCACAATATGTCAACATGTGCAGGCATTTCTACAAGTCCCTCGGTGATGGAGGAATGGTGATGTGTGCAGGTTCGATGGCCTGGAAACACACAACTGAATATACATGTGGCGATGCTCATGACCCATTTAAGAGCACTGCATTGTCGATTAAACAGCAACGTACCTCGGTGATGTCGTGAGTGACTGAGCAGCCCCTTGAGTAGTACTGTTCTCCCATACATCTGGGAAATGTATAGAAAAGTAGGCCTAAACAAATACCTGTTCACCTATCAAGCTGACCAGCAACATGCGGTTTGACGGCTGTTCCTATTAGCAGGGCGAAAACAAGAAAATATTGCAACATAAATCAGGTCAATAATAGCCACCTGGAATGTCCGGACAATTCTCGATCCTGAGCGATTGGAAAAAAACCCAAATGACTAACTTTCTTGATATGGGGTAGACATCGAGGCTCTTGTGGAAGACAGTTATAGCGATGAGGACCAATTAACAGAAGTGGGGGCTGGCTACATTTTCTATTGAAAGGGCAGGCCGATGGTAGCTGTAAGGGGTTTGATGTAAGGTGGATCGAGCACCCCATCCTGAATTAGTCCCTACACAGGCAGCACATAACGGACGTCACGGACACAACTCCTACATTTGACCTACCTGTGTGACAGTGCTTGCCCATCGAGGGCTGGGCTTCTCAGTCACGTATCGTCACACATGTGAGAAAGACGGGGAAGAGATTCACATGTGATAGGGTACATGAAAACAAATCTGGATTCTTGGATCATCTGCTTGCGCACAACCAAACTACTTGTAGAAATGGCCTTATTCTGTGAAGAAGTGCCAATCACCATATATATAATATAGGGGGCGTATCAGGGGCGTTAATCTCTCCCCACTCTCCCCTAGCGTGAATTAGTTGACATCTAACTTTCTAGAAAATATAAATTTCCCTCATATATGATTGGATTTTGTATATAAAAAGTATGCTCTGAAATCATATAGAATTATAATATTTCCTTGGCCCACTTGAAATTTGCTGTGGCCCATTTTGACCATGTGGCCATAGATTGGGAACCACCGGTATAAACTGTTATGGTCCCAGTTAGAGAGAAGTGGTCTCACTGATGGATTTGAATTAAAAATTCCTCTAACCAAATTTGATAGATTCCCTGAATTTATAGAACTTTTCACCCAACCCTTGTGAATAGCTACTAATGCTGCTCTATATCCAGCAATAGTTGGAGCATCAGAAGCATATGCAACATCCACTGGATAAGGGGAGCAAAACACCTCCAACTTTCTGTTATCCAGAGTAGTGAAATAGTCTATGTTTAATAATAATGATAATGAAATTTATTGTGTACAGTGCTCAGGTGCACCACAACTCATCAAAGTCTCATGTCAAGTACACAGAATAATGTAGTGTCAGGAACATGAACAGTTTAAAGTAGTAATATGCATGTATGTGTGCGCGTGTGTGCATATGTATGTGAAAAGTGGCATCAGGTATAGTGTCGGCGGACTACAGGAAGCATGGAGGCTTTGAAAGATTCAGTGCTTCAGCAGCCTACAACAGATACGGGCAGTTTATTCCATATCCCTACAATTCTGAGCATGAAAAAATGTTTCCGAAAGTCACGTGAGCAGTGCTGTTTTCTGACTTTGTAGGCATGCCCACGTGTGTTAGAAAGATGGAGATCAAAAAGGTGCTCAGGGTTGCTGTTGTTAAGATGATTAATGACCTTATGAGCATTTACCAGGTCAGTTGCCAGACGCTGAAGTTTCAACGAATCCATTCCCAGGGCTGCGAGATGTTCAGAGTATGGCAGATTCCTGATGGAGTGTACTCGCTTGGTTGCACGTCTCTATACAGTTTCTAGGAGGTTAATATTCTGAGCAAGGTAGGGGTTCAAGACCGGTGATGCAAACTCCAAGTGTGGCCGCACCATAGCTTTGTACAGCTTCAAATAGATAGCCGGTGAGCGTCTGACAAAGTTCTTGCTGAGTGACGCCAGGACACCCTCATCCTTTTTGCCAATTTTGGAGATGTGTTTCGTCCAACGTAAATCATTGATGACAGTAATACCCAGATCATGTTCACAAGAAGATTCCTTGATATTAGTGTTGTGGAGGGAGTATATGTATGATGGGTTTTTCCTCCCAAAATGCATGGTGGTGCATTTGTCCACGGCCATCTTCAGTTGCCAGTCAGTGATCCATTGTTGCACTGTGTCCAGGTCTAACTGCAATAAAGATCTGCAGCGTTCAGGATCTTTTTTATCTCAAGGTACAACTTGATGTCATCGGCATACTTCAGGACTATGGTATTCCTTAAGTTAGCATCTATATCAAACAAAAGGGGGCCAAGAACTGATCCCTGTGGTACCCCAGATGACATCTCATATGGTGAGGAGTGTTGCCCAAGAACTGTAACTACCTCTCTCCGGTTGAGAATGAAGGATTTTCACCAGTTAAAAAGATCATCCTTTACCCCCATTGCAGATTGTTTTGCCAAAAGTCTTTTGTGCGGCACAGAGTTGAAGGCCTTAGCAAAGTCAAGGTAGACAACGTCTACCCATGAGTCCCCATCAGTAATCCGGGTGATGTCTTCTAGGAACTCTACAAGTTAATCACAACAGCTAGAGTTTGGGATAAATCCAAACTGGGATGGTTGGATAAGACTGTGAAAGTTCCAGAAATTCCAAAGTCCCTCTCTGATGCAGGACTCCATCAATTTAGCAATGCAACTTGTAAACTTTGAAAAATTAAGTCCACTATCCTCTGGTCCAAGATCCATTCTGTCAACCGAGCTTCTAATGTGGCCCAAAATATTCTTCTTTCCTGAAATGTGAGCTGCGCAAAGGGAAATGTTGTAATCTGGTGCCCATTGGAACACTTCCCATGCCAACTAACAAAGATGAAAGGAGCTGGTGCCCCCTTCTTTTGTTGATGTATGCCACATCTGTGGAATTGTCGCATTTCAGAAGAACTCTCCCCCCTCTTACATGAGGTAGTTGCTGAACAAGTGCTATATGGACTGCTTTTAGCTCTAGCCAATTAATATAGTGCCTTCTCCAGAAGTCTGAGAAACATGTGAACTCTGCAGTACCTCGTATAGGTACATGAAAATATGTACTTGACGGAATCTGAGAAATCCCCCCAATCATCTTTGTGAACACCCTTGGCTATTGTAAGCCTTATAGCTTTGAATTGGTAATGTCTCCCCCTGAAAATGAAACCATAAAAACTGCCTGTGACCTGCAAAAATAGGAACATGGAAGTAAGCATCTTTCAGGTTCACAGTAATTATCCAATCGCCCTTCCTCAAGGCCTGACAAATAATCCTGAAAATTTCTTTCTTGAAATGAGGAACTACAAAGTGGGCATTTATCCCTCTCAAATTTAGAAGGTACCATCTGCCCTTCTTAGGAAGTAAAAAGAAGGTTCTGTAACACCCCTCCCCTTCTTGGGTTCTTGGAAGTGATTCCATTACTTGTTTTTCTTTTTCAAGTCTTTTATTTTGTCTGAAATAACGTCACTCTCACAAGATGAACTGAATACTTTTTTTTTACACCGCTTTGTTCTGGTGTTGAAACAAACAAGTTTAATCCGTCCTGGACTATACTCAAGATCCAATGGTTGGAAGTATCCTGCTAGTTGTCCCTCGACCAGCTCAGATTGAGGAAAATACTCTACAGTATTATGAGACAGTACGTTATGTTATGTTATGTTGTGGACATAACATAATGTATTGTCTATGCATTGTCTACACTACAAAAATATTCATGAGCCCAAATCATAGAAACATGACCACAAGTAAAATGCATGATGTAATGAAAAGGTCAAGGTCACCATGCTTTTAATGGTTTCCGTTCAAAACACATGCATGTATGATGTACGAGAGAATTGGGACAGAGAATAGTTTACAATTTTGTTGTAATAGATATGTGAATATCTAGCAGTATCAGGTCAGTTTAAAGCAATGAGTAAATTGGAATCTTTGATATATTTTGTGTCTACAAAAGATTTTGAAATCTTTTAAATGCATTTTGTAAGCATTTCACATCATTGTAATTGATGATCATTGCAACTTAATGATAAATAAAAATTAAAGTTGTGATGTTTTACATTTATGTGGCTCCACTGTTTTTTGGTGGAATTTTTGGTTAAATAAAGTGGAATCTATCTGCAAATATATACAGCATATATCATGTTCAAACATTGTGTATTTACTAAGACAGAAATGAAGAAACACCAGTTTGAAAAAAAAACCTGACAAAATGTGAAAAATATGGAATATGGAAAGGTAGATAAACCAACACAAACAATGAATTCAATTTCTATTTCACAGTGGATTGTCCCAAAAGCAGAAAGCTGCAGACAGCAGGTCAACTACTTCAATGATATGATAGCTGGGCAGATGATTGCGGGATTCACCAACAAGGAACACCAGAACTGAGTTTTAGCCGAAGCAGCTAATCTCCCTCGGGCAAAAGTCCGACAGACTAGTCAGCTTGGAAATGACAAATAAGTCAGCGGCAATGTTACAAAATGTAGGTCTGTCAACCTTGTCCTGGTAAGATTAGGCGCTTGTACCACCACAGTGTCGTATATTTATAGATGATACTGTCCAATCAGATTATAGTGAGGGGGTACCAAGGTATTTACATATTCATTACATCAAAAGGTAACATTTATCAAAAGACTTAGTCAGATGTAATTTCAGTTTTATATATAGATCAATCGATTGATCGATCGATAGATAGATAGATACATGCATACATACAGTAACACACACATGATATATATATATATATATATACATATATAATTATGTACATAAATACACAAACATACACACATCCCATAACTCTCATTCTCTCTCTCTCTCTCTCTCTCTCTCTATATATATATATATATATATATATATATATATATATATATATAGATATAGATATAGATATGTAAATATATTCATATTCATATGTATGTATATATTTACCAACTATTTCGCATGGGTAGGATGAGACACATGGTCAATTTCTTAAGTGGAGTTAACAGGTTTAAATTCAGAGTTTCCCTTCTCCTAGACTGGTTATTTAAAAGAGGTTAAAGAGCCCAGTCTGCCCTATTATTTACCCATAATGGGAGGGAGAATAGTTAGATTTTGCAAGGGTATTAAGAGTATGTAAAATGCATCCAGCCTTATCCAAGATTTGAACTTGTCTCAGTTTGTTCATTTCCTATGGTGATAACCATTACACAATGTACCTCCTTTTTTATTTATATGTCTATTTGGGCAGCATTCATCAGGGGTGATGATGATGCCACTTTGAAGTGCCGAAAGTACTCGGGCATGAACTTTGGTGGACTAATCTAATCCACAAATTCCACCCAAATATTAAAAAGTTGGCCAGAAAACTTGAACAAATCACAAATAAAATTGTTAAACAGGAGATGTGTCTTTTGTTTAATTCAATATGCATAAATATATTTATATGCATATGAAGGCAAATTTGAATTAGATATGGCAAACTATCATTTAGAGTGGAGTTTTTTTTATTAAATATTTGTCTTATATATTCAATAAAATATGCTGACAAGAAAATTTGCTACCTAAATGGGTTGGCTCAGTCGGTATAGCATTCGGCTAGAAACCACATGGTTCCTAGTTCGATTCCGTTCCTCGCCATCTCAGCGTATGAGTAGCACAGGGATCTGTGCGGTAAAGTAAGGAGCTGATGGTAGGTGTGGCGCTCCACCTCAGATGCAAAAACAATCTCCTTGGTATAGCGCTAGTGAAAAGGGGATAGACTCCTTTGCTGACTGGCTGATACCGCTGACTTTACTTATATATATATATATATATATATATATATATATATATGTAGTAGAGATATGAGGAACACAAGGACAGAACTCAGAACAAAAGTGTGTAGGACATATTTCACTAGAGCTTTCGGCATCATCAGTCTTTTTATTGATTATCAAAGGTATCATACAAGTGTTTCATAGAGGAGGAAGTGGACAGAAGGGGAGGGTGGATTGGAGAACAGGTCAAGTGGGTGGGTTATTGTTTGTGAGGAAAGAGTTTGGTGGGTCAGATGTGGATCATTGGGAAGAAAGGGAAGGAGATTGAATGTGAAGAGAGAGGATAATCAGAGAGATAGTGGAAAAATACATTTTGGAAGGAACACACACACACACACACACACACACACACACATATATATATATATTATATATATATATATATATATTTTGAAATTAATGTTATAATTGCAAGATGAAAAATCACAAGCCTTAAAAAATGAAAAAAAAAAAAAATCAAACCAAAATATAAAATATTTACTCCCCATAATCTTAATCAATCCTCTTTACCAGGTCTTTTTGTTTATTCTTTGTTAAAATTCACAGAAAGATTTTGAACCAATCACACTTGAATCTATGAATATTATCAAACGCCATTTCAGCTGCTGCAGTGGATCCACATTCCCTCTTCTCTGTTTCTATTTCCTCACAACATTGTTTATTAATTAGTTTTTGTGTTTTTTAAATCAGTCAACAGTTCCACAGTTACATTTAGCTTATTCAAAGTTCCAGTTGACATCACTTGCATTTTTCTTACTTCTTCACTGTCATCATATGATATTTATCATCATATACCTTTCATAACCTTTATAATCAAAACAGAGTATAAATCAACAATAAATATTGTAAGAGATTGTTTTTACATTAGGAATATCAACTCAGTATTTTTATATTTTATCTTTATCATCTAATACGAGGGTAATCCTAAAAGTGAGGCCCCCAAAGCGCTTGGGATACAGGGAAACTGTTTGTGCAACTATTGGCAACACTGTTCTATTTGTTGTGCATGCACATGCACCTATGCGAACCTCGCTACCATATTCAGTCTTACCCTAGCAGTCGTTTATGATATAGCTCTAGATTGACACTACTGTCAAGTGTAAAGTTTTTGAATGCAAAAGGAATTAGACTGATTGAAATTCATCTCTAATTAATGGAATTGTATAGTGAGTCATGCATGGATGTCAAAAACATCCACAAGTGGTTTAGGGAGTTTGCAATTGTGCGACAAGGTTCAATGCTTCCTCAGCAACATGGTGGCAAGCTGGTATGACATGAGTAAACAAAAACTATCACAGTGTCTACAAAAATGCATTGATTGAAATGTGTATTATGTAGAAAAATAGATATCTGTTCAAGAGACATTGGGGGGGGGGATTTCAGTTTTAAAATTTTTTAAACATAGATCAAAAGTGTAAAAATGTCATTTGTTTCTTTTTGTTTTTTTCTAAAAAGAAACCACCCAGGATTATCCTTAGAAAAAAGAAAAATTTACTTTTCCATGCCAAATTATCCAGGCCATGTCACCCCCCCCCCACCTTCAATTTTTCTGAAATTTTGCCCAGGTGTGGATTATGGTAAAGTTAAGCAATCCCCAAAATTTTAGCTTCCAATTCCAAAAATTGGCAGAGTTACTACGAATTTTAGCCCTCCAATTTTTTGTTGGGGGGTAGAGTTTCGCAAAAAATGTTGCCTTTTTGTAATCTATTTTTGTCTGTAAAATGAGTTCTACAGCTTCACTACTCCTAAAAATTGGTTTATAAAAGCATTTTTGCCCAAGGAATCAAGAAATGTTATTTAAAAAGTCTGAAAGTTAACCAATTTAAAGCAGGAAAGCTGAATACTTACTTCCCTCCCCCTCCCCTCTTTAGGTTCTGGGTTGTTGAAGGTACTTATGAGGGCCTTGTATCAAAAAAAAAAAAAGTGACTTATTTCTGGAATATAATGAAGAAGGGGTCTTGGACAAGGGAGATAATTGAAAGAAAAAAATAAAAATAAAATTCCTTGGCCGGTAAAGTAATTTGGGTAAAATTGCATTAGCTATACAGGTGAATATTAAGTACTGGCAAAAAAAAAAAAAATCGGCTGCTACGAGTTTTAAAAGCGAATTAAAATTAATTTAAATCTATTATTTAAGGTCAAACTTTTGTCTAAATCGATAGGTAGTAACATAATGACCATCATTAAAAAAGAAAAATATGGAGTTTATTTTTAATAGATTAAATATGGAGTTTATTTTTAATAGATTTAAAACGATTTGTTTTGGTCAATTTCTATGCGATCTGCCATTCTGTCTATTTTTCAATGGTTTTACGCGCTTGTTTACAATTTTAATGTAACATTCGCGATTGCAAAAGAATTTACCAAAAATCAAGTAATTATCTGATTTTAATGAAATTTTCAGTATTGATTTATCAATTAATAAATTTCATAATGCATCAGTTATTTTATTTCAAAATCTTAATTTAGTTAATTTGGCTATGAAAAATTTTATATAAAATTCATTTAAAATATGAAAAGCCTGATGTTACGTTTAAAATGTTATATTTTTAGATTCTAGAAATAAATATCTTATTTTTTTCAAAAAAAGTATACGTTTTGAAGAAAAACTCTATTGAAAATGTACCACACCTTTTTAAGCAGAAAAAATATCGATGTATAATTTTTTATTTTAAAAGATAATAGTCAATTCAATAATTATTGAAATGAGTAAAAAAGAAATCTCCAAAAAATTAATTATTTATCATTTTTTTACATTTTATTTTTCGCCTAGTAACATCTTAATTAATAGACCAAGGGAGATAAATCATTAAGAGGAGTTACTTTCCTTATTAGCCTTTAAACTAAATTCTATTTTTGTTTTTATATATAATATATAATATATTTAACTACATTTAAACGCTATTAATGGTTCAAGGGAGATAACTTTTCTATTTTTAAGGAGAGTTACCTCCCTTGATAGCATTTAAACCATGTCCTACATTTATATAATATATAATTATATTTAAATTATATTAATGGTTCAAGGGAGGTAACTTTTCTATTTTTAAGAAGAGTTACTTCCCTTGACAGCATTTAAACCGGTCCTGTTTTTGTGTTTTATAGATCATATAGATTCGTTGCAAAACCTATAAATGATTTATTTCAGGTCTTTCAAACATGGTCTACCGATTTATGACAAATATTGGAAACATTTTCGTAACCAATATTTTCCTAGAACTTTGGCATTTAAATAAAACTAAAAGTTTCTACTTAATAAATTCTATTGTGTTTTTTTTAGGAGGAGATCTTGGGTTATTTCCTATAACTCTAACATAAACGAAGGGGAACCACTCTAGACTGATAAATTATTTATTCATTTTCCTATTAAACTAACCCTAAACCCTAACCCTAACTCTAACCCTAAAGCCTAAACTTAACTCTAACTCTAACCCTAACCCCGTCCTCTTTTTTCTTAGTAGATCAATAAATAAATAATTTATCAGTCAAGAGTGGTTCCCCTTTGTTTATGTTAGATTTATAGGAAATAACCAGATATTGTATCAGTTAATTCTTTCTAGATGATTAAAATTGAGATTTTTTTTTTAAGTAAACCCCTGTTTATGAGATATCTATACTTACCTGTATAACTAATGCAATTCATACTCAAGATACTCAATCATACTCAAGATACCACCAGAACAGCCTAGCACGCAGTAGGGTTCGTACGCCCTAAAAATCAACAGTAACAGCAAGCAACAGAGCAGTGCTGACTAACAAAGACCATGGCTAAAGTCAACGAGTAGAAGCAGCAGCGACTACATTCTACAAGAAACAGATAAAACGGAACAAAGTGAACCCAATTCAAATACAATATTCTCCTAAACAAAGATAAGTAAAACACTTGTTACTTTGTATATGTTCTCAACCTGCTTTTTTGGAAATTAAACAGTATTAGTAAGCACCCCACATGACTTGTCTTATCCAATCAGATTCTAGAGATTACTTTAATTTTTTTTTTTAATCTCGTTTGTGCAAAATTGTGGAAGTTATTGAATTTGGATGGGAGTTATGGCTTGCTCGTATTTTTATGTTTTCTTTCCATTGGTTATAGAATATAGGAGTTGATCCTATCACGTAATTGGTATATTCAATCACAGAAAGCCTCTCCCTCACTTAACCCCCCCCACACACACACACACACTGGAATAAACATTTTACTGACTCAACAAAGCTATAGCCATGACAGTACTACTGTATGGTTTCACGCCTTGGATTCTAACGAAAGGGTGAGAAAAAATAGATGGGAACTATACAAGTTATTTTTCTCTTTTTTTTTTTTTTTTTTTAATGAATTCAAATATCATCCCAATATCATAAACAGTTTAATTCAATTGAATTTCTATAATGGTATTTTATGTAAATAAGTTAGAAAAGTAACTTGTACCATTTTCTTTCTATGTGATATAATATTTTGAGATTTCAGTTGGTTAGATGTATTTATTCAAAATAAATTACATCTAATATTTCAGGTACCAATGGAAGACAGAGAGTATCTAAAAGACCAGAGGGCCAAAATAGGACCCAAGGGTAGTTTCCAGCTTGGACCTGTGGATAAAGCTGCCATTCAGAAACCTAAAAGTAGTGTAGTAGAAGGAAAAAGACAAAAACAAATTGATTCCTCTCCTATTGCCTCTACATCTTATGATCAGGATGTTATTCTTTCCCATTCATTAAATAGTGAAGAAATAGATGAAGATTATGCGCCTGGCAAATATTCTACGAGTGTTTACAGCCTTTTAAAAATTCCTCGGTATACTTCTGAGTTGATCAGGGGTGATGTTTCCTCAAACTTAGGAGCAAGTCTTGCAAATGCCTTTCTTTTAGATTTACAGGCCTTCTCAACCTGAGTGTTGATATCAAAAACATAATTTTAGATATATCTAAAATAGACCCTGCAAAAGAAAGAACAAAAACAAAAACAAATGCCCATCAAAAATACATTGATAAAACAGAAAAAAGTAATTGTATTGGTGTTGATGGAAGACAGGATAAAAATACTCTCTTATACAAAGAAATTGTGGAGGTAGATGGAAAGAAACAATTTAAGAAAACGAAGGGAACAGAATACCACTTGACATTTACAAAGGAGATGGGTTGTGGTAAAAGTGGAAAGTTTCTCACACATAGAGTTATCCCAACTACTGCAGCAACTGATGCTTTTCTAGCAGAGGAGGATTTTAGTGTTTTGGAGGAGTATGACAGTGTTGATACCCTAAAAGCTGTTTTGCTGGATAACACCTATACAAATACTGGCTGTGAAGCTGGACTAGTTTCAGTTCTAGAGAAACAAATAAAAAGGAAATTGCACATCATTGGTTGCTCTCTGCATCAAAATGAGCTTCCATTCAGAGCGTTTTTTAAGCACATTGATGGCAGCACAAGAAGTCCAACATCATTTATTGGTCCAATTGGGAGATTGTGTACAAATGAATATCATAATTTACCCCAGATCAAAATTGAACCGATAGTTAGTTCTATAGAGAGCCAATATTCTAGCATTAAACAGACAGATGATCTGAGTAGTGATCAGATACTTCTTCTAGAATATGCAGTAGGGATTTTGCGAGGGAAAGTCAACCCTAGATATGCTACATGGAAAATTGGACCTTTAAATCAGGCAAGATGGTTGATGTTAGCTATCAGACTAATGTGTTTGTGGACTCATGGAATTTACCCTGAAAACATATCAAAACTACACAGCCTAATCCAGTTTATTGTTGAAGTTTATGCAGTTAGCTGGTTTAAAATTAAAAGAGACAATAAATTTCATAACCAGCCACTGTATATTTTCAATATGCTGCAAAGAATCAAAGAGTTACCACCTGAAATTCAGGAGATTGCATTAAAAAATATTCAGCATAATGCTTTTGGCCTCCTACTAGAAAATATGTTGTATTCAATGTTTAAATCAGATGAACTGGAAGTGAGGGACGAAGCTATAAAAAGAATTTTAGCCATTCGGTAAGTAATTTAGATAAGATTGATTAAAATGATTTCATTGATTTATAGATTGAATTCAAAGTAATATCCTAATTTTATGATGAAAATTAAAAATTAAGACAAGGTTGAACTTTCAATTTAATTCAATATACTGATTTTCATTTTTTTTCAGGAGAAGGAAGCCAACCAAAAAGAGGCTAAAAAAATACCAAAAATAAATGTGGATGCTACACATTGGTCACAGTTGATCAACCTGTCTCAAAATGGAATTTGTGAGCCTGGATTCACTGAAGAATTTTTAGATAATGAACTGGAGTCATCAAAGAGTGGGATAGAATTAGAGTTGCCTGATTTGCCTTTATACTCACAAAGTGTTGAAAGGGCAGTAAAATTAACAACTTCAGCTTCTCAATTGGTTTATGGAATTGAAGCAAGGCACAGGCATATCATTACACATATTTTATACTATGAAATGAGGCCTTCCTTTGCTTCAAAGGCTCTTATGTATAGCAGTTTAATATGATGGTATGATAAGTTACTATTATCCCCAGCACATTCATGTATCTTTATCATGTCTTTTATAACTTTATGCATTACAGTGATTATATAAAATAGAAACTTAAAAGACTCACAATTAGTAACCAGTAGATATTTAAAGGAATGTTCAAATTACAATGGTAGCTTATGTTAAAATCATCATCCCCTCATTTGTTTCTAGCAGAGTTCATACTTATTTACTTTTGTTCCATTGATAACAGAAAAAATAATGCTATAACAATATATTGCAATGTTATTAATGACGCATCTCAATTAATGAGGTAAAATGCTGCTTATTTGAGATATTAGGGTGGGGTGGGAATTATAATTTCACTTTAAATGTTACTTTCGATATATTCTATTCATTTTATTTGAATAAGATAAATTTACAAATTTTTCTGGATTGAAATTATAAGATTTTAAAGCAATTTCTTAAGTAAATGTATCAAAAACAAGGATTTCAGTGGTCTTCATATTAGACGATCTTTAAAACTAAATGCTCAAAATTAGTGCGAGCTAGAAACCTACTTTTTGGTGTCAGTACTTACCATACCAATACCCAACTTTCTCTCTTTGTTACATTTTGATATTCCCAAAAAGTTGAAAATCGACATACCCTACTGCACATGGACACATCAGTGTCGGCTGGCCAGCAAAAATCTACATTAATCAGCTCTGTGCAGATACTGGATGCCGTATAGAATACTTGCCAGAAGTGATAACTGATATGATGAGAGAGCCATGGGTATCTGTGCTGTCTGCGCAACCTGATGTTGCTGCTGCTGCTGCTGCTGATAATGATGATGATGATGATTACTTATTAAGGTCGGCTTACTTTAGTACAAGGCTAGCAAGCTTGGAGATCCTCCCCAATGAGAATTGAACTCACAAATTTACCCACCTTGAGAAAAAAATATCAAACTTGAATAGAATAATTCAAATTATTAATTATATTAATATTTCAATTATTTCAGTGTATACAATAAAGGGAGATAATCAAGGTATTAATGTTTTGAGTTACTTCCCTTGATTATCATTTTCTACTATCATTTTGGGTTGTCGAATACACCTGACAGTGGCATTTTTGTCGTCTGCTACAAGTTTAAAAGCGAATTAAAAATAATTAAATCTATTATTCAAGGTCAAACTTTGTCTAAATCTTAAGTAGTAACATAATGACCATCATTAAAAAAAGAAAAATATTATTACAATATGCAATTTATTTTTAATACATTTTATACATTAAAAATCGTCCAAATTTTGACGAAAAAGTAACGTCAAATTTATTTTGATTTATCGTGTTCAATAATGGTTTAAAAATATTTTAAAAATACTTATAAACATTTCTTTTTAGAAATAAGTAAAGCGTTACTTTAAATACATATTTATTAAATATTACTGCGATTTTACTCACTCGTTTTATCTTTTAACCAAGTAAAATCCGTTTTTTGTATGTAAAAAAATAAAAAATATATTAGTTTCGTTTGAAAATAAAATCTGTATGTTCACTTCCGTTTCGTGTATGGTATTCCGTAATTGCCATAATATTTAAAACTTTTTTGTCTTGTTTGAGTGACGAAAAATCCGTTTTTTGACAAAATGAATTTAGCACCCACCCCCCTACAGAAAATAATTTACCAAAAATCAGGGAATTATCGGATTTTTATGAAATTTTCAGTGTTGATTAATCAATGAATGAACCTTAGAATGCATTATTTATTATATTTCAAAACTTTCTCATTTTTTTTCAGGTCACTTAATTTTGACCCCCAACACTTACTTTGGGGGCGTAAAAGTTGGTCAGTGTTCAATATTAATTACTGTATAAATAAAAACTTTTTATTTATATAAAGATAAAAGACCAAAGTTGTGAATAGAAAAAAAAATTAAGGGGAACATTCTATGAGAAAATAAATACCAAAAATCGGAAAATAAAATGTAAAAAAAAATTTCTTTAAATAATTTTTGGAGATTTCTTTTTTACTCATTTCGATAATTATTTAATTGGCTATTATTTTATAAAAGAAAAAAGTATACATCAATATTTTTTTTTTTTTTGGGGGGGGGAGGGGCTAGCTAAATTTTCAATACAGTTTTCGTCCAAAAATTATGGGTGATTGATACTAAAGTAATGTAGCTATCAATTAAAAAAAAAAAATCTAATATGACATTTTAAACTTAAAATTTTGCTGCTCATATTTTAAATAAATTTTATATGTTAAGTTTTCATAGCAGAAATACTTAAAGTTTTTAAATAACGTAACTGATGCATTATAAAAAACATTAATTGATAAATTTATACTGAAAATTACATTGAAATCGAATAATTCACTGATAGATTGATATTTTTTTTTCTATTGCAAAAGTTACATGAATTTTGTAAACTCACCATTTTTAAACAGTGGTTCAGGACAAACGCGATTGAAATTTACAAAAAAATCGTTTTAAATGTCTTAAAAATGAATTAAATGTTTAATATTATTTTTCTTTTTTATTGATGGTCATTATGACCATCAATAAAAAAGCAAAATAATATTAAACATTTAATACTTTTCGATTTAGACAAAAGTTAGACCTTAAATAATCGATTTAATTCATTTTAATTCATTTTTTAAAAAAATCTGCTGCTAGTAGCCGATTTTTCGGTAGCCCTAGTGTATTGCATTTCTGTATTTCAATTTTTTTGGTTTTTGATTTCTAAGAAACTTTTCAATTTTCAATAATTTTCAAATTTCAATTTCATTTGATTTCTAAGAAGAAACTTTTCAAGTTGTAAAAAAGAGGATGTTGGTTTTGAGTGCATTCTTTACTTAAAGAAAATTATATATGTAAATATTATTATATAAAAGAAAAAAATATATTTATGTAATATTGTTGTTTTTTTTTTGTTTTTTTTTTTTTTGTTACTACTTTTTGACTTAGACAAAAATTTGATAGAATTAATTAATTTTAATTCAATTCGTTTTAAAAAGAAAATGACAAGTGTTTGGAAGTGCACTTTTTTTTTTTTAGTAATTTTTGTTAATTTAAAGATAAAAAGTGAGAAAACATCAATTTGAATTTGAATATTTTGAATTAAAAATGAATAATTGAATTAAAAATAGTAATAATGAAATGAACTTACCTTTATTAGATATTGAATTCTTTCGGTAAACTGAAAGAAAGATTAACTCTCTTCTAACCTCAGAGCTTGGTGATCTTACCCAATGAGAATTGAACTCACAAATTTACCCAACTTGAGAAAAAATATTAAACTTGAACAGAATAATTCAAATTATTAATTATATTAATATTTCAATTATTTCAGTGTATACCATAAAGGGAGATAATCAACACACAACTTCAGCCGTTCCTGGCCGGGTGCTCTACCGACTGAGCTGTAATTTATTTATTTGTGTCACGTTAAGCCCTAGCACCTATATGGTTGTCCTGGCCCTATTACCCTTATGGCAAACCACCAATCTTCTTTTTATCATATATGTGCTAGAACGCGGTGGCTGAGGGTTTTATTGACCTGGGTATCACGTTAAACTGTATCTAATAGTGAAGTTTTAATTCTGGAGGTCTGGGGTGTGTGGAGTACCCCTTCATCGCCATTACTCCCAGGTCCACTCTGACCAGGAGTACCATGTGAAAGCTCTGTCCCTGAAGATGTTGATGTGTCGGGGTTTTGTTGCCGTCATTTTCTTCTGGACCTCTTCGATTCAGACATGAACAGTAGGGCAGGTCGATTTTTCACTTTAAAAAAAATCAAATTGTCCATCTATGCGAAAGTTGTATGTTTGTATACTGAATACGGATACCAAAAAATAGACCTTTTACTTGCACCATTGTTTGAGGAAATAGCATCAAAGATCATCTACTAAAATGCACTCAAAATCCTCGTTTTCGCAAAATTTAGCCTTTAGAAAACGAGGATTTTTAGTGCATTTTAGTAGATTTTTTTTTAATGCAAACAATATGAAAGATCTATTTGAAAAAGTCAACATAGATGACATTCTGTCCTTTTTGAAGGAAATAAAATTATACCATAAAATATAGACATGGGCCTAATCAATACCATACAACATGATCCCCAATGATGCTAACCCATTGTTAAAACCAATTACTACAAAAGCGTAAATATAGATACACAACATATATTACTCCCTGACCGCTAGGCATGACATAACCTCGGACGGGTTGATATGCCGTTAAAATCAATCAACCAATCAACCACTGATGGTGTTCGCTTCAAATATTCTCAGGTATTTGCGGTTTTCTTTTTTATCAAGTATTCTGATGCTTTCCAGAATTTAATTTATTCCACTAGTAACTCAGTTTCCTTGTATATCAAATCAATTTTCCCCATTGAAATAAACTGAAATGCCTTTAGTCCGTTCCAGCCCCCACCCCATCAAAATGCCCTCATTTTTGTTACGTTTTTAAATAAGCAAAATAGCACTGTATTCGGTTACTTCCTATAAGTCTAACATAAACAAAGGAAAACCCTCTTGACTGATGAATTATTTATTTATTTTCCCATTAAACTAACCCTAAACCCTAACCCTAACCCCGTCTCCTTTTTTTCTAGTAGATAAATAAATAAATAATTTATCAGTCAAGAGTGGTTCCCCTTTGTTTATGTTAGACTTATAGGAAATAACTCTGTATCCTATAAAAAACATAATAAATTAGAATATAATGAATTATGCACTGTAATGTTTTAATGTTTATCTAATAAATTTGGAAACTTAAATGCTTTTAGTGAACTTATTAATATAAGTGTATCTGAAGCTCGCTTCTACCTCAAATTTTAACTCTTAACACAAAGAGAGAAAAAAAGAAAAGAAAAGAAACAACCATTTAAAAGGTTATAACTTGGAAAACTCATAAGTTGGGGTACTCATAAGTCAACGTACCATTGTATAACAGTCTACTTTGCAACTGAAGATAACTAAGCACTTTAAAAAATATCTACAAAGAAATAGTTTAGTCATGTTTTGTTTAAATTAAGAGAATCACAGATCTGTTTCTTATTTCCCGCTTTTGTTCATTATCAACATGGCACATCTTGATGCGTATTTTCTTTTATCTTTTTTATTTACTTATTGAAAGAAACAACCACATGAGCACGTCATTGTTGATATTGGAGGCGCGTAGTATAATGGTCGTAGGACACAGCGAGACAGGTTCAAATCCTGGACGCAGCAGTTGGCATTTTCACACAGCGTTAATACCCTTGGGAATCCAACTATTCTCCCCCCAGCTAAATAGTAGGGCAGACTAGACTCTTTAACCCTGGTATGACAACCGGTAACAGTTCTGTCGTAAAGGAAAGGAGACAAGGCAATTATAATGTATATAATTGGGTTAACAATTTATTGGTGCAATATAACAAGTATTCACAAAGTGTATGTTCAAAGTTGTGTGCAAAAGACTTCATAAAAGTTCAAGGAAAATTGCCAAACGGGTTCGCTCGGTGGGAAATATTATAGAATATAAGAGACAAATGTTACTTAGCTCTGTAGAAGCAATGTTTCTGTGATTGTTTCTTGTTGCTGTAGTAGTCTGTTGAGTTTGTCAGGTTTATTCCTGTTGGAGCCTCGACTAAAAGCTGACCTTATTTTGGCCGCTGCTAATGTGTTCTCTGCCTGTTGAGTTCCCCATGTTGACTCTCACGGGTGGTTGCCTGTTCTGCTGATTTCCAGGTTTGATTCTGTCCGGAGTTAAAGTTGTCCTTTTCAGACTGCTGCGTCGTCCGTAGAATTTGTCTGGTCTTATCCCTGTCGGTGCCTAGACTAAAAGCTGAAGCTGACCTTAATTCGACCGCTGCTAATGTGTTCTCTGCCTGTTGAATTCCTCGTGTTGACTCTCACGGTTGGTTGACTGTTCAATTCGGACTGCTGCCTCGTCCGTAGAATTTGTCTGGTCTTATCCCAGTGGATGCCTAAACTCGTGCTGAAGCTGACCTTAATTCAGCCGCTGCTAAAACTGTTCTGATGATTAAGGGCTATCTCTACCCCAGACGCTAGGGGGTAGCGTCTGGAGTTCCAGGAACTGATTAAGGGGCAGATAACCCAAACTTTCGATACCGGGCTAAAAGAAGGAAAACTCTTAATTCAAACCTATTAAAATCCGCTGAAAAATTGACCTTGTGTTGCATCTCGTTCGTGTGGAGTGGTTGGGTATATATATATAACAATTCGGCACAAGTAATTATTGTGTGATGTAATGAGTCATCGAGTACAAAACCTGGTAACGGGGTTTCATCCCGAGGTCAAACACCTGCAGAAGTGGTAACTGACGACTGAGAGGTTTTTGGCCAGTTTGTAAACAGGATGAAATAGGAAAATTATAACGAAACGGTCTCTCTTCTCGTTAGTCAAAACTACTTTGGGACCTCCTCCTCCTCCTCCTCCCCTCCCCTCCCCCTCCTCCCCTTCCCCTTCTTCTTCTAACCAAAAATCAACATGACACTCCCAATATGTCTATTCCCTATATTCAACCGGGATTGTTACCAGATTTTTAATGTTAGTTTATGCAAATGTACCTTAATAAGTCCAAAGTTGAACAAGAAAATATTTAAAAGAAAAACATTTATTTTACATAACAAATATTTATTTTTTAACGGAAGTAGCAGTTTTGAAGAGGTTAATGGGTTTTTTTTTTGGGGGGGGGGGTAGACCTTGTCGAAATAAATCGGTAATTTTTACCTTTCGTTGTTAAAATTCCTAGCATAAAATTATGCGTGCGCTTTTTCTGAAATGGCCTTAATTGTTATTAAGAATACATTTCATGACATTTTTATGACATTTTTGTGTTAAAGCATGCAATTGTATTGTTTTCGAAACGATTCTAAGATTTGTATATTTCGCATGGACACATTCAAAATGGCTACCGTCTTGTTTCAAAGTGAAAGTCAGTTGGCTAAATTCATAGCATAAAATTATCTGAAATGAACTTAATTATTATTAAGAACACATTTTATGATATTTGTGTGTTAAAGCATGCAGTTGTATTGTTTTCGAAAGTCAAGGAAGGTTACTCTAATTGCCTTATTTGCTATGAATTTTAACAACTAAACATGAAAATTACCAATAAATTTCCTATATGTTCGTCCGCATATAAGGAAGAAGTAAATAAGAAATGAAACACGAAAAGACAGGTATTAACAATAACAAAAGTTTTATAAAGCCATAAAAAAGCAGTTGTTGGCGGAGTAGCCTATTTTCAGTATCAGCCGGACAGCGAGGGAGTCTATCCCCTTTTCGCTAGCACTAGACCAGGGAGATTATTTTTGCTGAGGTGTAGCGCTACACTTACCGTCAGCTCCCTACTTTACCACAGAGATCAGATTACCCAATCTGTGCAAGTTGATGGGGACCGGTATCGAACCAGGAATCTTGGGATTCCTTGGCGGGTGCTCTGCCGACTGAGCTAAACCGGCCCATAAGTATACAATATTTATAAAAGGTGTTTGAAGAAAAAGATAAACAAAGTTTTTTGTTTTTTTGCGTAAGGTCTTTTAAAATGTAAAAGTCATTGAAAGATATTCCTTTTGTATGTGTGTGTGTGTGTGTGTGTGTGTGTGTGTCTCTCTCTCTCTTTCTCTCTCTCTCTCTCTCTCTCTCTCTCTCTCTCTCTCTCTCTCTCTCTGTGTGTGTGTGTGTGTGTGTTCTACGATAACAGAAAACAGTTAAAACAAATCCGTAATTGTGTATGCATATGCGTAAGTGTTTCAAGGTGTGTGGAAAGTAATATACAGCGGTCCCTCGGGACGGGGTTCCAGTGAGCTTCGGCCCTGGACTGTGGATACAATTAACAGCGTTGATCCCAGGGGGCTATCCCACTAGGCAATACCTGTCCCCTCGATTTAAAGGGACAGGGCTGGGTTTATTCCCCAGTGTGTGATGCGCCCCCCTTGCGGGGGAAATGCCAACGGGATCAACGCAATTTTTGCACCCGCCACCCATGAGCTTCGGTTTGTGGATGGTCCCACATTAATAGGGCCTCGTGCCTAACCCGTGATAAATATAAATAAAGTAATATACAGCGGTATATCTGAATCTGTTGATGTGTAAGACGTTGGGGTTGGTGTGGTATGAGGTGAGAAGCGTTGTTTAAATAGACTTAATTGTCTAAAAAAAACATTATTTGGTATCCATTTATTTTACCGGAAGGCTGCGCTGAGCCTCCCTGTGTAGGACCATTTTACAACACATATTCTTTAAACGTTGCAGAGTGAGTGAATATGTATATGCTTGTATGTGTTCATGTGTAGATTATCCCAAGTTGGAAAATCATGGTGGCTGAATAAGTGTATGTGTGTGTGTAAACTTGGCTTAAGAAGCAAACGCTAAAGGAGTGTATATGTGCGCGTACATGTGTGTATATATTTTTTTAAAATTGAAATAGATCACTAAGTAGGTCTGAGCCTATTCTAGTAGTGACCAGGTTTAAATTCAGAGTTTTTTTCTCCTAGACTGGTTGCCTAACCAAGGTTAAAGAACCCAATCTGCCCTACTATTTACACATATCTGAAGGGAAAATAGTTGGATTCGTACCTTTCCCAAGGGTATTAGCGCTATGTGAACTGTAGCTTCGTCCAGGAATTGAACTCTGGTCGACGAGCCCATTTCATGCTACCACCGCGCTTCCCCGTATGTATGTGCGTACGATAGGGGAAGGGTGGCCTGGGTCCAGCACCAAAGTTTATAGAAACCATAAAAATCCGGTTGTATGTTAGGGGTTAGGGTTAGGGGTCAGTTTTATAATTAAAAAAAAAAACTCTAAAAATCATCTGTTAACAATTAACAGGATTTTGACGGTGTAAATGGAAAAAATGTCCCCACGAATCGAAATCGCAAAAGGGGTGCCTAAAGGTCATTATGGTCAAAATAGTTTTATGTCCACATCTTTTAAGAGAAAGTCAGAAGCCATTAATTCTCGAAACTAATGGTCAAGAGTAATGAATTGGATTTGGATGGTCTCTGTCGAGATACGGAAAAGAGTGCACTCACCGGATAAACATTCGTTTGGAATTCTGGGAAGAGAATTAAGAGGTGGGGGGGGGGGCAAGCTAGAAGAAAAAGTTAATGCAGTTAATGAGTGTCGGGGAGACTGAGTGGGTCTATCTGTGGATAGATAGATCTGTGAGACCAACTTGCTAACCATTACAGAACGATGGAATGCCCAACCTTACCCAAGCCGTTCGTCCCGGTTAGGATGTGACACAAGGTCGCAAGTATGGGGCTTTCAGCGAGGATCGAAATTGCTATTCAGTAGTAATGGATCTGTGAGACTAGCTTGCTAACCATAACAGAACGATGGAATGCCCATTCTTATCCAACCCGTTCGTCACGGTTAGGATGTGACACAAGGTCGCAAATATGGGGCATTCAGCGAAGATCGAACTCGCTATTCAGTAGTAATCTTACGTGGGGAGAGCATAACTTCCTTGATATTCGCTAAGCTTAGATTAGGACATCACATTTCCAAATGAGAGGAAATAAGGATAGGAAGATTGTGCTGCGCCAATATGGATCTGCGAGACTACCTTGCTAACCATTACACCGCGATGGGTGTAATACTTGTTGGTTAGCAATTGTTTGAATCTGAAAAGGATGTGTGCGCACAATTGAGGTTAGTGTGAAAAAGGGCGATGAGGTTAATGCAATTTATTCTAGAAACTTAAACCACCGGTGATCTAATGACAAGGCAGTCCCGTTAACTTGATTCTCTGGAAGACAAGAAACGCATATTTAAAAGCTGCTGACATGAAATCAGTAATGGACAGATCTACAAATGGATTCGAGGGGGAGGGGGCGAGTGTGCGTAGGTCAAGCCGACGCCGGCCGCCATACTCTCTAATCATTTCAACCCTTTGCCATCGGCTGCATGAAATAGTGGTTGATCCTGTAGGTCAGACACTCAACAGCGTTGGGTCATCAGGTGCATTTAGACATTTACTCAGCTCAGCTTACAACAACATGATGACAAATGGGAGTAAGTAGCGACACGAAGATTGTATTACGCTAATCTAATCTAACAAGGGTGGCGGGACTAACCTAACCTCAGTACAACACAGTGTCAAATGAGAGGAAATAGAGATAGGAAGATTGTGCTGCGCCAATCTTTTAAATAGGTAAGAAATTCAGTAAGCTTATATTAACTGCGCATTTCGGAAGGCTGCAAAACTTACGTCTATTCATTGGATTGTCAAGGCCCAAAGAGTCTGCTTTCTTTTTTGGGAGCGCCGAAAATTAAACTTTAGGAGGAAGTGTAATTGTGGAATATTTTATTTTCGTGTTTTATTATTTGTTTAATTTTAGTATTTTAAACTTTATTCATTTATTCATCCGCGCATCTGAATAATGTATAAGATTATGCCGTCAACCAGAATACTATATATATATATATATATATATATATATATATGAGAAGTAAACAAACAATGTGTTTGATATGGCTTTTAGCCGACAATTTTTGGGAGAATATGTGCTTAATTGAAGTCGTACCTAATTTTGAAAATTAAGTAATTGACAATTAATGAAATAGGCGGGTATACCTGTTCAAATGTAAGGCTAAACAAGTCGAGAAAAAGTCAATCCCTGTATGTACATTTCAGCCCATTAGGCCTGATCAGCAGAGCTATAGACAGGAAGACTGCTTTGTGTGTGATTCGAACCCTGACTGTCAAACACAAAGCAGTCTTCCTGTCTATAGCTCTGCTGATCAGGCCTAATGGGCTGAAATGTACATACAGGGATTGACTTTTTCTCGATTTGTTTAGCCTTACATTTGAACAAGTATACCCGCCTATTTCATTAATTATCAATTACTTAATTTTCAAAATTAGTTACGACTTCAATTAAGCACATATTCTCCCCCCCCCCCAATAAAAAACATATATCGACAAGAGAGTCCATTTATATATATATATATATATATATATATATATATATATATATATATATATGAAGAAAGTTTGTAGAAAAAACAAAGCAACATTGTAACATTCCGTTTACAATGTTGCTTTGATAAAGACCTCTTCATATGGTCGAAACAGATTTCTGTCATCAAAACTTTTAACATCTTGTTTTTTCTACAAACTTTCTTCACATATTGTCGGATTCATATCCATTTTACCTTTCATATATATATATATATATATATATATATATATATATATATATATATATAATACTGTAGCTAAAGCCTACTATCGATCAGGACTTGCCATCAGTATTCAGAAGTTGTCAACATATGTCAACCTCCGATTCTTCAACTCCTCATTAACCACTAACCACTGAAAAATGTAGACAAATTCACTTACCAGGGATTTGTCTCAAACAACACAAACGATCTCACAAGTGAAATGCAGCGGCGGATTGGTCTGCCTTCAGCATCTTTTCATCTCACAGAGTGTTCATAACCTCACCATTAATAATAAGGTCTCTGTATATCAAGTTGTATGCCTGCCCATACTCTTATACGGAAGCAAGTCGTGGGTGTTGTATCGCAGACACCTGAAGAAACTGGAGGCATTTCACACCAACTGTCCCCAACGCATACTGGGCGTAAAGTGGTGGCACAAAATCCCTCACTCAGAAATTCGAAGCAGTTGAGGCCATCCTATCGCAACGCGAATTTGTTGTATACCAATATATTGTATACCTCACATCGGGTATATAAACGAGGGTGAGAGTTCAGAGAGAGAGAGAGTTCAGAGAGAGAGAGAGAGAGAGAGAGAGAGAGAGAGAGAGAGAGGGGGGGGGGATGAGCCTACTTGATTACTTCATTAATCTGTTTACTTGTTGCTGACTACTTACTGCTTCGACCGCCATGTTTCTGTCTAGTTGAGTTTCCTTCTTCTGTTCTTCAATCTTCTTGCTAATTCTTCTACTGGGCTTCTTTGGGCTAGTCATTGTTTTTATATTTAATAACCAACAAGACTTTAAGTTTTCTTGATCAAGTTTTTATTACTTATCTAGCCCATAATTAATCACCGCGAGAGAGATCGATCCCAGTGCACGTCTAAGCTCTCATGAAACTGGGTCGAAACTGATAACTAAACGAACTATTCCCACGTCTCAGTACCGGAAGTCATCTAAAATGTCAATCATAACTCCCAACGGTTATGGAAAACTACCCACCTCCGGTTTCAAATCTAATGAACTTTATTTAAAACTAACTTACAGGTACGCTCACAATTCATGAACTCTCATGAAATGTAACAAATTGCGATGGCTGGGTCACATTATCCGCATGCCAGCAGACACTCCCCTGTAAAGTAATGACGATGAAGGGGTACTCCACATTCTCCAGAGCTCCATAATAGGAACTTCATCATTAGAGTATATCTGGGAGTATATATTTACCCAACCCATCCGATAGAGGAAGGTTGTAACACAAGGTAAATTCTTAAGCGGAGTACGGTTGGTTTGAATTCAGAGTTTTCCTTCTATTAAATTGGTTGCCTTACGAAGACTAACGAACCCAGTCTGTCCTACTATTTGCCCATAGCTTGGTGGAATAACATGCCTTTCTCAAGGTCATTAGCGCGTGGTGAAATGCGAACAGCCTTGTCTAGGATTTGAACCCCAGTCACCGGTTCCATTTCCTACGACGATAACCGTTACGTTAAACGTAAGACAGGTATACCTGAAAAGGATAGCAGCGAAGGAGTGACGCCACACTTTCCAAAGTTTCAGCACTGGAGTCTTACCACCGAATGCGGGTCCAGTGATGCACAGAGCACCATTTCTTGGGTGGTCTTACTTCTCTGTAAGGCATACAGTCGACAGGCAGGGTCGGATTTATAAGGGAGCAATTACCCCGGGTCCCTTACCAGAGGGGCACTCAGATTTTCTTTTATAAAATCTGTAATAATCATAAAATTAGTTTTATTATTGAAAAAATTTGTTGCAAGCTGGAATTTTAACATTTTTTCGTATAATACAAACTGAAAAATGTAGTAAAGTTTATTCTTACAGTCAATATAATTGAGAAAAATAAAATCAAACAATTTCTTCGGAACCTAACTTATATATTTTTTTCTCTTAATAAATTTATTTTACTTCAATTTTTAAACATTTCTTATGTACCTAATTCTTCTTGCTTAGGCAACATCAGAAACACCCTAATCAGAAGTGCTCCTGGCCCCCAAGGTCTAAATACAGCTCGAATTTTAGGTCCCGACCACAGGGTGAACCTAATTAGAATTTGACTTGCAGCTCAGTAGTGATTGATATGCGAGAATGGCTGACTCATATCTCAGTCGACAACATGAAAGTAATTTGAAAATCGACAAGTTTTTATATGATCAGTCAACCTGACTCTCGATAGCGTCATTGTTTGTTTAAATATATATATATATATATGAATAAATAAAAAAAAATCATATTCATCATATACAGTGCTACTTTGACTTACGAGTGCCCCAGCTTACGAGTTTTCCGAGTTACGAGATGTCACTCGGTCGATTTTTTGCTTTGCGTTGAGAGCTAAAATTTGAGATACAAGCGAACTTCAGATACGATTATGTTAATAAGTTCACTAAAAACATTTAAGTTTCCAAATTTATTAAGAAAAATATCATTTATAAAAAAAACAAAAAAAAAACTCGAAACATAATTCATTACATTCTATTTCATTATGTTTTTTTATATAATACACGGCTATTTTTCTTATTAAAAAAAACGTAACAAAAAAATAGGGTATTTTTAGAGGATAGGGCTGGAACGGATTAATGGCATTTCAGTGGAGGAAAACTTGATTTGATATACGAGGGAATTGAGTAACGAACGGAACGAATAAAACTCGTAAGTCAAGTTCATTATAATCTTTAAAAAAAGAAAGAAAAGACATTTTGCTCAATTGGAGCTGCGGTGAATCCCATTAAAGTGTGGTAACAACATTAACCACTCCCTTCTTCACAGCTTTCGCAAGATATCAAACAGGAATTAATGTGTCTGGTTCTTTATTAGATTGAGAGAGAGAGAGAGAGAGAGAGAGAGAGAGAGAGAGAGAGAGAGAGAGAGAGAGAGAGAGAGAGAGAGAGAGACTTGATGGACCAGTAATTTGCAGTTTTCTTTTCAAGATTCTTTCTTCAAGCTCCACCCACGACCAATCAACATTGACTTTAAGATTCGCAACCAATCAGAATCAAGATAGAGGCCACACAAATGAACGAGTTCAGTAGTGGTGTCGGATTTAATTGGACCAATTATGGAGACCTGATGTCAAGTGGACAACAGAGAGATGACGTGTACAAAAATGATTGGCCAGCCAATACTCAATCTCCTGTTGACGAATAAACCTTTCAATTCTGATTGGACACAAGCAGCAGACAAATGCGAAAATATTCTTCTTTTTTTTAACTGAAAAGGTTTTTTTAAAGCTAGATAACTTGTATTTCATCATTACTAACGAATATCACGTATAAGAGGGGAAATGATTGAAGTCTACAAATATACACATGGTTTTTATTCTATGAACTTTGACCTACTAATCATTGCTCAAAATATCAATACCAGGAGTCATAGATTAAAACCCTATAAAAAATTTTGTAAAGCAAACGCAAGACAAAATTATTTTAGTAACAGTGGATTGAATGAAGTGTTGGGTTCAAAGTTTCGTGATGGCTCCTGATTACGCCAAGAAGGTTCCCGAGTTCAAAAAGAAGGTTCCTGAGTTCGAGATGATTCCCGAGTCCAACAAGAAATAACTGAAGAAGGCCGGAGAGCACATCTGCCGAAATGTTGCACAGATAACAATAAAGATGACGACAATAGTCCGAATAATCCAAATAATACTATTCCAATTTATTCTTTCACATTGTAAGTGGACATTTTCAATTTGCTTAGGTCACTTATAATATCTGAAAAATAATATAAAAATTCAATCAAAAAACAAGAAATTTATTAATTAAAAAAAAATGTTTCAGTATTTTGTGGGCCACCCTGTATAATAAAAACGATAATCTGATGTTAAAAAAATTCTTTGAGCACGTGGAAGAATTTTTTTTCTCTCAAACACGATTGTGAATGTGGGCACGCGCGCTCAATACTTTTTTAAATTATTAAACATTTTTTTTTAAATAGATCCCTAAGTAGGTCTGAGGCTATTCTAGTAATGACCATCCTAAGCAGAGATTTAAGAGGTTTGAATTCAGAGTTTTCCTTCTCCTAGACTGGTTGCCTAACCAAGGTTAAAGAGCCCAGTCTGCCCTACTATTTACCCATATCTGGAGGGAGAATAGTTGGATTCATACCTTTCCCAACGTTATTAGCGCTATGTGAACTGCGGCTTCGTCCAGAATTTGAACTGGAGTCGACAAGTCTATTTCCTACGATTCTAACCAGTACACCATCACACTCTTAAAAATGTTCATCACCCGAGCCTGGTCTGAGCATTAAACTGAAAACATAAGTTTAAATCCAGGTTACTGGAAGTTTATAGGAAAATGTCAGGGAGCATAGAGTCATGCTTCGGAAACACAGTGATATGCCAAGCGGTATCAGCAATGTAGTGAAATGCAAATGGCCTCGTCCAGGATTTTATATCGGGTCATCGAGTCTATTTCCTCGACGATAACAATTACACAACGCGCTTCCTTATATATATATATAAATTGTATATGTGAATTCTGGGTTTTATTTTTCCTCGTCAGGATGTCATATCAAGTTTAAAGAGTCCAGTCTGCCCTATCATTTATAAATTGCTGGAGAGAGAATAGTTGAATTCATAATTTACACAAGCGTATTAGCGTTATATGATATGCAAACAGACTCGTTTGGGATTTGAACTCGTTTACCAAAAAGTTTTCTTGAATTAATGACCAAATTAAATGGAAATCACGCAACCGGTTCTAAATATTATAAAACATGTCTGAAAACTATCCAAAGAAGCCGAGTAGATCTTAGTAAATCATCAAATATCAGTGACATGTCTAGGGTATCTAATGACCATTCAATTCAGAAAATTACTTTAAAATTGTATAGCAATTGTAACATCACAGGGGTGGGGGTGGATTTCTGGCATACAAAAGCCGTACATCGTCATTAATGTCCGGCTGAAAAATGAAGATACACATATTTATGGTCTGGTTCCCACTTTTAATAATTAATCAGGCCGGCCTTTTCTATGAATTTCCAACTGTCATTTTATGAATTCAATGCGAGGATTTGCATTTTCTTCATTTCTATTGAAGTCTCGTACCCCCCCCCAAAAAAAAAAACACCCCCCAAAACAAACTTTACCCCCACCCTAAACTTAGATTTTGTCCTTTTCATCTTTGTGATCATGCCACCTTTTTAGCCAATCAATCATTATGTATGTGTGTATATTTATGTGCCTGATATATGTATGCGTGTGTCAGTATGTTTATATATGTGTGTATGTTTATATGTATTATTATATGTATATATGTATGCTTATAATGTTTATGCATGTATATGTATATATGTGTATGCATGTATGTATATGTGTTTATATATACATATGTTTATCAGCTATGTGCAGACAGTGGATACCGTCTAGACGACTTGCCAATAGCGATGGCCGATAGAGACGGATAGCGAGAGAAAGAGTCAAGGAAATCGGTTCTGTCAGCACGACTTGATGATAATAGAAGTAGCGAATATATCGCACGTTTTCATTTATAGTTTGGTTCCAACTTTTATTAGTTAATTAGGCCGGCCTTCTCAATGAGTTTCCAACCGTCATTTCATAAATCTATTGGGAAGATAAGCACTTTGCATGTTCTTTATTTCTATTGAAGCAACTAAATAAAAAAAACAACTTTACACCCTCCCCCATTCTTAGATTTCATCTTTTCTTCTTTCTGATTTATTTCCACAAGGTCTACCCCCCCTAAACACATTAACCTCTTCAAAACTGCTACTTCCGTTAAAAAATAAATATTTGTTATGTAAAATAAATGTTGTTTTTCTTTTAAATATTTTCTTGTTCAACTTTGGACTTATTAAGGTACATTTGCATAAACTAACATTAAAAATCTGGTAACAATCCCGGTTGAATATAGGGAATAGACATATTGGGAGTGTCATGTTGATTTTTGGTTAGAAGAAGAAGGGGGAAGAGGAGGAGGGGGAGGGGAGGGAGGAGGAGGAGGAGGTCCCAAAGTAGTTTTGACTAACGAGAAGAGAGACCGTTTCGTTATAATTTTCCTATTTCATCCTGTTTACAAACTGGCCAAAAACCTCTCAGTCGTCAGTTACCACTTCTGCAGGTGTTTGACCTCGGGATGAAACCCCGTTACCAGGTTTTGTACTCGATGACTCATTACATCACACAATAATTACTTGTGCCGAATTGTTATATATATTTACCAAACCACTCCACACGAGTGAGATGTGACACAAGGTCAATTTTTAAGCGGAGTTTAATAGGTTTGAGTTTTAGAGTTTTCTTTTTTCTAGAGCGGTTCTCATACCAAGGCTAAAGTGTCCAATCTTTCCAACTATCTACCCATAGTTGGAGGAAGATAGTTGGATGTATACCTTTCCCAAGGGTATCAGCGCTATGTGAACTGCAAACAGCATTGTCCGGGATTGAATGGTTCGCAGCGTCTATTTCCTACGACAATAACCATAACACGACTGTGAGACTACCTGTTCTGCACTCTGCACCTTCAATGCACGATGTCTAGACCCCAAGCGTTGTGATATTCTGTGCTGGCCAATTTGAGGGCATGAGTCTGAAACAGTAGTCACAAGGATTAAATAAAAACAAACAACAACTACAAGTTTGTAAACAAGATGCGGATGGAAGAAGGGGTGTGTGAGACTTCGTTGTCTATCCAACTGGCTGCTACTCGCTACCTCTCTCGTTGTGGATTCGGGGCTAACTACTGCTACCGACGTTAACACATCTAGGGCCCGGGTTCTAACTGACTTAATGCTCGAGTTTAGCTGTATTTATGTAAAACTCTCCTTCCCCACCCATCTTCTCCGGACCACACAGATGGCCAGTACTTAAATCGAATCGCCGACTTCTAGTCGTCATTAACCCTTAAAATTAAAGTAATTAAATCTTTTTTCAGACGTAGTGTCTTCAATACATCGACCATTATTTTTTTCAAAAGAGATTTTCTCATAAAAAATCCTTTTTGCTTTTAGTACCTAGATGCTTAAGATATCATCATCAAGTGGTATAACCCTCTCAAACCTTACGGCCTAATCTTTTGTGTTTGTAGAAAGGACAAACACCCACCCCTTTTACTTATGCCTGGCTTTAATCTATTTTCTTTTTATTCATTTATTTATTTATCTATTCTGACCATTTTCGTCCTCAATCATAGTATCACACGACGAATGCCTCCTCCTTAAATTGTTATATGCTCCATTACATATATTTACCAACCCCTGCAACGAGCAGGATGTGACACAAGGTCAATTTTTTATGCGGAGTTTTAATTCAGAGTTTTCCTTCTCCTATACCGGTTGCCTAACCAAGGTTAAAGAGCCCAGTCTACACTACTATTTATCCATAGCTGGAGAGAGTAGAATTTATACCTTTCCCAAGGGTATTAGCGCTAAGTGAAATGCAATTACCACATCCAGGATTTGAACTCGGGGCGACGAGTCTATTTCCCATGACTTTAACCATTGTACCACACGCTTCATTAATATATTCCTCCTATGGTATGATCAATTCCCACTTTACAATAATTTTTAATTTGTTCAAGAAGAATTTTAGTCTTGGTGCAAGGTTGTTTTTACTATTTGATCTGGAAATATTAATCATGATTCTAAGTCCATTCTTAACTCCCAGTCTCTTGCGGATGACAGGATGTTTGGTTATAGCTGGAGAGAGAGTAGGTTTCATACCTTTCCCAATGGTATTAACGCTAAGTGAAATGCAATTACTACATCTAGGATTTGAACTGGGGGCGACGAGTCCATTTCCTATGACTTTAACCATTACACCACGCGCTTCCATTATGTGGTGTGGAAATGTCCATGAATCAGTTTTATTACACTGTCATCACTAAGTACATGAATCAGTATTTTAACCCTTACTTACCGAGTATGCGGGTATCAAGTTCCTTACTCCCACAGCCAGATGTGCAGGCTGTAAACCATACTCTATATCCTTTACAAGCCAGGGTATTAAAAATATGACACTTCTGATAATCGTGCTGGATGAGCAATTGAAATAAATCAGAACAACTTCCCCTTAGACAACAAATGTTTTTTCATCTTACGGCTGGGTTTATTGCCCGGTGCTTGAGACACCAAACAAGACGGTAATGCCGACGGAGCTATCAAAATGAATTAATATCTATTAAGAATGGTTGCTGCTTTGAATGCATGTAGATCAGACCTCTTAAAAAAACATTCAAATATATATTTACCAACCCCTTCGCACGAGCAGGATGTGACACAAGGTCAATTTCTTAAGCGGAGTTTAACAGGTGTGAATTCAGAGTTTTCCTTCTCCTAGACCGGTTGCCTAACCAAGGTTAAAGAGCTCAGTCTGTCCTGCTATTTATCCATAGCTGGAGGGAGAGTAGGATTCATACCTTTCCCAGGGGTATCAGCGCTAAGTGAAATGCAATTACCACATCAAAGATTTGAACTCGGGGCGACGAGTCCATTTTCCAAGACTTTAACCATTACACCATTCAAATAAGTGAGTAATCTTGGGATCGGTAGGTAATAGGTTAAACAAATGCAACTCTTTTCAATAGTCTCGGACTTCAAGGATATTTAACTCAACTATGATACTCTGAGCATGAAAAAACATGAACTCTAATTCTTTCGAGCACTTGCTCCCCAAAATAATTGTCTCTTGTTTAAATCTTTTTATTTTGTTATGCTGTCTCAGTTGTCAATGTAGCAAAGAAATATTATCCTATTTTCAGAGAGCAGTCAGAAGATATGATCACTCAACTAGATCGGAATTAGTTACTCTTTCTGTGTGATGCTCATTGCAATGATTTACAGAGCCTTGTAACAACGAAAAAAACAAAACAAAACAAAACAAACAACAAACAAACAAACAAACAGTAAGTAATTAGTTTTGGAATTCTACTTGACAAACATCTTTCCTCAAATGAATTCTTCGTTGTCTTTCCTTTTTCCGCAAAAAATAATTAAGCTTACTTCTAAAAAGTAAAAAAAAAGGAGGTGCCTGTGGTGTAATGGTTATCATCGTGAGAAAAGGATACGGCGAACCGAATTCAAATCCCGTGGGCGTGGCGGAGCGTGGTCTAATAGTTATAGTCGTAGGAAATGGACTCGTCGACCCGAGTTCAAATTCTGGACGAAGCTACAGTTTATATAGCGCTAATACCCTTAGGAAAGGTATGAATCCAACTACTCTCCCTCCAGCTATGGGTAAATAGTAGGACAGACTGGGCTCTTTAACTTTGGTTAGGGAACTAGTCTAGGAGAAGGAAAACTGAATTTAAACCTGTTAAACTCCGCTCGGGGTGGTCACTACTAGAATAGGCTCAGTCTTAATTAGTGACTTATTTCACTAATCGACTCATGCAGGCTAGCAAATTCTGCAGTCTTGACGAATTGTGTACTAGTTTTTTAAAAATCGCCCTCAAATGTTCACCCACTTATCTGATAAAGTTTATTTCATTTATTTTTGTCTGGTTTGGTTTCTTTGTTAATGGTATATAAACATTAGTGGGTTATTTAATGCCAAAACAATTATTGCAGAACTGTAGTGGTACTATTTAACACATAGATAGGGGATTTGGGTGTTCATACCTTTCTTAAGAGTATTAGTTCATAAAGTTAACATAATAGCACTACTGGAGTTCGAACTCGCTGTCAAGCACGTTACCTACTACACCACGGGGATTCCCCCGGTTTTGTTGTCTGGCAAAAAATATGAGATTTATCTAAGTCTCAGCATAGGAGGTTTCTTTCGCGTTTATGTTGTTCTTTTTAATTGAATGGTCCATTATTTATCTAAGGTAACGACAGGGCGTGACACACGTAAGTAGGTACTAGCGTATTGATATATAAATAAGAATCTATTTCATTTTCTGAATTATCATTAGATGTCAACACACGCATAGGAAAGGCTATTGACAGGTTAACGAACGTATGAAAATCTGATCTCTCTGATAAACAATAAACATTTTGTAGCCACCGTGGCAATTTTTGTATGCTCATGTCATACCAGCTAGCCATCATGTCGTTGAGGAAGTGTTGAACCACGTTGTTGTTGCAAACT
>CM042144.1:108550400-108553167 GCA_023376005.1 Doryteuthis pealeii | reverse complement strand
TATATATGATATACAGATTTTTCATGAATTTATATATATAATATATATATAACTATCTCTATAGTACCTATTCACTCATATTACTATACATTTCTTTATAATTTAGTATATTAGTCTAATAATGATATGTTAATATAATATATATAATATAATATTGGTTTTCATGTAATTTATATATATATATATACAATACCCAGATATATATAGTTATAAAACATTCGTTTTTTCATAATATGTATATATATGAGGGAGAAAGAAGAAATTTTGTGCACATAATTTTATATATATACTATATATATATATATATATATCACCATATATAAATTTTTTCATAATTTATATATTTTATATATATACGTATATATATATATACTATTTTTCATAATTTATCTATATATATACCTCTAAGTATAAATTTTTTCATATTTATATATAAATATATATATAGTTTATATAAGATTTTTCATAATTGTATTATATATTATATATATATATAATTCTTTCCATAATTTATATATATATATATATAGCTACTAATATATATATTTTTTCCATAATTTACTAAATATGACTAGTATAATATATTATATATAACTAGTATAATAAGTGTTTTCCATAATTTTTTTTTATATTTTTTGGATTATAGTAATAATATAAATTTTTCCAATAATGTATATATATATATATATACTATATTATATATCAGTATATATATATATAGATAATAATTTTCGCGCGATAATTTATATATATCTATATATAATATATATGAGTATAGAGAGAGAATTTTTCCAATAATTTATATATTTATATACTATATCTATATATATAATATATATATATATTTTTTTCCATAATTATATATATATATATATATATATATACATTATTTATATTATATATAGTAAAATTTTTTCCATAATTTATATATACTAGTTATAGTATATATAGTATATATATACTAGAGAGAGTAGTTATTATAAATTTTTCCATTAATTTATAATATATATATTATATATTATAATATATATATATAATAAATTTTTCCATAGGATTTATATATATATATATATATATATATATATATAATATATATATATATATATATGATAATTTTTCCAATAATTTATATAATATATATATATATATATTATATATATATATATATAATTTTTTTTCCATAATTTATATATACATATATATATATATATATATATATATTAAATTTTTTCCATAATTTATATATATATATATATATATATATATATACATATAGTAAGAATTTAAACGTTTGCCAATAATTTATATATACTAATATATAATATATATAGATATAGTATATACCTATATAAATTTTTCCATATATAATACAATTTTTTCCTATAATTAATATATATATATATAATAATATCTAGTAGATATTTATTATAGACTATATATTAAATTTTGTCCAAGTAATTATATTTTTCGCAGTAATTTAATATATATAATTAATATAATATATATATCACTCACTAGTATATTTAATAGGCTAAATTTTTCCATAATTTATATATATTATATATTATATTATTATATATATATAGTATACTAAATTTTTTCCGAATAGGATTTATATATATACATATTAACATTATATTATATATATTATATATATATAAATTTTTCAGTCAAATAATTATATATATATACCTAATTATATACTATCATATATCCTATATAATTATTATATAAATTTTTCCTATAATTTATATATTACATATATACTACTATCATCTTATATAACTACTATTACTATACTTTTTTCCTTGATAATTTATTATATATTCATAAATCATATCAGTATATATTACTATATATACTTATATAAATTTCTTTTCATAATCTTATTATATATATACTACCTATACTCAATTATTTTTGATCAATACTCTTCTTCATAATTTCACTATTATATATTATATATCTATATTACTACTATATATCAATTATTTTCATAATATTGATATACTATTATATAATTATATTATAATTATTAAATATTTTCCATAATTATATATATAGTATTAATACTATTAATGTATTATTTAATACTCTATTTTGATTTTATTTAATTTTTTTCATATATTTAATATATATATATTTTTGTATTATTTATATATATATATAAATTATAGCTAACTTTTTTTTAAATAATTTAATATATATATATATTAATTACCTAATATAATTTTACTTCTTTCTCACATTTATAGTTTCCTATTTTTTTTCATTTATATATATTTTTATCTATATATCTAATATACTCATCTCAGTTCATGAATACGGGTACGTTATTTGCTCTCAATGTTCTTTTCATAATTAAATATATATATACTATTTTATCACTATATCTAATTTTTCATAATTGATAATTATTTATATTTAGTTTTATATTTAGTATTTGATTTAATTTTTCATTGAAGGTTGTAAATATCATATATGTGTTATCTATTTTTGTAGTATTTATTATATATTTAATTTGTTCATATTTATATAGTATTTTAATAGATATATTATATATAAATTTTTTTCATATATATTTATTATTATATATTATATATATAATTATACTTATATATATTTAAGTTTTTTCATAAATTTATAATATACTTATAGGAATTTTTCAATATGTATATATTATCAGTATGATATATTATAAAATTTTTCATAATTTATATATACTATTACTATATATATATTATTTATTTTTTCATAATATATATAA
>CM042144.1:108527900-108545400 GCA_023376005.1 Doryteuthis pealeii | reverse complement strand
AATTTCAAAGAAAATGAACATTCTATTCATTGTTCATTTCTGTGTAGGTTTCGTTTCTTGGTTTAATGTATATACCCAACCCCTCCACATGAGCAGTATAAGACAATAGTAGAGTTTAAGCGGTTAGAATTCAGAGTTTTCCTTCTAGTCTTCGTGCCTAACCAAGGCCCAGTCTTTTCTACTATCTACCCATAGCTGGAGGGAGAATAGTTGGATGCATACCTTTCCCAAGAGTATTAGCACTATATGAAATGCAAACAGCCTCATCTATGAATTGAACTCGTGTTGACGATTCCATTTCCTTTTGTGATAACCATTACACCACATGCCTCCATTTTGTTTAATCTCATATCAACCTTCATGTGTAATTTAATGTTAATGCTATCCTTATAGAAGAACAGTAGGGGTACTATTTAACCCATAAATAGGGGGGGGGTACCTTTCCCACAGGTATTAATCTGAAAGTGAATGTAATAGTTCAACTGGAGTTTGAACTTGCTTACAACAATGTTGCAGTCTAGCATGTTAACCACTATGCCACAGGGAATACTCCAATTTTGGGTCAATACATACAAAAATGTTGAATACCCATCAAGCATGAATAAAACAAAAACGTCTTTGGCATAAAATAACCCAACAAAGGTTGACATGCCATAAGATACAATAAACCAAACCAATTTATAATAAATGCATACAACTTCATCCTGGATTTGAACATGGGTCACCATGTCCATTATATGATAACCATTACACCACAAGCACCTCCACTATTGTTATGCATGTATTCAAAGGGTATTAGGGGGGATGAGGGGCTTCATACCTTTCCCAAGAGTATTAATCTGAAAGTGAATGTAATAGTTCAACTGGAATTTGAACTTAGTTACAACAATGTTGCAGTCTAGCATGTTAACCACTATGCCACAGGGACTACTCCAATTTTGGATCACTTTTCTAAGATGATAGCTGTTACACCACGTGCCTCTACAGTTGTAGTTATAGAGCATGTGGACTACCATGTACCATTTGTGGACCACGTCAAATCCAATGCTGTTGGTGAGGTTTAGAAGTGCATTCTCTGCAAAAAAAGGTATCCAGGATATGACATCCAGTGGTGAGGCTCCAGTTCTGGAGCTCTAGAGACTGTAGAGTACTTACTCCCAGATACACTCTGACCTGGAGTGGTATCTATTAGGGTCTCAAAGGCACAACCCCATTTCTGTTTCATTACAGCTTCAATCTTGATAATTTTTGAATACACCTCGTACTTTTTTTCTCCTTCTTTTCATTTCTTCAACAGACCTTTCCAATCCAAAACAGCATCACAGGACTGAGTGATAGGGTCTCATGACAATAATTTTATCATAATTGAGATTCGGTGTCTATCTGTCTGTAACCGAAACTATGTCACTGCTTATGTCAGGTAAGTTTATCAATAAATATTTGATTTATAGTAAAAATCATCAATACATAGAACAAATCTTACTTATTAATGATGTCTATGAAAATCTGAGATTTGCCTCAAAACAACCCATATTATCAGTACGTTTAAAATCCTGCAATGTGTCTTGTATACCATTAAAAAATAAAGGTTTACATGATATATGATATGACTAATTTACATAATGGTTTTAACAAACCGGGTTTAATAAATAATTAGTTGGTATTATTGATCTAGGCTGCGGTTGTGTCGGTGCTGCTATATGGCTGCACCACCTGGACCCTAACAAAGCATCTTGAGAATAAGATAGATGGGAGCTGCACAAGAATGCTGCGCGCAGTCTTGAACAAGTCATGGAAGCAGCACCCCACAAGGAAACAGCTGTACGGTCACCTGCCCCTCATCTCACAAACTATCCGAGTGAGACGGACAAGACATGCAGGACACTGCTGGAGAAGCAAGGATGAACTTGTGAGCGACGTTCTCCTGTGGAAGCCAACACATGGACATGCAAGTGTGGGGCGCCCAGCAAGGACCAACATTGACCAGCTATGTGAGGATGCTGGCTGCTGCGCAGAGGAGCTCCAAGGTGTAATGAATGATAGGGAAGGTTGGCGAAAGATTGTCATGGATACTCGTGCTGTATGCGTGACATGATGATGATGATTTTTCCAATATATTAAGATTAATTCTATGAATGTTTTCATATAGAAATGAATTAAAATATAATTAGAATAATTGTAATCTTTTTATGTGTTCTTATTGAATTTCGTTAGACTCTCTAATATATTTCATTACATTAAAACTTAAATACTTACGCCTGGAAGGTGCATATTCTTGCAAGTAAAAATAAATAAGATTGGTATCTATCTTCTGTTTGAGCTCTAATGGATACAGTCATCTCTTCAATCACTTCCCCATAAGCATAATGTTGCTACTCTGTCACATTTCCATTGTTACTTCTATATTCAGGCAAGTATCACATTGACCTTGAACAAAAGGTCAGTCAGCCTAATTTTGGTTGTGACCTGAGTCACTTCCCATCCATTTATTCATATCAAAAAGTAAAATTGTCACCCACCCCCTTCAATAGCTTCGGTTCTGAGCAAATATCAAACTATCTTTTTGGTACAAATAATGTTCAAGATATGTGAAATAATAATAATAATAGAAAAAATTGTTATCGTAGACGCAGTGCCACATCTTGCTATGAAAAAATCAGAAATCATCAATAACTTAAAATTGGTTGACTTTAAGACTTTTTGATGTCATTTTTGGATTTCATGGGCAAAAATGCTTTTATAAACCAATTTTTAGAGGTAGGGAAGCTCTAGAACTCATTTTACAGACAAAAATAGGTTACAAAAAGTTGCCATTTTTGCGACGACCCTCAAATATGGAGAGCTAAAAATCGACATAACTCCATCAATTTTTGGAATTGGAAGCTCAAATTTTGGCGATTGGCTAACTTTATCATGATCCACACTTGGACAAAATTTCAGAAAAATTGAAGTGGGTGGGTGACATGGCCTGGATGATTTGACATGGAATTACCCTATAATTAACACACTGGATGGTAAGCCTCTGAAATGAGTAGCCCATTACGAATACCTAGGTAGTAATATCTCATCTACAGGAAGTGATGTCAATGTATGCATATGAAAGGCATGAAAAATGGATTCTCTCGTTTATTTCAATGCATGAGGGTTCATTCAATGAACAACCCACACAGTGTTTTGTTTATAATGATGAAAGCTTATGTTGGACCATCCGCACTTTTTGGCACAGTCGACAGGAAAGAATTGGTGCAAGAAATGCCACAAACCCAATCAATGGCTTTAATTCAGAGTTTTCCTTCTCCTAGACTGGTTAACTATCCAAGGTTAAAGAGCCCCGTCTGCCCTACTATTTACCCATAGCTGGAGGGAGAATATATGGATTCATACCTTTACCAGGGGTATTAGCTCTATGAGAAATGCAAACAGCCTTGTCGAGGTTTTGAACTCTGGTCAATGAGTCCATTTCCTATGACTCTAATCATTATGCCACACGCCTCCATATATAGGAAAGACTTAGACTGTTATAGACAGATTATCAATCATATAGAAATCTGATCTCTCATTTGAGTTAAGACACTCCCCAAATATTGGGTATGGCATTAACTCTTTACCTACTTAAATACTCACACCCAGAGGGAACATATTCTTGCTAGTATGATTAATTGACTTGCTTGAATGTACAGACTATTTTGAAAATTTTATGAAAACAAAAAAGCCGACACTACAAGGATTTAAAAAAAAATGATCTGACTGTAGTGAGAGGGTTTTCTCAGCTTTTGGACTAAGATTAAAGGGAAGCATCTGTTTATCTACTTCAGTGACATTCTTACCTTCACATATAATGTGAAGTGGGCGGTAAAAAAAAAAAAAAAGAGTACTTAGTGAGTCAGTAATTTGTGATTGCAAGGACAAGGGTTAATATGTGTACATAGAGAGACGATCCATCTTTGTTTTACAGAAGGTTCTTTATTTCTTCTGATGTCACATTTGTTTTGATTTTTTCATCATACAATGTGTGATAGCATGTGTGATACCCTGCCCTCATCAGCCTCCAACAAAGAGTGATAACACAGTTTCGGTAGCTCAAGGCGATTCTGCCACTCTTTCTGATACATTTTTCCCCTGTATTTCTGTTTATGTGTACAATTTTATTTACTTATTTGGGTTCTTTTAAAGTGATTGTGACAATAGACAAATTATCCTGGTGATTACTTAATGCTCACAAATCAAGAAACCATTGTCTTCTAACATCTCCACCAAATTTCTTTCTACATTTCAATTTTTGGCACCGGAGAGGGTATTAAAAAATACATCCTTAAAAAACAAAGAGATGAAATTATGACATATGTTCCTCTTGGAAGCTTCATTATAAGTGCAATTTGAGTTGTGTGGTGAGTGGGTTGAGCTCAATACCAGTTAATGTACAGGATGGTTCAAAAGTCTTGTCAACCCCTTACTAAAATTTGTAATTGATCAATTATAAGTACATGGATTAAGCCACTGGAAACGGAATAGAAAATTATATTATTTATATATCAATACTCTAGCTCCTTAATCTTCCGACTATTATCATCTTGCAACACCCTCTGGCTAAAACAGAAACCTTCCAAATCATCCAAGATGAAATATAAAATGTAAGTCCTGATTATCTGGTATCAGCCAAATTCTTATGAGTGTCATCACCTCAGCTAAATAATGGACCATTCCGTTTTTATAATAAAGAAAGGGAAGAAAAAGTACATGTTACACAGAAAAAATTAATAAGAAAGAGAGTAGAGGAAAGAGGAGGTGAGGGTGGAGAAGCGATGTCATTTGTCTGTTTCAATCAAACATAATTAAAAGATGAAAAGAAATTAAAAAAAAATATGTTCCTCTTGGAAGTTTCATTATAAATACAATTTGTGATTTTTAAAACGTGTTTACTTTTGTCCGTTGATGTCATTATGCACTTGCAGTAACCATTTCTAGATGTTACATAACCACAAGGGAATGGTGATTCCGTGTGCATTTCATATATGCTTAAGACTTTTTGATTTGGACCAAATCCAGCTTGAAGCATATTGCGTCGTGGTCTGAAGACGATGTAAGGCAATTTTCAAACAGCGGCCAGTGATTCCTATTTTTGAAAGAGACGAAATGTCTGAGTGTCCTAGAAACCCATGACAACCAACGTCAATATGAATCATATGGCATATCCAACCCTTTTCCACGCAGTTGGTATGCACTGACTCATATTGGTTGTATGTGCAAAGAAAACTCCGAAATGGGACCCAATTGACTTGCTTGAACATACTGTCTTTTGAAATATTTTGTGATATAAGGCGTGCAAGGTCACATGGTTTAAACACCAGCCAATCAACAGCCCAAATACATGGTTAGTTAACTATTTAATTGCTGATGTTGGCAGCTGTTCATTTGAACTTTATTTGATATTTACGAATGGACCTGGAACACCAAGGAACAACATACCCAACCTTAAGGAACACCCAAAGGATCATACCCAACCTTAAGGAACACCCAGGAGCACCCAAAGGATCATACCCAACATTAAGGGACACCAAGGAGCAACCAAAGGTTTCTTCACTAAGGATTGCGCTCTGCCTAACACAAAGGATCTCCACTGGAGAGTGCTCTTATTTGAAGCCTAAGGAAAGCCACAAAAATCGTAACATGGTCAATTTTGCAAATTTTCCAAAAATAATTTGCCATTCTACAAGGAAGAATAAAAAAAAAACTATCTGTTCATGAAAGGGTTAAAAAAGAGAAACAAAAAATTGACAAGTTTAAAGTGTTATAAATGGCCTTCTGTTACAAGCTAGTCTTGCAGATCCATTACTATTGAATAGCAAATTTGATCCTCACTGGGTGCCCTGTACTTGCGACCTTGTGTCACATCCTACCCATGGTGAATAGGTTTAGTACGTGTTGAGTTGGTTGGATTTTATGTCAACCTGTTAATTTTCACCTTTAGTTGTCAAAATTCCTAGCAAATAAGGCAATTAGAGTAACTTCCCTTGACTTTCACTTTGAAACAAGCTGGTAGCCATTTTGAAAGTCTCTGTGAGAAATACACAAATCTTAGAAACTTTTCGAAAACAATACAACTGCATGCTTTAACACACAAATATCATAAAATGTGTTCTTAATAATAATTAAGTTCATTTCAGATAATTTTATGCTAGGAATTTAGCCAACTGACTTTCACTTTGAAACAAGACGGTAGCCATTTTGAATGTGTCCGTGCGGAATATACAAATCTTAGAATCGTTTCGAAAACAATACAACTGCATGCTTTAACACAAAAATATCATAAAATGTGTTCTTAATAACAATTAAGTTCATTTCAGATAATGCGCATGCACAATTTTATGCTAGGAATTTTGACAACTAAAGGTGAAAATTACCATCAACCCTTGGTGGGTTATTTCATATTTGTTTGTTCTTGTTGGGCATTCATTTTGGTTTTCAAACTCAAATTTTTCGAACATATTTTAATGCCCATTTTTAAAATTATCTATTTAACCCATAGATGGGACGCTAACAGGTACAACGACTCTGGGACAGAGTGGACCTGGAAGTAATGGCGATGAAGGAGATCCAGAATTGGAAATTCACCTTTAGATTCAATTTAACGTCATACCGAGGACACTAAGACCCTCAGTTACTGCCTTCTAGCATATATATTATAAAAAGGGTTGGGGGATTGCCATAAAGGCAATTGGGTAGGGACAATCATATATATATTTACCAACCCTTCCGCACGAGCAGGATGCGACACAAGGTCAATTTCTTAAGCGGAGTTCAGCAGGTTTGAATTCAGAGTTTTCCTTCTCCTAGACCGGTTGCCTAACCAAGGTTAAAGAGCCCAGTCTGCCCTACTATTTACCCATAGCTGGAGGGAGAGTAGGATTCATACCTTTTCCAAGGTAGGGACAATCATATAGGTGCTAGGGCTTGATGTGACCAGCTGATTGATTAGAGGGGGCCTTTTCGACTGCCTGTCTAACCTAAGTAAGGGCCAAAGTGGACTGTTGTGTCATGGACTGCTCAGCCACCAGGATTTTGTCCTTAAGCATCACAGGAACACACTCACAGCCAACAGTATTTTACCCCTCTACAGAGGTGCAGTCGGTGTATTCTACAGCCTCACCAGACAGGGTGTTGTTTAGTAAGAGGGCATCGCATTGTGATGTAATGATTAACAAGCTAGTCTCACAGATCCATTACTACTGAAGAGAGAGTTTGATCCTCACTGGATGCTCCATACTTGTGACTTTGTGTTGTATCCTACCCATGGTAAATGGGTTGAGGAAATACCTAGGAAACTGCCTATGGTGTAATGGTTATTATCATCAGAAATAGACATGATGACCCGAGCTGGTTGCTTTTCACATAGTGCTAATACCCTTGAGAAATATCCAACTATTCTTTCCAGCTAGGGTAGTATAGTAGGGCAGACTGGGTTTTTAACCTTGGTATAGCAACCAGTCTAGGAGAAGGAAAACTCAATTCAAACCTGGTAAACTCTGCTTAAAAATAGACCTTGTATTGCATCCTGCTCGTGCAGACTGGTTGGTATATCAAATAAATGGACTTCTATTTACTTCTGGGATAGGAGACCTTAACTCTTTGCCTGCCATATTTCCCCATACGGCTGTACCAATTTTTTTGTTATTTCATTCAGCTGGTTTCCTATTGCAAAATAATCAAGTACCAATCTCAGGGTTGGTTCACAGACAAAACAAAAGATGATAAGGGTGTTCATGTAGTGATTTTTCAGTGTAAACAAGTGATACATGCGTGAACTGCTGCAAGTGGTTTATATTAGGATCACAGTGGTGAGAGAGCCGCTGTGAGCAGCTTAAAGTAGGAAAAGAGTGGATACAATATACATCTCAGGATGGAAGGAAGGAAGGAAGGAATTTTTTGTTATGATTTTTGTGGCCATCCTTAGGCTTCAAGCAAGAGCACTCTCCAGCAGAGATCCCTTATGCTAAGCAAAGTGTGATCCTTAGTGAAGAAACCTTTGGTTGCTCCTTGGTGTTCCTTAGTAGTGGGTATGATCCTTTGGTTGTTACTTGGTGTAATATTGGATATGAGCCTTCGGTTATTCCTTAGTATTCCTTAGTGCTTGGTATTCCTTAGTGTTGCAGGCCCGTTCATCAATGTCGAATAAAGTGCAAATGAATGGCTGTCAATATCAGCGATTAGATAGTTAACTAACCACATATTTGGGCTGTTGATTGGCTGGGGTTTAAACCCAGTGACCTTGCTGAGTCTATAACTTTAAGTGGTGAATTACAGCACACCTTATATTACAAAATACTCCAACAGGAAGGAAGGCCAAAGAAGGTATTAGTCAAATATTTTGTGTTTAATAACAACAATGAAAAACGACAACAGTCCTCCCCCCCCCCCAAAAAAAACAAAAAAAAAACAAAAAAAAATCTATGGAATAAGAAGAAATGTTTGCAAGTAGAATGAGTGTGAACCAATTTATTTGTACGAACATGTGGTTCTATGTATGGAAAATGAGTTTGTACAAACATCAATCAGCAAATATGAATATGTGAATATGAAGTAATGACAAATGAGAGATGAAAGTACAAGAAACAAACTATTTGTCCAGGTATTTACAAACCTTATTTGTAGAATCAGTTTCTTAGTTTTGTGAAGAGTTTGTTTGTAGAAATGTGTAGAGAAAGCAATACCCACCTTATTTTTTTTATATGGTTTGTACATTCAAGTAAAAACAACACAAAATTCATAAAAACTGGTTAGGTTCTATGCATCATAAATAATAAGGAATAGTGTGACTTTTTTTTCGGCATGTCTTTAGTGTGATTTTTTAAAAATATATTCCTTTAGTGTGACTTTTTTGTGTTTATTTTGTGCAACTTTTGCATTCTTTATTTTTTTGCATTTCTTTAGTGTTTTTGCTTCTAGTGTGATTTTTGCATTTCTTTAGTGTGACTTTTGCATTTCTTTAGTGTGACTTTTGCGTTTCTTTAGTGTGAATTTTGTGTTTCTTTAGTGTGACTTTTTGCATTTCTTTAGTGTGACTTTTTGCATTTCTTTAGTGTAAATTTTTGCGGTTCTATAGTGTGACTTTTTGCATTTCTTTAGTGTGACTTTTGCATTTCTTTAGTGTGACTTTTGCGTTTCTTTAGTGTGACTTTGCGTTTCTTTTAGTGTGACTTTTGTGTTTCTTTAGTGTGACTTTTTGCGTTTCTTTAGTGTAACTTTTTGCATTTCTTTAGTGTGACTTTTTGCGTTTCTTTAGTGTGACTTTTGCGTTTCTAGCGTGACTTTTTGTGTTTCTTTTGTGTCACTTTAGCATTTCTTTAGTGTGACTTTTTGTGTTTGTTTAGTGGGATTTTTTAAAATACATTTCTTTAGTGTGACTTTTTATTTCTTTTAGCATGTTTCTTTCTCCATAACTTCCATTATGATAAACCAGCGCCAAGGGAATAAGTAAGAATTCCCCCAAATGAAATTGTTCTTTACGATTTTATCTTCATTTTCATTAAAGAAAAACAAACACAAAAACGATCCTAATTTCATTATCCCTTTTCTTTTTACTTGTAACCCCCCCCCCCCAGGGTGAAGACACCCCTGAATATAATCATGTTCGGGGCAATGGCAAAAACATATTCCCTGATCAACGCATTAAAGCAAATTGATCCATAAAATCAACAAGTGCATCCTGTCCAGATGCAAATGTCAAACTGGGGGGGGGGGGGGAAGCAAGCAAAGGACATGTCCAGTATACTGGCAGACTCTAGTTCAAACTGTATGGTAAAATTAAATTCGAAATTCTAAATTAGGTAGAGTGCACAGATACTACACTCTGATCCCAGACAGTATTGCTAGGGATTGACACTTTAGCAGAATACACATAGTACTACATTTTGATCTGAGGTAGAATGCACAGATACTACACTCTGATCCCAGACAGTATTGCTAGGGATTGACACTTTAACAGAATACATAGTACTACATTTTGATCCTAGGTAGAGTGCACAGATACTACACTCTAATCCTAAGTGGAGTGCCAAGGAATGAAACTTTGATACCAGACAAAAAGTGTTCATACAGTCATTTTTTTTATAGGTATTATGCTAGTATCTTTATATAGTACACATTTAAAATCTATTTTGCATACCTTCTATTGACTGATCAATAGCAAGCTAATCTTGCAGGCCATTATTAATGAGTTTGATATCTCATAATTCTAACGTAATTGAGACCTTTGCAATTGTTGTACTAGACACAGCTAAACATAGTAATTATCAATATTTGAAGGTTATACCAGAGTGTAATGGATAATAAAGGTGCCTTACAGTTACAACTGTAATGAGGTGTACTCTATGTAATGGTTATCGTCATAGGAAACGGAAGTGGTGGCCCGAATTCAAATCCTGGATGAGACTGCCTATCGTGCTAATGCCATTGGGAAAGGCATGAATCTATCCATTCTCCTTTCAGCTATGGGTAAATAGTAGGGCAAAGTGCGTTTTTAAGCCTTGGTTAGGCAACCTGCTTAGAAGGAAAACTCTGAATTCAAACCAGATGTACATTGTTTAGAAGTTGACCCTGTGTCGCATCCTGTGAGTAGGGGAGGGGTTGGGTAAAGTGAATGTAGAGAGTTTAACCCTGAGTGCTTTAACACTGTAGCCAAATATAGCTAATTGGTAGGTTGTTCTTGTTTTATAGTTTATCAACACTTTTCAATTCATTTAATGCCGAATTAAGTCATTTTGATAAATAAAGGACTCAGGTTGCTTACAGTACCTGCTGTTGCTTAAGTTGGTATCCCTAGTTAATTGAATGCCTATACAATATGTATGTATGAGTGCATAAGAGCCTGACCAGTTTTAATTTGCAGTGGTTTGTTTGTGTACCTAACCATCATGTAATTTGTTGAAAAGGGACTGTACATATGTCACTGTGTATAAGTGTTGGCCTTTTAAGAAATATTTATGGGCATCTATAAAATTTAAACTAAACACTTTAGGAAAATTACTTTTTTTTTTTTAATATTGAGTGAAATTCATTCTTTATTAATTAATTAGGATGGAACCTTATTTTCTTTTTTTTTTTAATCTTCAATGCTATTATCATTGAACCCTTACCATCAATTGAATTTCAGAAATTGAATTAATCATATCCATGTGTAACTGTGCGTGCTTGTTAATGTTGGTGTGTTCATGCAAAATAATATCAATGCCAGAGCAACAAGAGGAAAAAAACAATCAAGCCAGATGTTAAAAAAAAAATTGAAAAAATCTTGAAAAAAATTGAAGAAAAAAAAAATTTGAAAAAAAAAAAAATTGAAAAAAAAAAAAAAAAAGAATTTTTTTCTTTTAAAAAAAAAAAAAACAAAAACAAAACAAATACACAGTAAAAAGGTAAAAATTCACAAAAAATTAAACAAAAAATAACTAAAAAGAAAAAAAAAGAAAAAACCCACATTTCTTTACTGCCTTGATGTGCAGTGAAAAAGTGGGAAATTAAAAAAAAAATTTTAATATCGCAGTTTGTCTTTTTTTTTTTATATCTCAGTTTTTTGTTTTGTTTGTTTGTTGTTTTGTTGTCCTTTTTTTATGATTGAAAAAGAACCACAAAAAAAAATTGGGCGGATTAAAAGCATTGGTGACAAAAGATGAGCAAAGCAGCCAACATCTCCACATTTTTCAGAAAATTCCAGGTGAGTCAGTTTTATTTTTATTTTTTTTCTTTCATTTTTTTTCTTCTTTTGTTTGTTTTTGAAATATCACACAGCACAAATGTCATTGGTACAGGAAAAAAAGGACACCACAATTATCTCCCTTGTACTCACCATTTTTATAATAGAAAACATACATGCATATAAATATGTATATATATTTATACACACATAAAATAAGACAGAGTATATGCAACATATTTGAATGGACACACTGAATGTGTATATTTATGACCATAACAGACCAGTATTTAAACACACTTATGTGTGTCTATGTGTTTGTGTATGTGTAATTGTGTGTGTATATGTGTGTATTCGCACACACTCAGATGTGTGGTATGCATGTATGTATATATGAGATATGAAATGAGAGTAAATATCTGTTATAACAATCGGATTTAGGCATATATTCTCACATGCGCACAGACCTGAGCAGGTATAACACAAAAAAAAAAAAAAAAAAAATTATAAAAAAAAAAGAGAAAAAAAGAAAAAAAAGAGGAAGGAACTTTTCTCGTTTTTGTCAATATTGTTGTAATCAATTTTTCTGACCTGGTAGATAATGTTTTGACTTTTGTCCCTAATCAAGATATCAGGGCAGGGGTTTTGAAAGGGCAAGATGTGCTGCTATTTTGGTTTCAGCCATTAAAGTAAAAAGTAAATTGCAAATTACTTATTATATTCAGATATTCAAGATGCCGACTTTTAAATAAATTTTGTTATTAATTTAAAAAAAAAAAAATTTTTTTCTCAATTTCCTTTCTTCTTTTTTTGAAATCTCTAGTTTCCTGTTTTTCATTTCTTTTTTTATTATTTTAAATTTTAAAAGAATTTTAAGTTTTTCCTTTCAATTTTTTTTATAAAACAAAGTTTTTTTCTTTTTTTTTTCAGTCAAATTTAGATTTTTTTAAATACATTTGTGTTTTTGTATGTATCATGTTCCTCAATGGCTTCCAATAAAAGTTACAAAGGGTTTTTTTTAAATATAAAAACTGCCATTTACAAACTAATACTTTGATTCAAAAAAAAAAACAAACAGAAAAAAAAAAAAAAAAGATTTAAATATGCAGCCATACCTTTTGGTGTAAAACTAAACATTTGAAACAAAGTATGTTAGTATGTAAAATATACATACTACAATATATATTTTTTTCATTACAAAAGATTTATCTGTCTTTGATTGAAAAAAGAAAGAAAGTAAAAGCAAGAGAAAGTAAGACTAAGATATGAAAGAAAAAAAGAAAAAAAAAAGACTAAGCTATAAGAGAAAGTGAAAAGAAATGAAGGAATAAAGAAAAAGAATTGGCAAATGTCAGAAAAAGAAGTGTAAAAAGAAAGAAAGAAAGAATGAAAAAGAATTAGAAAGATATGAGAGGAAAAAAGAAAAAAAAAGAGACTAAGATATAAGAGAAAGAAAAAAGAAATGAATGAACAAAGAAAAAGAATCAACAAATGGCAGAAAAAGAAGGAAAGAAAGGAGGAATGAAAAAGCACCAAAAAGTAAGACTTAGATAAATAGACAGATATGGGTGGAGGAAAGAAAAAAAAAGAAAGAGAGGGAGAGAGGAGTTATAGAGAATAGAAAAAGGAAGAAGAAAGAAAGAATTTATTTATTTATTTTTGACAATGTTTGAATATCTTTATTCTTAAACCATCACACATTCAATGCAAAGTTTCTTTCCTTATATTTTGTTTGTTTGAAATGCATAAGGATATAATTACAACCATTACCACCACCCCAATAATAATAATAATAATAATAATAATAAGTAGTAGTAGTAGTAGTAGTAATAAAGATGATGATGACGATGAAGAGGTTGGAATTATTCCTGTGTGGTCTTAGTTTTCATCGAAATAGTAGATTATCATTATTATTTAAAACATCAGGGCACTTCTGGTGTAAAAATCGTAAAAAAATGTCCTCCATTTCCATTTTTTCATCTGCATTTCTCTGTTTACTTTTCTTCCTCAACAACTCAACAACAATGACAAAAAAAAAAAAAAGAGGAAGAATCAATTTTAATTCTGATTTCTTTCAAATAATTCATCTCTGCTTCTTCCTTTTATGAAAACCATTTAAACAGAATATAAACGCCTTTTTTTTTTATTCATTTTTTCCCCCTACATTTCAATGTAAAATTTATCCCGCCTTTTAATTGAAAATCTGTTATAGAAATTCAAGCACTCAATATTGTATCTACTAAACTTTATGTCCACTCTACTTCTTGATATTCTCCATTGAGTAAATTATCAAGGGACATAACTCAGCTTTAAAAAAATGGCTTCTCTAAAGTCTGATTTTTCATTTTTTTTTTTAGATAAAGCATGGTCAGTCATCATCGTTATTATTATTATTATTATTATTATTATTATTATTTGATCTTTTAAAATGTTTGTTTGTTTCGGTCAAAAATCCCTTGAATAATTATTTCTCCCTTTATTGGCAGTAATAATAGAGTCAATTTCTTCCACCTTTTAACAGATAATCCTGCTATAGAAATTCAGCCACCCAACACTGTATCTATTAGACTCCATATCCACCCTGAATCCTGATGTTTACCACTGACCCAACAAAATTATCAGGGGACATAACCCAGATTTACAAACATGGCTTCTCAAAAATCTTATTTTTATTTTGTAGATAAAACATTGTCAGTCATCATCATCATTTTGACTAGAATTTTTATTTTATCTTTTAAAATTTTAATTTCTTTTTTTTATCAAAACTTCCTTTGATAACTATTTGTACATCAGCATTTATTGGAGATAATAATAATAATAATAACAACAATAATAATAATAATAAAGAAGTTCTCAGTGGGACTTGAACTTGGGGAAGCCTGTTTATCCCCGCTAACTGTTTTACCAACTATACAATGAGAACCATTGATATTGTGGAAGCTTAAATAGCACCTATAAACCCATCCCTTACTTTGTCTCTTGATCTATAATCACAGTGTTTGTTGTTGTTATTCTTACACAGTAGTAGTGTTAATTGTAATTATTTTCCGGACACCCCACCAGGCCAGATTAAAAGTAAGTAAAGTCAACGGGGCGGCCTAAACTTGGTATCAGCCAGTCAGTGAGGGAGTCTATCCCCTTTTCAATAGCGCTAGACCAAGGAGATTGTTTTTTGCATCTGAGGTGGAGCGCCACACCTACCATCAGCTCCTTACTTTACCGCACAGATCCCTGTGCTACTCATACACTGAGTTGGCGGGGACTGGTATCGAACTAGGAACCTTGTGGTTTCTAGCCGAACGCTCTACCAACTGAGCTAACCTGGCCCATTAACACAAGTTTTTTTTTATAGGGAACCACAAATTAACACAAGGTTTTTTTATAGGGAACCACAAATTAACACAAGGTTTTTTTTTTTATAGGGAACCACACACAAACAAAAGCTCATACAATGGTCAGTGCAAAAAAAGTCTGGTCCTATCAGTATTCTCCTTCTGGAGTGTCTCAGGCACCAGCAATAGATCTGACCCTGCCCCTTTTTGGTAAGGGAGTAGGTGTTGCCGGGGGTGACCACTCCCTGGGACCACGTAATTTATTTGACCTCACTCAGACAATAGGAATTGAAGCTCCCCTGCCAGGCGCCAGATAAGTATTAATTGAAGTGTTTAATATATTTTATTTTAATTCTATAAATGGAGCACTGTCGGTCAAATGATAAATGGCATATAAACCTTTATGGGTTATCTAATGCCAAAGCCATCCTTGTAGAAGAAAAGTAGTGGTACTATCTAAGCCATAGCTGTAAGGGTTCAGGGAGTTCATATCTGTTCCACAGTAAACAATAGCATGACTGGAGTTTGGACTCACTCACTAGGATGTCACAGTTCAGCACATTATCCACTACACTACGGGAAGCACAACCCCTACCCCACCTGCTGGCTTTGGTCGGTCAATTAGTTATTAAAACCTGAAATTATTTTTTTTAACAGAATTTTTGTGCTTGAATTCATATTCCATTTTTGTCCTTCCCCTAAATGGCAGATTTATGATTTATTAGCAATCTTGAAATTATTTTATCTTAGCAGATCCAGATGGAATATATCAGTGTCCTGCACATCACCCAAAATTTATATCAACAATATTATAACAAATTTTTACAAGAAATTTAGAACAATGAATTTTATGAAAATAAATTGTTATATAACACAGAAAACATTTTTTTTTTTTTTTTGAAGAAAGCCACTTTTCATAAATATACTTGAGAGAGTGGAAATATTTACTACAATTATTTTGTCTAGATTTTTGATTTTAAACCAGAGGTTCCCAACCTTTTTTTGCCTATGGACCCTTTTGATTTCTATTTTACTCTGGTGGACCCCCCCAAAAAAAACAAAAAACAAAAAAAAAACAAACCATTCAATGTTTAAAAAATCCTATTGTATTCTCATAATAAAAAATTGTCAGGAATTGTATCAAAAGACTAATAAAGTATATTGTGTATCGTAGAAGTATAACTAATTTATTGCACATAAACTTTAACTAAATTCTATGGAAAATGAATATTCACTAGTAAAATGAATTATAAATATATATTGAGCTCTAAAATACTATTGTAGACCCCCAATTTACTATTTTGCTTGTGTGGAGTCTAAAAATTCTATATGGGCATACAAGGACCATATGGAACCTGATTGAGAACCAATGTTTTAAAGTAAAACCTGCCAATTCTAAATAGTTATAACAATAGTACCACTATTTATACTACAATAACGGTAATAGCAATATTTGAGATAATAGTACAAATAAAATACAATATACTATTATTACTATCAAAAACAGTGACAAAGAATAGACAGACAAGTTTACTTTGAAAATAAAAAAATTATGATTTTTCCCTGTCTCTGAATAAGACTATGAATATTAGGTTCATGTTTATATAAACAAATATGTGGAAAATCCTTTAGGTATTCAGTATTTGATGAATAACTGAAGGCATTTTTCATTTATAAGATTATATCATGCTCTTATATATATATATATATATATATATATATATATATATATATATATCAACCTAGCCTAGCACATGGAAGTATCTAAATATTGAATATCTTTTATATTAATTTCTTATATATATATATATATATATATATATATATATATATATATATATATATGTGTGTGTGTGTGTGGAAAGAGGATTGGAATGAATCTGATAGAATGTGATGGAGATGTGGGGAGCACAAGAACAAAACTCAGACACTTATGTCTGAGTTTTGTTCTTGTGTTCCTCACATCTCCACTATATATATATATATCTTAAATATCTTTTAAATTCCTTTATACATGGACATCAAGCTCTCCTGCCTAGCACATTGAAGTATCCAAATATCAAATATCTTTTATATTTATTTCTTGATATATATATATATATATATATATATATATATATATATATATATATATAATATAGTATTTCTGCAATATCAATGTAGGACTAGTTACTCGGGGTGAGTTCTTCACTGTCCTGCACAGAGCTAGGAGCAAACAGCACCTTGACAACGTTGAAGCAGTTGTCATTAACTCACATTGTCCTAGTCTGTGCACGCAGTGGGAACTTAAACTTAGATTTTCATATATACTGTATAGTTTGGCTTTTTTGTTCGTTTATGATTGTAACTTGTGTCCCACTAAAGTATATATATATATATATATATATATATATATATATTATATATAAATTAACAATTTGATTTGAACATTTGTAAAGTAAAAAGATAAGAGATATATCCAATGGCCTGGTAGCAGCGCTCC
>CM042144.1:108512900-108522900 GCA_023376005.1 Doryteuthis pealeii | reverse complement strand
GATAATCATTACTGAGGTGGATTCTCACTGAGTGCCCTATATTTATGGTGTTGAGCCAAATTTAATAAATGAATGGTACTTTGCCTGGGGTAATGTTTAACAAGTCCATTTAGCAGATTAACTCTAGTGAGTTTGATTCTCACTGGGTGCCACATATTTATGGTGTTGAGCCAGGTTTAGTAAATGAAGTGCACTTTGCATGGGGTAATCTGTAGCAAACCGACTTAGCTGATTACAACTAGTGAGTTTGATTCTCATTGGGTGTCCTATAATTATGGTGTTGTGCTAAACTAAGTTAAGCTTAGTAAATTATTTAGGTCACCCCAATGTGATTTATTATGTGACACCCAGTGAGACTCAAACTCACTAGTGTGAAATTTAAGCTACACTAAGCTTCTTTTTCTGTTTTTGTTAATTTTTTAATGTTTACAGTCAAGTCACATTGAAAGCACCAGTTCCTGCTAGATCACTGAAGTTAAGACTGTGATGAGTCGGCTCTTTACTTAGATGGGTGACCACCAGGCCCCGACACTAACTTTTTTCATGACCGTCCCGAACAAAAATTATCAACCGTCCCGAATGGGGTTTGGACCGTCCCGAATGGGGTTTGGACCGTCCTGAAATGAAAATATTTTGTTTAATTCATTAGCATCATCTATACTTGTCAGTCATCAGTAGCATAATAACATGTAATAAAACATTTAAAAAAAGCTAAAAAAAACAAACTTTTTTACATTAAGTTACCCTGAGTAGGGTTAGTAGTACATAATTCGGTCCTTTTAAACTATCTCCCTCCACCATTATTCATTACATGGCTTTGAGAATAGACCTGCGGTGCCGTAGCCTCATTTTGAGGTCAGCATTCAGGCAATCACTGGATGGCCAATATTGGAATGTAGTACTTTTAGGAAAATTTTTTTACTGTCCCTGGCAAACTGTCCCAGATGACGTATTGATCGTCCCGGATGTAATTTTTATCATCCCCGGGATGACGGGACGGTGTTAATGTCGAGCCCTGGTGACCACTAAGTAACAGTAGATACTGTAAGCAACCTAAAACCTGTGTGTCAATCAAACCAAAGCTTAGTAAATAAGTTAAGCAATGATGAGTCCTGGTCAGTATTTACATGGGTGACCACTTAGTAATAGTAGTTACTGTAAGCAACCTACAGTTTGTGCGACAAAGCTTAGTAAATAACAACAAATCCATTTTTTTTTTTTAATTTCATGATATTTTGTAGAGAAAATTTTGATAAATAGATATAATTTTCAAGGGCAGATCAACTATGAAGCTAATCGAAGTTTAAGCTTTGAAAACATGAAGTCTATTTTATAGGAAGATTTTTCTTTGTTTTTTCTTTAGATAATATTATCAATGATTTAGTATAAGTCAGTTGATAATAATAATTAACAAAAATTCAAAATATCATTAAAGCATCATGTAGATGAGATAAAAATTCAAAACATTATTAAATTATCAGGTAGGCTAGGTAAAAATTCAGAACATTAAATGTAGGTAAGGCAAAATATTCCAAACATTATTAAAATATGATGTAGGCTAGCTAAAAATTTAAAACATTATTAAACTATCAAGTGTCACAAAACTAAACATTATTAAAGTATGATGTAGGCTAAAGTAAAAAAAAAAAAAAAAATAAAATAAGGCTGCTCCATTCTAGATATATTTAATATAAAATAATGCATTGAACATGAGCAGCTGGTATTTGGGCTGCTAACCAGAAGTACATAAACTGGGATTTTTGGCCTTGTATTCCCCCAACAAGTGACATATAAATGATATCACGTTATGCTCAAATCCTTTCTTTTCAGACCATCACACACACACACACACACACACACACACACACACACACACAATATATATATATATATATATATAAAGAAAATTTGAAAAACAAGTATTCCGAATTGGGATGAATTTCGGAATACTTGTTTTTTTCAAATTTTCTTTATTGTGGATTTAATTTCCATATTTACTCCCATATATATATATATATATATATATATATATATATATATATATATACAACAAATATTTATTTGAACAATATATATATACATACATATATACACATACATGAACAAATATTTATTTGGAAAATATATATATACATACATATATATACACATACATGAACAAATATTTATTTGGAAAATATATATATACATACATATATATATACATATATATATATATATATATATATATATATATATATATATATAAAAACAAATATTTATTTATATATATATATCAAATAGATATTTGTTTATATATATATATATATATATATATAATATATATATAGATAGATAGATATTGGTTATATATAAACAATATTTTTAAAATGTTGCAATTTATATATAATTTTTATTATTTTAAAAATAAATTTTGAATTATCTATATAATGTTATAAACTGTTATTTAACAGCCTATTAAGCGGTTAAAAAACTGATTACAACATTTTATATTTTCAGCAATGTTTTGTTTGTTGGAGGCTCAGGCTTCTAAGGGTTAAACTGTATGAAACATATAACACTATTATAAATGATAAAACTTTTAACTATTGTCTTTCTAGAGCAGTTTTGAGCTTTAGAGACCCATGCGTGATGATTTAAAAGAAGCCATCTGATTAGTAAGAAAAAAATACTTTGTAGAATCTGTGTTTAGATCAGTATATTGAAGAGAAGAAACAGGAATCTATGTGTTTAGTTGTTTATTGAAGAGAAAAGAGGAATCTATGTGTTCAGATCAGTATATTGAAGAGAAGAAAAGGATCTATGTGTTTAGTTCGTTTATTGAAGTGAAAAAAAGAGGAATCCATGTGTATAGATCAGTTTATTGAAAAGAAGAAAGTGTAGTCAAAGAGAAAGAATTTTTCTGTTGTACGTAACTTTGATCTCAAAGACACATACTTATTTCCTATATATAAGAAATAAGTATATATATATATATATATATATATATATATATATATATATGACGGATGTTTGGAAAATTTTTTTGGTTGTCTTAGAAGCATGGATAAATATGCTGAGGAGTAAAAATCATAATAAAATCAATGTATTATTAATCTTCTTTATTTTCCTGATATATTTTGAGTCCCTTACCCTGTATCAAAGGTTTTTTGTAGACTGACTGTTCTTTCACTTCTCAACATATTTTTTCATGCTTCTAAGACAATCCAACATTTTTTTCTCAACATCCATCACATATACCTACAAAGAAGCATATGCAGACTCCATAACAACATTATATATATATATATATATATATATATATATATATATATATATATAGGTATTTTGCATTGGGAAAATGAAAATAAAGTGCTTGATTACAGGTGTAAAAGCTATATCTATTTGTTATAGTGTACACAGGACAATGCGCCCATAAAAAATCTTTAGCCACTTATCATCAGGACAACGCACCTGTAAAAAACTTTTTTGTCCTGATGATAAGTGGCTAATATGTTACTTTGAAACCAATGGTAACAATTGTCTTTTAATTGTATTAATTGTCATGTACACTATAACAAATATATATATATATATATATATATATATATATATATATATATAAAAGTAAGCAAATTGAAATATTATCAGAACTAGGCTCACCCCTGAGTACTTATTTCTTTTTGTTTTTTATTGTTAAGTCAGTGGTGGAATTTGGATTATGTTGAGAAAAAATAACCCCACTTAAACAGATATATTCAATGTAAGGGACTCTCTAATGTCAAAATGAAAGCAATGATAGACTTGACAAATTAATAATAAGCAAATTAAACGTTTATTTTCTTTAAACAAAAACTCTTTAGTGCATATCAGAAATTTAAATTAAAAACCAAATCTGAATTTTGGAGGTTGAAAAAAATAAAGAAGAAGAAAAAAAAAGAAAAATATTTAGTTGTCATTTTTTTTCACTTTCTGCTACATTGTTTGGATCTTTGAAATTAAAGGAAACATTTTTGCCAGGAATCATTACCAGTACAGTAAGACCTCATTATCCGTAGGTTTCATTACTCCACCCACACTTACCATGGATGGTAAAATCCATGGATAACAACCAACTAGGTATGTCCAAAGCCTTTCACCGGGGAAATTGAAACCCTAGTTTAAAAATATAATTAAAATTTTTGTAAAGATTTTTTTTGTTTCTTATAGAAAAATAATAATAATAAAAAAGCAATTTTAACGTAGAATTGGATTATTACAAAGTCAGTGTTTAATTTTAACCGGTATTAAATCAAATTGTTATATTTGATGACTGTGTCACATCCAGACTCAAGGGGGGAGGGGAGAGAATCCATGATCTCTTGAAAAAAAAAAATGAATGTCACATTGAAGTATGGTTTGCAAAGTAGTTCAGTGATGTATAAATATATAATAAATAAAACATTTTATAAAAGTTTTGTAAACTTAAGCTTTTCTGATTTGGTCAATACGGGATCAATGAAACCAATGGTGATGATGTTCTATTGTACTTATTTAGTAGAAACTTACAAATAATCTTTTATAGTTTTAACTATTTTAATGTTCTAATAAGAAATTAAAAAAAAAAAGATATTAGTTACAAATACAGTATTAGACCCCCCCCCCCAAAAAAAAAACCCTGCTAGGTCGACCTCTACAACTTTCCACCCAGACCTTCATGTTTTACATCAATGCTAGCAGTGCATAGATTTGATCTACGGACCTCTGGATTATGGGTCAAGTTTTAGTTTGTTGAATGACATAACTTTTAGGCATTGATTGTAATACAAACCATCACACACAAAACATTTCTGTCTCAGGTCATAAACAGCTCTTTTCACACCAGGACTTGTTCCTGGTCTATAACGTTTTGCTGGAGTGGACTTTACATTGTGTCTTTTCAGTTTTATTGGATAAAAAAAAAGACAGTGAAAAAAGTCTGAAGTACTTTTTATTATGGCTACAAATTTTAATAGCTTAGATACACATAGGAAGTGATTATTTTTCTTGATTATTGTTGTCAGTTAACTTAGTTGTAGTGAAAAGTCATAATTTTCTAAAAAAAAAAAAAAGAAGAAAATTTGCAGAAATATCAAAAAAAGATGAAATTTCTTAGAATATTCTTTTTCTTCATTTGTTATCCTAACTTGTGATTATTCCTTTGTTTAATAGCTAAAAAGAAGTTGTGTAAGTTTCAACAAAAAAGGTCAATTTGTTACATACAATGATTATGGACTTATCCCTTTATAATACTGCAAAACATTTGCATCAGCATCATTCATCAATTGATGTTTTCCCACCAAATTCTAAGAAGACTGGAAATTATCATCAAAAAGGGGAGGTTGTGGCCACAAGAGAAAAAACACTGCATCTGAAGATACAAAATTTGTAGGGGAACTTTGAAATCAATAATCAAGGAAAATAATCACTTCCTATGTAGTCGAAGCCATTGAGTTTCATTAAAATTTGTGGCAATAATAAAAAATGCTTTAGGTTTTTTCAGTCTTTGTTTTTCTTTCACTGAAACTGAATAAAACTGGAAAGGCAAGATTTGTTCACTGATTTTTTTATATTTTGTCTAATACTGTATATCTAGTAAAAAGATTTAACATTTAAAAAAAAATGTAACTAGACTGAAATTTAGAGTAAAAAACAGTTGCTCAATATAATTTGTTCTGTTGCGAGACAATATTCTGATGAATTTTTGACAGTGATTAAATGATAGAATTTAGATCAAACCCTAAAGATATTTTCACCACAAAGTGAAAAGAGAGGAACAATTGTGGAATACTACCTGCCTTTTTTGAAGCTTATCTTCCTGCCTGTTAATGAAACCGAAAAATATTGGGGGTGGAGGAGACCAAAAAAACTAAAAAAAAAAAACAAAACAAACAAAAACATATCTACATGAACAGGTCATAACTTAAGAAAGAGACACATACACACACATACATACACACAAACATAATTATGATGAAAGAAATCCGGCAAGATTAAATTCAATTATTGTTGTACATTAGGTAAGAAGAAAAAAATGGCAATAGGAAGAAAGAATATCTCTAAAAATAAAAAAAATTATCCCCCTCCCCCCCCAAAAAAAAAGAAAGAAAATGTGTTTGAGTTGCAAGTTGTGTTCTCTGTTATGGCACATGAAATATTAACTTTTTTTCTCAGTTTGTTTTGTTTTATGGCATATCAACCTTTTTCAGGTCATTTAATGGCAAATCAAGTCATTTTGATATTTAGTTCTTTGCAGTACCTGCTGTTGCTTAAATGGTCACCCATCTAAGTATTAAACAGGCTCATCACTGCTTAACTTTGGTGATTTAGCAGTAACAGATACTTTTGGTGTGACTTGACTGTAAGTTTGTGTCCCATGTATTTTTATTTATTAAGCTTTGCTTAGATATGACACACAGGCCTCAGTTTGCTTACAGTACCTGCAGTTACTTAAAGTGGTCACCCAACCTAGTATTGAACAGGCTCATCACTGCTTAACTTCAATGATATAGCAAGAACTCATATTTTGAATGTGACTTGATTGTAAGCTTTTTCAGTTTGTAGAAATACAGATAAAGTATGGATCCATTGTAGACATACACAAATTTATAGCAATTTCAAATTTGGAAACAAATTAGTTTAAACGATCCTCATTTGAGGTAAACCTTGGCTTTGATAAAACTTATATCATCAACTTTATAACAACAGTGTAATATCTATTATTATTATTATTATTATTATTATTATTATTATTATCATCATTAAAAAAATCACAATATGAGTAGGTAAAAAATCATACATAAGTATAAGTGTAAATTTTAGGGTAAAAACAATATTCAGTTTATAAGTTCCAAAAATTCACTCTGAATTGTTCAGTAGGACACATGGCATAATGAATATAAGCATTGAGTTAATACGGTTTTAAGTGACAATCATCTGGAGGTTGCAGGTTCAATCCTGACTACAGTCGAAAATAACATATTACTTAATATATCTTGTAACCGGTCATAGTTAACAGAATGAGAACAATCTACCTGAATGGATTAAATAATGGCTTCAGTTCAAAGTTCCTTGAAGACTCTGAAGTTCAACAAGAAGGTTCTTGAATTTGACAAGAAACATCTGAAGAAGTCTATTGGGCACATTAGCCGAAACGTATATATATAACAATAAAGATGAGGACAACAACTATTGGTATCACTTTCACATATTCCAGTTTTTTCAATTCTCTAGCAAGGTATAGGTATTTGTCTATCATTTCGTTTTCTTTCATCTTCACCCTGTGATCTGCTGGTACTGCAAAGTCTACTAGTTGACAAGTTCTCTTTTTTTTTGTTAATCAATACTAGGTCAGGTCTTCTAGCTGGGATAAGGTGATCCATCTTTATCTCAAGTCCAAGAGAATTGTATGCATTTCATTTTCAAGAACAGATTCTGGTTTATGCATATACCATGTTGTTGTATGGTCAAAATTTAGTTTTTTTTGCATAATTCCCAGTGGATCACCTTTCCAACCCAGTCGTGTCTAGCTTTGTAGTCTCGCTGTGCTAGTTTGTTATAACTTTGTTATTATTATTATTATTATTAACTTTGACTAGTATTTTCTTTTATCTTCTTTTGATTTTATTTGCTTTTTTTTTATTGTAACTTTTGTAATAATTCTTTTGTCAGAATGGAAGACAAATTTCAGCTTACCACATTATTTTCTACTTGAAATTACCATTTTCTTAAATGGCTATAGGTTTTACTTAAATGATTTTTACTCCTTTCTCAAATGACTTTACCTCTTTCTCAAATAGCTTTATCATTCTTGATTGATTTTACCCCATTCTCAAATGAAAATTTTCAAATGTAGTCATCCATTTTCTTTTGTTATTTTTTTTTTTCTTAGATTATATTGTTTGATAATGTGTGACAGACTTTCTAATGTAAAACTATATATATATATTAATTTTATGAGGTAATCAAACAAATTTTAAAATAGAAGAAATCATACCACCCCCCACAAAAAAATCTGTTGAAAAATAAAAATGTATAATTTTTACTAAAAGGTTGTTTATTTTGTTTTATGGTATATCAACCCTTTTTCGGGTCATTTAATGTCAAATCAAGTCATTTTGATAAACAAAGGACTTAGACTACTAACTACTGTTACTTAAGTGGTCACACAATTAAGTCTAATATATCACAAAGAAATAAAGGGTTACATACTATATGGTGTGAATAATTTACATACTGGTTTTAACAAACCCAAGTTTGATAAATAATTAGTTGGTGCTATTGATTTCTATTATTATTGTTTAATTCTCAAATGTATTAAAAGTAGTCCTATGTATAATTTTATATAGAAATCAATAAAAATAAAATGAAAATAGATGTAATGTTTTTATATGTGTTGTTTAGTTTCATTAGTATTTCTAATTTAATATAATAATTCATTAGATTAAAACAAATATTTAAACTTGTGTCTGGCAGAGGGTACAGGTTTTTGTTGTAGATATAAGTACATCTTCTTGAAAAGCTGCGAAAGAAAACATTTCCCTCTTGCGATAATCTTTAGGAATACAAATCAAAATCGGATATAAATGTCACTCGGCAATTTTGGTTTCTGAACAAAGATAAAATATTTTTGCTGTTGCTGCTGCTGCCTCTGCTGCTAATGAAGCATGAACAATATAATGGCGACATAAAACTACTTTCGAACAAAATGAAATGAAATTTATTCAAAAGGTGATCAATATGGAAAATTTTATATGAGAAAAAAAAAAAAAAAAAAAAATCAGCAGTAGATATTCTTACGTGATGTTTGTCCATTTTAATAAGAAAAATAATTTTATTTATAACACAAGTCAGTTGATGAAAGGGTAACTGCAATTTAGAACTATTTACATACACAATCCTATTTACTCTCATATCTTAATATAATACTTCTCAAATTTGGTGCACTTAAGGAACCCCTGAGACTGAGCAAACATTTTCGAAACATATATAACTTTGACATACAATTATGTATAGAAAGTCATTTAATCCATGTGTCTCCTACTGTAAACTTATAACAAGGCTTTTCCTCACAATACTTGAAATATGTGGGATACTAAACAAGATAAATGCAAAAAAAAAAAAAAAAGGAATAAACAAAACCTATATAGTATTATATATATATATAATCATTTTCTCCCTTGTACTATAAGAATTTGTACTTAGAAATTAATCAGTTTTGGTGCTAAAACAGAACTAATATGACAATCTGATTTTCCAAATTGTCTTCTCATGAAACTGGATTTTATTCCAAATACTAGTACCCCCCACACACACGTATGTACATCTATATCTATTGGTAATATAGTTTGCTATATTTATAAATAAAGTTTGCTCAATATATGTAATAGAACATATATATCTCTAAGTTAGGATAGCGTAGACATAAGATTAATAACGCTTGGTAACTGTTACTTTCTCATCTATGCGATTTTCAAACCAAGTCTCTCTCTGTTTCTCTCATATATATATATATATATTATATATATATATATATATATATATATACGTAGTCCTTTGTTAGTATTGGAGAATTGAAAATAAAGTGCTCGTTATGTGTGTAAGAGCTGTATTTATTTATTTGTTATAGTGTACAATACATTTAAGGTGCCATTGTTACCATTGGTTTCCAGGCAGCATGTTAGCCACCCTTCTTCAAGACAACATGCATGTTAAGAATTACAGTGAATGTCACTTCATTTATATATGCACATATTTTTTATTGTTAGTGGGAGGGATCTTCTTATTTTTCCGCATTTTTTTTGTAAATCTGTATGTATTGTACACTATAATAAATAAATATATATATATATACATATATATACTTGTACATGCACCCACACATATAAAGAGAGATAATAATAATGATAATAATAGAGGTAGTCTTAGTAGTAACAAATTGTATAAGAAAAAAGCTAAAATATGCAAGTAGAGCAGATTTAAAACCTAAAATATTAAATTATGA
>CM042144.1:108472900-108510400 GCA_023376005.1 Doryteuthis pealeii | reverse complement strand
TACAAAACAAAACAAAAAATTATAAAAGCAAAATCAGAGCTTACCAAATTTTGCTGCCAATGATCTAGAATTTCTGGTTTTTAATTATTGACTAAATTCTTCATTAATTTCCTCTTCTCTTTTGAATACTTAAAGTAATCTCATCCCCTTGAGGTCAGGATTTTCAAGAGTTTTGCTGAGAATGAATCCAGAATGAATCATGCGTGTTTAGTCATCATCCATTCTCAAGAGGTTAAAAAAAATCTATCAATCTATCTCAGTCTGTTCAGATCTATTAATCTATCTCACTCTCTCTTAATCTATCTCAGTCTGTTCAGATCTCTCTCTCTCTCTCTCTATCTATCTATCCTGAAGAATTTGCATGTAAACCAGAGTAAGTGGTATAACGATTATCTATAAATATCAACATTTAATTGTTAATTGAAATATAGATAACTGATTTTCCATTTTTTAACCCCTGACCTCAGGATTTTCAAGAGTTTTGCTGTTTTGCAAATCCAACAGGCAAACGCTACTGCTATCTATCCTAAAGATTTGGAACAACAGTACATAGTACTATTTTTGCTATGCCCATTGCAATTGATGTATTCCTGTATCCAATTTTAGAGACATTTATAGAATTAAATATTTAGCTTGGCTCACAAAAATCACTTGCAAAAGAGATAATGATTTTTTTCTATTATCAATATATTACTAAAATTCTCATTGTGTTTGTATATAACCATAATCCAGAAAAAAAAAAAAACAGCACATCAGAGAATAAAGCAATTTCCAGGCCAATTTGCAACTGAATATAATTTTGTGGGGTCTGCATTAAAACTAAATGTCATTTGTTTTTATCTATCTTTTATATATTACTAAAATTCTCATTATCTATGTAACTGTAACCCAATATATCATAGCATATTTTCTTTAGAGAAAAAAATAATTAAAATGCTATAATTTAGTGAATAAAGCCTTTTACAGTCCAATTTGCAAATAAATTATATTTTTGTGGGGAGGGGGTTGTATCTATATATTTTAAGAAATGTGTCACAATAAATTTTATTTTTTTCAAGAGTGCTGCCAATGAAAAAATGTTTGGAACATTCTGGATTAGATCACTGAATGAAGAAGGTGTGTGTGTGTGTGTGTGTGGGGGGGGTCAATTGTTTTTTGTTTTTTTAAAAAGGTAGGCCAATCAAGTTTGATCTACAAGGAAAGAAACAACCGATTTTAAAGAAACGGTAAAGCAGCTAAATGGAATCAGTCTATGACCAGGATGATTAATCAAATGCTGAAATTCCTGCGAATGACAGACCAAAATCATCAAAGAACAATAAACAGTATGGTTCTTTGAAGAAAAGAAGAAAAGCACCTCTTGACTAAATATATCAAGAGATCTCTTTTCAAAGAGATATTTAACTGCCAACCTATGGGGAAAGAGTTTGATTCAATATCATTACCACCGGAAAGTCCTCTGTGCAGCATCCAGAATATGTACAGAGCTGATTGATGTAGGTTCTTGCTGGATGGCCCACACAAGAGAACATTACTTATGAGTTAGTTATTGCTTCTCCAGCAGTGCCCAGCATGTCTTGTTCAACTTATTCTGATGGTTTGTGTGATAGAGGGTAAGTGGCCATACAGCCGCTTTCTTGTGGGTTGCTGTTTCCACGATTTATTTAAGATAGCACGCAGAATTCTTGTGCAACCCCCATCTAGCTTATTCTCTAGGGGCTTTGTTAGGTCCAAGTGGTGCAGCCATATAGTAGCACTGATATATGTTATCGGGGCAGCCTAATGTCGGTATGAGCAATACAGCGGGAGAGTCTATCCCCTTTTCATTAGCGCTAGACCAAGGAGATTGTTTTTTTGCATCTGAGGTGGAGCGCCACACCTACCATCAGCTTCTTACTTTACTGCACAGATTGCTGTGCTACTCATATGCTGAGTTGGCAAGGGCCAGTATCGAACTAAGAAACCTTGTGGTTTCTATCCGAATGCTCTACCAACTGAGATAACCCGGCCCTATATATATATATATATATATATATATATATATATATATATATATATATAGGACCAGCCCAGAACATATATCAATGGATTCAAAAGATATGCATTATGATATACAGAAAAATTCTGAATCCTACAAGGACTGCCTTCATTGTAGCAAACATCTAAATGCAAAATCCGTAATATTCAGAGCTTGTCTGCACAGAAAAAAATACTTAATAAATTCTTAGAGTGGAAAAATAACAACACAAGATCTACCACCTTAAAAGACGAAATATTATCCAAGTGTTATTTTTATCATCATGCACACATGAGGGAAGGCGTGCGGACAAATAGAACGATAATAGCATAATGCTATACATAACGGATATTTATTTGTCATTTTTCCAAGACGATTTGTCTGATGAGAAGCAGCTAATACTTTGAAACCAGTGGTAACAAAAAGCCTTTAAATGTATAGCTTAGAATATATATATATAACATATAATTTGAAAATGAAAATGCATAAAATCTTTCTGTATTGTTTGATAGTATTCTTTTCCCATGTTGTGATGCAATACAACAGATAGAAATATTTGGAACTTAATCAGAAATGAAAGCTATGCACAAACTTGCTTGCTATTGGCTATATGGTACCAGTCCATAGCACACTGGGAATATACGTCACATCAGATAGTTTGAGAAGCACTGCCATAGATGATTGGAGGTTCTATAGAACAAGTAGGAGTGCGTGGTGTAATGGTTAAAGTCATGGAAAATGCGCTGCGAGTTCAAATCCTGGACATGATAATTGCATTTCACATAGCGCTAATACCCTTGGGAAAGGTATGAATTCTACTCTCCCTCCAGCTATGGGAAAATAGCAGGGCAGACCGGGCTCTTTAACCTTGGTTAGGCAACCGGTCTAGGAGAAGGAAAACTCTGAATTCAAACCTGTTAAACTCCGCTTAAGAAATTGACCTTGTGTCACATTCTGCTCGTGCGGAGGGGTTGGTAAATATATATAGAACAAGGTTTGTACAGTCCATGATATTAATACTGATTCACCGTGGCTAATCTACTGAACTGCAATGTTGTAATAAGCAAGTCCAAACTCCTTGGGAAAGGTATACCTCCCTGCAGCTATGGGTTAAATTGTACCACTACTGTTCTCCTACAAGGATTGCTTTTGAATTAAATAACCCATAAAGGTTGATGTGCCATTAAACAAAGAAACCAAACCTAATACTGATAATTACTTTTCTGACAGAAAAACAAGAAGAGAAGTTATTTTTTTAAAATTCCCACCAGGCTGGATTAACACAAGGTTTTTTTAACGTGGGGAGCCACGCATAAACCAAAGCTTATGCAATATCCAGAGCAAAAAATATGTGGTCCTGTTGGTATTCCCCTTTTGGGGCGTCTCAGGTACCGTACAATAAACCTGACTCCTTTTAGGTGAGGGGGCAGGTGCGGCCTGGGAGGACAGTCCACTGAGAAAAACAGGAAGAGAATGAAGATCTTTTGTTTGAAAAGAATTTTCTCTATGATCGAGGAAATAACTTGAAGAACATCTTATCGAGTGGAGATAATGGTTAACTAGTGTTGTATACCATAACTGCTGTGTAGTAAATTTAGTTCTGTGTGCCCCATGCTTGAGTTCTTGCAATAGACTAAGCTAAGTTTGATAAATAGGATTAAGTTGACTTTAAACACAGTTGAAAGAATTGCAAAAGTCATTTGTTGCAATTACATTTTCTGCAATGACATCTTTTGTAAATACATCTTGTGTCATGACATCTTTTACAATGATATCTTTTGCAATGACATCTTGTGTAATGACATCTTTTGCAATAACATCTTGTGTAATGACATCTTTTACAATGACATCTTGTGTAATTACAAATTTTGCAATGACATCTTTAGTAATGAAGAGTAGAGAATTAATAAGAATTTCTTTGTGTGAAAAAAAAACAAAAAAAAAACAACTTCCTAAATTTTAATTTAAAACTTTAAAAAAATAAAGTAAACAATCATCAACAAATAAACAACAAATAAATACTTAGATTGATACGTGTAGTATTTCATTTTTTAAAAATATTGCCCTTTTTACAGTGTATATATTTGTATGTGTGTATACACATACATATGTATGAGTAAGGTTCGGAATGAAATGTGAGGGTACGAGAAGAATAAGACAGTATGGAAAATCAAATTGACATGTTTTCCTATAAGGATAGAGTCATCGAAATTAATTTAATACTCCACAAAGCCAAAACAAAAAAAACAAAAACAAACAACTAAATATCACGAAACAAGGGAGAGAAATTTGTTAATTCTTTTTTTGTTGTTGCTGACTATATGTTTCAGTATCCCACATTCTTTGGTAAAGGAGCGTTAAATTAACAGCGTTGATCCCAGGGGGCTATCCCCCCAAGCAACACCTGCCCCTTTGATTTAAAGGGGCAGAGCTGGTTTTATTGTCCAGTGCCTGAGACACCCCCTCCCCTTGAGGGGGAATGCCAATGGGATCAACGCATTTTTTGCACCTACCACCCATGAGTCTTAGCTCATGGGTGGGCCCACATAAAAATGTCCTTGTATCACACCTGCATAAGTGGGATGCATGGCAAATACCTCCCATATTCTTTGGTATTAATTTAGTGGGGGGCAAAAAAGTATGTTGTTGTAACCTGGCACCTGAAAATAAACAACACATTTAATGCCATGGTGTACCACTGACAAAACCTGTGACCATAACTTTGACATAATAGAAATGTGTCTCTCAATACATCCCCCCCCCCCACAAACAATTTATTACACCGGCATTTGCATAGAAAGTGCTTAAATCCACAAGTTTCCTACTGTCAATTTATGGGCCATTTTTCTTTTTATACACAACATATCCCCTTTTTTTCCCACAATTAATACTTGAAGAATATAAGATATTAAAAAACATAAACAACAGCAAAATTGTAAAAAAAAAAAAAAGGATAAAAAAGTTTAAACACTTCTTGATCCTGTATCAAAAGATTTCATTTTTTTGTGGAGTATTAAATTCATTCCGATGCTGCCATTTGAACAGTAAAAAAATGCCAATTTGTTTTTCATACGGCTTTTTTTTTTTTTTTCACATACATATCTGTGTATGTATTTTAGGTCACTTAACATGTGCCACTCGTACCATGTACCCCAATAATATTGGGAGATGAGCTACACCTCAAATCCAGTTTGAAGGCCAGAAAAATCCACATTGTCTGTGTGTATGTGTATCTATTTTAGGAAAATGAAAAATAGAATTTACAAGGTAAAAAATCCTCAAAGAGAAATCAATTTGACAAACAAAAAACTGGAGTATTCCTTTCTTCCTTGCCATTTCTTCTTTTATTAATTAGTTAGCATTAATGAATGTTAATTAGTTTTTTTTTTTTGTTTAATTATCTATAGTTATTCATTTGCTAATGTTTTACTTGTCTTTTGTTTTTAAATTTCTTCTTTTTTTTTTTTAAAAGAATTAATTCTCTTTGCCATTTTCCACTTTTTGTTTCCTTGTGATTTAACAAAAAACATTCACTTATCAACAGAATTCTGTTAGTTGTTGCCGAAAATCAAAAAGCAGGAATTTGCTGATTAAAATGTTCTAAGAACACAAATTTGATTTGAAGAACTTCTGATTTTTTTTTCTTTTTTCTTTCTTTCTTAAAACTTTTTTTTTAAATAATTATTTCTTTCCACCCTAAAAAAAGAAAAAAAAAAAAAAAAGGAAATAAAAGGAAAAAAAAAATTTTTTCTCCAAAATCATTCATGCCCTGGAGGGACTAACTTCTTCAGATATTTTCTTTCTCTCTTTTCTTTCTTTCTTTTTCATATTCATTCACATATTCCTCCATTCTTTCTCTCTGATTCTCATCTTTTCATATGCCGCCAAAACCGACTCTTTTAACAGAGTTCACTGACCCTGACCATCTTATTCCAATCAGCATCAGTAAACATTAAATAATCTTAAAAGGCAGAGGGGTAGGTTGTAATCCTCATTTTTTATCAGATTAAGATCATCATGCACAAAGCAATGATAAAGAAAAAAAGAAAAAAAAAAAATTATACCCCCGTTTTTTTTTTTTGTGTGTTATTTTTGTTGTTGCTGCTGTTATTTAAAAATTTTTTTTTTTTTAATGCACCGGTCGAGGAGTGTCAGTTTGTATTGAATGGTGTATCCATGTTTAATTTCAAATCTAGTACTTCTGCCGTTAATGGGTCAATGCCATGTAATAAAAAGTTTTTGCTTGCTTCATTGCAAATATCACCGACCTCTCGTACGTCCATAAGTTTAACAAGCACTCGAGGATATAAAACCTTTGCCAAATCCAGCGGATACTTGGCGTAAATGTACACTCGAAGCCAATGCAAATATTTCTCCTGGGCTTCGACCACAACCTCTTTGCTCATCAGAATAGATTTGTCCTGATCGAAAAATTCAATCAACAATAATAGAATCATTATCACTTTGTCATCGTTTGTGGAGAGCTTGAAAGCCTGTATGAACACTTTTATTTTTTTGTACAAAAATTCACCGAGTGTCTCTTGCAATATTTTTGCATCCAAGTAACTCTGATTTCCATCCTTATTTTTAAATATCCATAAGTCATCAACACAGGAATATGCCATGGATGCTCGAATCATAGACACTTCTCGGATACTCCCCTGAAAAGGAAAACAAAAAATAAATAAATGAATATCAGATTAACAAGAAAAAAGAAAGTCTTTCACTTTTAATTAGAAAAACAAAACATTTATCTAAATTTTGAAGATTGATATGTATCATTTTGATTTTTCAGACTGTTGTCCTCATCTTTATTGTGATATATAAAACAACATTCCCGGATGTTGTACCCTCCGGCTTTCTTCAGGTGTACCTTGTCTGTCCAAGTGGAGTGTTGCATGTCATGGACTGCTCAGCCACTAAGATTCCGTACTTAAGCATCACAGGTCACCACCCATGGTGCAGTGAGTGTTTTCTACAGCTTCAGTTGACAGGGCAGGACTAAAGAAGGTTGATTCATTTTAATGCCATGACAACCCGTCTAGGGTTATTTTAGGGCTATAGGTTAAAGAATTGAATTCATTGTTAGTGGGTTGGTAGGATTTTAAGGCATGTCAATGCTTGTTGGGTTATTTTATGCCAAAGACATTGTTTTATTCATTCTTGATGGTTACTGAAAACATTTTTAAACTCATTTTTTTTTAAAACTCATTTTTTGTTAAGTCATTTTCTTCTATTTAACTCATAGATGGGACCCTAACAAGTACTACTACTCCAGGTTAGGGTGGATCTGGAAGTAATGGTGATGAAGGGGTACTTCATACTCCCCAGAACTCCAGAAGTGAAACTTCACCATCAGATACAGTTTAATATCTTACTCAGACATTAAGGCTCTCAGTCACTGCCTTCTCACACATATGATAAAAAGGGTTGCGGGAGCAATAGGGTTTGAACAATCATATAGGTGCTAGGGATTGACAGGCCCAGCCAATTGATTGGAATGAGCCTCTCTGACCGCCTATCTAGCCTAAGTAAGGGCCAAAGTGGAATGTTGCAAGTCATGAACTGCTCAGCCACCTGGATTCTGTCCTTAAGCATTACAAGTAGCCACCAATGGCCAACAGGTGGCTCCATAGCTTGGGGGGGTCTTACTCCGCTGCAGAGGTGCAGTCTGTGTTTTCTTCTGCCCCAGCCGACAGGATGATACATTCATTGTATGTTCATATTAACATTTTTTTGTGTAGTTGTTTTTGAAGAGGACTTTTTTTGCACACAATCATATTGAATGTAGGATGTGACACAAGGTTGCAAATATGGGGCATCCAGCAAGGATCAAACTCTGTGGTGCTAGCTTTCTAACATTACACCATGATGGGATGGGCAGGATCGATGTATAGTAGGTATTTACCCAACCCCTTTGCCAGGGGTACCATGTGACAGACATGGGGCATCCAGTGAGGAATGAACTCATTATTCTGCTGGATTAGCTTGCTAACCATTGCATCATAATGAGACGCAAAGGATTGATGTATTGTAAAAAAAAAAAAAAAAAAAAAAAAAAAGAAAAAAATATAATTAAACTGTTCAATAAGCATACATACCCTGAAAATAGCTATACGATCTTCCTTAGGTAGTTTTTGAAAGTCTGGAATGTATTTCATGAAATTGGTAAGTCGACACATAAAAGCACTACTGAGAGCAAAGAACTCTTTTGCAGTCCTTGGGACAGACATGATGCCACAAGGATAGTTTTCATTAAATGTTTTTTCATGTTCCTGAACTAGTTGCCGTATCAGAGTGAGTGTCTTAGCCGTACTTTCGGTTGACCCAATGGTTACCCAGTACATATCGTTGCACACTGTGTAGGCATCGGCAGGAAGAGTTTTTGTTTTAAGACTTGGGACATAAGGGGGTTCTGTCGAATTTGATGAATGTGCTGGTATCAGTTTTATAAAGCCAGGAGGACTTGATGCCGACGAAGAAGGAGAAACATTCTCCATGGAAGGTTTTTTCGTCATCAGGCTAAGTCTCTGTCTACGCTTAGCTAGCTGCTCTTCATCTAAAAAGAAAAAAAAGTGTATTATTAAAGTTAAACATAGAAATAATAATAATAATCCATTAATTAAATTTTGACCATACAACAAAATGGCATATGCATAAACCAGAATCTGTTCTTGAGAATGAAATGCATAAAATTCTCTGGGACTTTGAGATAAAGACGGATCACCCTATCCCAGCCAGGAGACCATACCTAGAGTTGATAAACTAAAAAAAAGAAAAAAAAAAAAAAAAGAAAATGTGTCAACTGGTGGACTTTGCGGTTCCAGCAAATCACAGGGTGAAGCTGAAGGAAAATGAAAAGATGGATAAATACCTGGACCTTGCCAGAGAAATGAAAGAGCTGTGGAATATGAGAGTGAAAGTGATACCAATTGTAGTTGGTGCACTTGGAATGGTACCAATAAACTTGGAAAAAAGACTGGAGGATCTGGAAATCAGAGGAAGAATTGAGACCATCCAGACTACTGCACTGCTGCAATTGGCTAGAATACTCAGAAAAGTTCTGAAGACCTGAGGAGACTTGTTGTCACTCAGTCTCCAGTGAAATATGATCAGCTAACGCTGATGTGGAAAACTCAAAAGGAGTGAAAATAATAATAATAATAATAATAAAAAGAAGAAATAGCAGAGTTCTATCAATGTGAGACCTCCAGAAACGAAACCTCGCCACTGGACACACACCTGGTAGGTAAGAGGGTTTGGTTTCTTTGTTTAATGGCCTATCAACCTTCATGAGTTATTCAATGCCAATGCCATCCTTGTAGAAGAACAGTAGTGGTACTATTTAACCCATAACTGGGGGGATGAGGTGGTTCATATCTATTCCTCAGGATATTCGTTCAAAATTGAATATAATAGAATGAGTGGAGTTTGAACTTACTACAATGTTGCAGTCCGATATGTTATCCCCTGTGCCATGGAGACACACCATCAAGGTAAGAGGGTGAAAGTTTAATTGTCAAATAAGATGGTGTGTATTTTGTTGCTTGTAAAGAACATTCTTAAATTTGAACATCAATCGATACAGAAATTTGGGAGGAAAATATGGAAATAAATCCAACAGTAGAAAATAGAAAATAGAAAAAAGAAAGTTTTCCAAAAAAGATAAATTTATTTAGAGTGAAATTGAAGTTAACATGTTTTGATTTTTATCAATCTTTTCAAAATGAAATGAGAGATGAGAAAGTGTATAGAAGACTCTTTCTCATCTGCCGTTTCATTTTGAAAAGATTTCCATTACTGTTCAGACAACATCTTTTACATCCTAATGTCCTGATGAAAGTTTGATATAGTTGGAGGTGCATGGTGTAATGGCTAGAGTTGTAGGAAATGGACTCGTCGACCCGAGTTCAAATCCTGGACGAAGCTACAGTTCACATGGGGCTAATACCCTTGGGAAAAGTATGAATCCAACTACTCTCCTTTCAGCTATGGGTAAATAGTAGGGTAGACTGGGCTCTTTAACCTTGGTTAGGCAACCAGTCTAGGAGAAGGAAAACTCTGAATTCAAACCTGTTAAATCCACTTGGGGTGATCACTACTAGAATAAGCTCAGTCCTAATTAGTGACTTATTTCACTAATAATGATAAAAACCAAAACATTTAAATAAATTCATCTTTTTTGGAATACTTAGTTTTTCTATTTTCTACATACAAAAATGTCAAGAAAATAGTTGACAAATTGATTTAAAATTAGTCATTAAAAAAAAAAAAAACTTACTTAAGATCCAGTCTTTCTTCATGCCAACAGCAAAACATTTTTTTAATCGACAGCTGGAGCAAAACTTGCGAGTATGTGGGTCTAACCTGCAGTTGCCATCAAATGTACAGTTAAACACCTGAAAGCCAATAAAGACAATTCATTAGTATCAGAGACAGCAACTTGACCTGATAGGTTATGGGAGAGGAGATGGGCACTGCCAAGTAACTACCATTACCCTGCTAATGACAAAATATCATAGGAAAAACTAGATGAGAGAGAAGAGAAGTCTTTTGTCATTGCTTCCAATCACCCATGGCATTTCATTTTAGTTACTTCCTTTCTTTATCCTTTACGCCCTTGCAGCAATTGTTCATAAAAAATTTAAAAAAACAAACAAAAGATATCAATATAAAAAGTGAATGTTTTAAAAGGTTAAAAAGTCACATAAAAATCACAAATGTTTTTTAGATTTAATTTGATTGGTATTATTCTCTTGTCTTTGTTTCTATCTTATTCATTCTTATAATCCCCATAAAGATATGAAATTATTTCTAGCTAGTCACTTGTTAGTTCTTTAACAGCAATGAACAAAACACATCAGAAACAAGAATAAAGCATAAAGCAAATATTAGTATTATCTGCGTTATTCGGACTATTGTCCCCATCTTCATTGTTACTTGTATAACGTTTCGGCCGATATGCCTCCGGCCTTCTTCTCGGACTTGGGAACCTTCTTTTCAAACTCAGGAACTTTCTTGTCATATTCGGAAGCCATCACGGAACTTTGAGGACAATAGTCCAAATAACGCAGATAATACTAATCTTCAAGCCTCATCTCAAACATTCAGAGAAATAAAGGAAATATGTTTCTATGTTCCAGCTGCTTTACCAAATCAACTACACACCAGCTGGAATGTGTGACACAATAACTAATGACGTGGAACCATGATGGTGGTTTGAGTCATCATTTAGGGAAAAGTTTGAATGATGGCATGATAGGTAGAGGAAAAGTTTGAGGGATGTTGTCAGAGGAGATGCGTGGCATTGTTTTTTGATTGGAAGAGGAATGATGAAGTGGCGAAGGGGAGAAAGGAAGAGTGAGAGGTGATAGTTTGAGAGATTGAGTCTGGCCACCGACGGGTTCAGACAGGCTGGGGCCTGGTCTCCCCCGTGCGATGATCATAAAGATAAAATAAAAACTACTTGATTAAGTAACAAAAAGATGTCTTTGTAATTCATTTAATTTAAACAAGCACAGCCCTTAGTCAGAAGAAGCCCTTAGAAGAACTCAGGTCCTTTAGTTAGAAGTCAATCCAACTAGACAACAAGATGGTAGCCAGAGATTGTAGAAGGAACAGCAAGAAAGAAATAAGATCTCATCACCAAGTAAGTCTAATCTGTCTCTCTAATATCTCTCTATTCCTGAAGAACTTTTTTTATCAAAGAACTCTCACTCTCACACACACCAATGGGCATATGTGACGTATCACATTTGGTACCATGGCCAAAAAGAGTATCACATGTGGTATGTGCACAGTATATAGTTTCACATTTACTCCCCTATAAGACGACATTTGGTACCGTGCCCGGAGCGTAGCACCATAATTGATACCGTGCCCCCAGCATAGTACCATAAATGTATAGAACCAGACTTGTCCAAGGCAGAAAAGGATGTAGGGTTGAATCTCACCGGACGCTTATTCTTGTTTCCAATATACACTACTGACTAATTAGTATTTTAAAATATTCTTTTTCTTTTGTTCATTTTGGTTTGGTTGTTTTATTTTAGAACATATCAGTATTTATCAAGAGAAAAATGAACAATGAATAAAATGTTAATTTTCTTCAAAATACAAGCTATATTTAAAAAGTAGCCAGACTGACGATGTATTAATAAATAATGAACCATTCAATTAAAAAGAACCACCTAAGCGAGAAAGAGAGAAGAGTGAATATAATTTTGCTGCTGTTACTGCAGATGATGATAGGTGATTAAAGAATTTTCATACTAACCTTTTTCTTTAGCGCATTTCTTCGGAAAAAAGCCTTACATGATTCACATGTGACAGCATCAAAGTTGTAACCTAAAGCAACATCGTTGCAGACCCGACAAATTAGCTTTGTGCCATCTTTGGGTTTTGGTCGCCGCTTCTGCTCCTTCTTGATACCTTTAGATCCAGGCTTCTAGCACAAAATGGAAAACATGCATAAAAATATATATATCAACAAAGAGATAAATATTGGGCAACAATTAAAAATGATTATTCAAATAACCAATTTTAATTGTTGAACAATATTCAACTATTAAGTGGCTCTATCCTAGATATTGAGCACTATCACTAAAACTACATGAGTTTTTGTTTTAAATATCCATAACTATATATATATATATATATAGACTGATACATACATACAAAAATACTTGGACTACCATATGCCTGACATTCATATATATGCCCAATACACACGCTTGCACATATATAAATATCTATGCTGTATATATATATATATATATATATATATATATATAAAATAAATAAATATCTATGCTGCATATATATAAATATCTATGCTGCATATATATATATATGCCATGTAGACACACATGCATATATACAAGCATATATACTACACATATATATACATATACATTTATTAAAATGCCTACACTTAGATATCAATTCAGTTTACTTATTCAGCAATTTATTTGTTTCTGGGTGATTCTTCAAGACACAATCTGTAATTGTTTCTCTTACTTATTTATATATATATATATATATATATATATATATTATATATATATATGTGTGTGTGTAGGGTCTTTTAAAAAATATTTAATTATAGGCTGTTTGATTGTTTTCTCTTTCACTTCCCATATATAGCTTGGTAATGGGGTATAATTTGAACATTTTTCACTTGGTCAAACAAAGAAAAAGCTGAATCAGTTTGAAAAAAAATATGTATTTTATGTATGAGAGAGTCAAATCCTTGGACTGAGAACTGGCAGTAAATAATGATGAATATACACACATAAGTATAGGAACTATCTTCCCTGTCACTGATTTACTTCCCTAAACTGGCTCTACAAGTATATATATATATATAAAATATAATATAATATAATATATATATAATATAATATAATAAATATATATATAATATATATATAATATAATATAGTATAGTAAATATATATACATCTAATAAAGAACAGAGATAGAAAACAACTATTTTGTCTCTTTCTCTTTTTCTCTCACCATAGAAGTGCTGCTGTCAGGTTCACATGACTCATCTGACCACTGCGTACCAATAGATTCATCATTCTGAAAAAGGTTAAAAATAAAAGATTATATATATGTATAATTATTTTGAATTGGAGAAATGAAAATAAAGTGTTCAATTATATTGGAGAAATGAAAAAGCTGCATTGTCCTGATGAGAAGTGGCTAGTATGCTGCTTTGAAACCTATGGTAACATTCACCTTTTAATTGTATAGTACACTATAACAAATATACATATATATATATATGTATAAATATAATAATAATAATAATAATAATAATAATAATAATAATAATGTTTTGGACAGAAGTTTAATAAAAAATATATAAGAAAACTCGTGATATTTTATGGTTTATTGGAGGGGGGGGGTACACATTTGATACAAACTAAAAATTTTACAGATAAAAAAAAGATGGAAAAGAAGAAAAGAGTAAGTGTAGAAGAATGCACTATGTAGCCATGTCAGTACTACTGTACAGCTGCACCAGTTGGACACTAATGAAACACGTAGTGGAAAAAGCTAGATGATGACTACACAAGGATACTTGAAATCTTGAAAGCCGCACCTTAAAAAACAGCAGCTATATGGCCACTTACCTCCCATCATGCAAACCATCAAAGTCAGACAAACGAGGCAGGCTGGAAAAGTAAGGACAAACTCCAACACATGTATTCCCCAACCAGCAAAAACTTACATTAACAAGCTCTTTGTGGACACTGGATGCTATCCAAAGGACCCTCAAAGAGTGTTGGCTGAAAGGGACAGATGGTGGGAGAGAGTCAAAGGAATTCATGCTATCATCACAACCCGATGATGATGATGATATTCATCTTTTATATTCATTTTCTTTTATTTCTTAGAATATGGCATATTAGTCGGCATACTCTAAGTTGCGCCAACTAGGTTGTGTGTGTGAGGAGGAGAGGGGCTACACATTTGATACAAACTCAAAATTTTACAGATTAAAAAAAAGTCAGAGTAGAAGATTGCATTGGACCAGAAACATGTTACTGGATGTATATGAGACACAAAGTTAACATTTTATGGTAGGTCATCTCAGAGCAGTAACCCATCTTAGAGCATAGGGAGGTGAAGTCCGAGGGATGAATCCCCAGGCGTTAGAATACACCAACTGCACTTCTAAAGAAGGGTAAGACTCTCCCAATGGGGCCACCTTTTGGCCATGGGTAGTGACCTGTGATACTTATGGATGGAACACTCCATGACATGCAACACTCTACTTTGACCCTTAAATAGGCTAGACAGGCAATCGGACAGACCCCCTCCGATCAATCGGCTGGTCTCATCAAGCCCTAGCACCTATATGATTGCCCCAACCCTGTTGCCCTTATGGCAAGCCCCAACCCTTTTTATCATATGGGTGCTAGTAGGCGATGAGTGAGGGTATTCATGTCCTGGAAAGGACATTAAACTCTATCTGATGGTGAGGTTTGGGTAATGTGGAGCACCCCTTTATCACCACTCTGACCCGGAGTGGTAGTACCTGTTAGGGTCCCATCTATGGGTTAAATAGAACAAAATAAGTTCTAAAAATGTTTAAAAAGAAAAATTGAGTTTACAAAATAACAGTACCCATCAAGAATGAATCAACCAAAACATCTTCGGCTTAAAATGACCCAGCAAGGGTTGAAATGCCACAAAAACACAACCAACTGGGCACCAGTAATGTCTAGTAGAATTTCATTGTCCTGTTGGTGGTGCCGAGAATATGGCATAATATTCTATGGCATAATCTAGGTTGAGCCGGCTGGGCAGTGGGGCTACACATTTTGACCCTTAAATAGGCTATCGGAGAGACCACCTCTGATTAATCGGTTGGTCTTATCAAGCCCTAGCACCTATATGATTACCCCAACCCTGTTGCCCTTATGGCAAAACCCAACCCTTTTTATCTGCTAGTAGACAGTGAGTGAGGGTCTTCATGTCTTGGGCAGGGGGGCTACACATTTGATACAAACTGAAAATTTTACAGATAAAAGATAAAGAAAAGAGTAAGAGTAGAAAAATGGACTTTACCAGAGACATGTTACTGGACGTATTTGCTAAGTTAGGTGAATTTGGCTCACAGACAGTCTCCACCTTTGTGGAGCCACCTGTCTCCCAAACATTGGAGGTCATTTTTCAATGGAAGAAATCCTTCCCACACTCGACATATCTGGTCAAGGCTGAAAAAAAAAAAAAAAGAAAAAGAGACAAGTCAATTTACATTCACAATCGCACATTGTTGCAGATATCAACTCAATGCCAACTGGAATTATTGAAAAAACTTTCTTTAATAAATTAGCTAAGGAGCATTCCAAAAATGATTTAAGATTGATACAGAAACTTGTGAAAACTCCAAATATTCTAGGATGGATGGATTGTAAGTTTTTATTGCAAACAAAGCCTCTTGGATTTCCTGATCAGATATAACAATTATATTGTATGAGGGAGTGTAAAAAATTATCCACACTTTTATCATAACATCTTTATTATTGTCACACTGCATTCTGTGAATGCGTTCTTATAGTTAGCACTGTTGTGGTCATGTGATTAAAGTTTCAGCCTGACCATGCCATTTTGCTTGCTGTCTTTACAGTGTAAACATGGCTGCTCTACTAGCAGTATGTATCAAGGGACTAATATGATTTCTTTGGTCAGAAGAATTTATTGGAGTCTTTTATCGCAATACGGGCAGAATGCATTACCGTGTAGAAGTGTGTATCAATGGATAGTGAAGTTTAAAAGTAGCCGGACACGCTTGATGAACAAGGGGGGACAGGACACCCATCAACCTCTGCCAATGATGAGAAGATTCAGCAAGCTTGTGAGATGTTACTAGCAAACCGGCGAGTTATCATTGATGAGATAGCTTGTTCTCTGCAGATTAGTCATGGTTCTACCTATCAAATCATCAATGATGTGTTCAGTTTCCATAAAACAAGAGTGTGGATAATTTTTTAATCTCCCCCATGATAATAAAATCTGTCATCATCTACACTGTTTGGAAGAGTTGTTTTAGAATGACCATAAAAGCAGAAAAACTAACAACTTTTTACTGTTTATTGGTAAAATTTAGTATTTTGTCACCAAGGGAGTCAATAGTTGAATGTTTACAGCCTTTAGTTTAATACTAAATTCCAAACATTTTAACTACTGTCATTGTTTTGGGAAATTTTTCACATGATTTTTGCAACTAATTTTGTTGTACAATAACAATTTTTATAACTTGGAAATAAATTTCGGAATAATCAAAATTAATTGTGTCACATCTGCGATCAGCTGCCCACTTGACTCCACAGATCCAAGCTGTGCTGCTCATGCAATGAGTTGGCAGTGGCCAATATTGAACCTGGAACCTTGTAGTTCCTAGGCGAATGCTCTACCGACTGAACTAAACTGGTTCCTACACATCATATCCACTATATCCCTAATAATAAAAGTGAATATCAGTGTCACATTTTTTCAAATTTACTTCTAGGTCATAGCCCAACATATCATACCATTTTGGAATTGTGCAAACTGTTAGCAAATTAAAAACATTCTGAATTCAAACCGACAATCCTGGAATTTTTGATTCACATGTTTTAACTGATTTTGGTGATTTTTTTTTTTTTTTTTTTTTGTGACATATTTTTGTACAATAAGAATTTTTATAACTTGGAAATAAATTTTGGAATAATCCAAATTAATAGTGAAAACCAGTGAACATCACCCATCAAATAAAAATAATTGTTTGTATAGAACGTAAGGACCTATGTACATCAAATTGTCTTTAAAGTAAATGGTAGCAGAAGAATTATCATTGGACTTTTAAAAGCTTAAATATTAATGCAATACTTAAATGCAGCAATCAATTTTGAGTCACAAGACAGTAAGTCTTTTCTAACCATTCTTTGGTATTTCTTAATTACCATTCTCATACAGATACATTCTCATACATATCCTTGGTTGCACAAATGCATTATAAGGACTTAGTATTGGTCATAAACTAATATCCACCATTCTCATACAGGTATTTTAAACTGTTCTTTTATAATAAATTCTGATAAAAAAATGTTTCAGATTTCAATAGAAAAACATACTCAATGCCAAATCATTCAAGCAGACTGCGATTGAGTTGTGTTAAAGGTCAAGAAGTGTTGGACAATATTTCTATGGTTACTGGTTGTTTAATCTTCTCGAGGGTCAGACTCCGCAGTGAAGAAACACTGGCTGCAAGTTTGTATGAATACCTATTTTTATAATAGTTCGTTCAAAGCAATACACCTGGTGTTTTTAATGGCCGATACCAAATGAGTAATTGCTGCTGTATCAGTAATAGTTAGGAGGGCATGCTGAAAAGTTCTCAGCATTACCAAGAAAGAAATTACCTTTTATATTTTTAAAAGATTTTTACTGTCTTTTTTTCAGGAAGGGGGAAGAGTGCAAGAAACATGAGAAATGATGTACTAAGTACATTGGTTTGGTTCATTTTCTTTGTTTAATGGCATATCAATCTTTGTGGGTTATTTAATGCCAAAGCCATCCTAGTAGAAGAACAATAGTAATACTATTTAACCCATAACTGGAGGGATGAGAGGGTTTCATACCTTTCCAAATGGTATTGGTCCGAGAATTAATGTAATAGCATGACTGCAGTTTGAACTTGTTTACTACAAAGTGGCAGTCCAGCATGTTAGCTATTATGTCATGGGGACTCACACCCCCTCCAACAATGTTACATCTAAATAAATTTATTATATAAATTATACTTTATCGAAATAAAGCTGAGTGAATTCAAACCTTTCCCAAGAGTATTAGTCTGAGAGTTAACATAATAGCACAACTAGAGTTTGAACTTGCTTGCTACAAAAAAGCTACATCATGGTCTAGACTACATTATTTATTTATGGTAAAAGAAAAGTTGCATAAAAACTTTATTATCTTAACTAAAAGCTTTAGTTTAGCCATTAGCTCTGTGATGTAGAAACATGTTGGGTTGGACTAACTTTGTTTAGAACTTTCAAGATAATATCAAATGATTTTGTTTATGAAAAAAAGGTAAATAATACCTCCCACTGTATTTAATCAATTACATAGGTAATGATTATATTATCAATACTATTGTGTATCAGAAGTGGGGTTTTAGTAAGTTTGGAATATCAAAAAAACACAGTAGGCTACATCAAGGTTTAGACTACATTGGTTATTTATGGTATTGCATTGATTGTGGTACAGTAGTTTTGAAAGTAGAAATAAGTGTTTAAATGTTTTCTCTTTATGTCATTGGATGTTGAAGAAATATTTTTGCAGGTACTATAGGTAAAAGTAAGAAGTTGTTCATTACATGAAATATATGTGTCTAAAAATTAAGTGTTATTCATTACACAAAGTCATTCAGTTCACAACTTGAATATATACAGTACATTCTGTTGGAGGTGTATAGTGTAATGGTTATTGTGGTAGAAAGTGGATATGATGCAATTGATATGAGTTCAATTTCTGGATGAGGCTGTTTGCAGTTCACATAGTGCTAATAACCTTGGGAAAGGTATGAATCCAACTATACTCCCTCTAAGCTATGGCTAAATAGTAGGACAGACAACCAATTTAGAAGAAAGAAAACTGAATTCAAACCTGTTAAATTCTGCTTAAAAATTGACATTGTGTCACATCCTGTTAGTGTGAAGGGATTGATAAATAGGTACAAGTGATTATTTTAAGTTAGAGAATTTGTTTTGAATAATGCAGTGATGCTGATAAGCCTTTTGATTTAGAAATTTATGGGTCCCCAATTAAAGCAGTCTAACTCCTGAGGGAAGAAAAAAGAAAAACACTGGTATGAAGGGATATGATTTTACGGCCTCCCTTTAGATTTTTGTGCGTCAGTCTAACTCCTACAAAAAATAGTAGGACAGACTGACAACCAATTTAGGAGAAAGAAAACTGAATTTAAACCTGTTAAATTCTACTTAAAAATTGACTAGAGATCAAAGTTGCTTATTACAAAGTGGCAGTTGAGCATGTTAGTCATTACACCATGGGGACTCACCAGTAGTACTAGAGTCTAGGGAAGTAAGCACACTACTGGGTTGTCAAGTCCAGTGGTAGTTGCATAGATGGTTGCGAGTTGGCACTTGGATAGAATGGTATAGAAAACTGACGAGCATCTAAGACCATATTCCAAAAGTAAGGGTATACACACTTACACAATCCAGAAGAGCAAATTCTTATCTTTCTAACCATGATGACTGAGAGAGACTCAGTCATCATAGTCTAAACCATGCTGACAGGGCAATTGCAATCACAGAAGAGGAAGAGGAGTGGGAGGAAGATCTCTCAAATTAGTTTTGACTAACAAGAAGAGAGCCCCTTTGGTTTGAATTCAAAGTTTCCCTTCTCCTAGACCGGTTGCCATACCAATGTTAAAGAACCTAGTCTATCCTATTATTTACCCATAGCAGGAGGGAGAATAATTGAATTTGTACCTTTCTCCAAGGGTATTAGAGCTATGTGAAATGCAAACAGCCATGTCCAGGATTTGAACTCGTTTTGCCATATCCATTTCCTATGAGGATAACCATTACACCATGCACCTCCAAAAAAGGCACAAATTACAGTAATCATTTACAGTCATATCATGCTTAAATACAGGTGTTCACCAGTTCCTCAAAGTTAAGCAACAATGAGCCTATTCAGTACTTAAATGGCTGACCACTTAAGCAACAGCAGGTACCGTAAGCAACTCTAGGCTCAACTGACAGGCTAAGCAAAGCTTAGTAAATAACAAGAGAAGTTTATAATCATAAGTGTCTAATTAAATGAAGTGTTTGAGATATGAAAACTGGCATCTAAGAAAGTGAAAATTGCCTTTCAGCAAATCAAAAACATTGAAAGACGAGTAATATTTATTAAGTGAAAATTAATTATATACTAAGAGAGTGATGATACTTTTCGACTCCTTTAAACTTTTGATTCAAACTTGAGTCTGGGAGAAGGCGTATACGATTGGTAACATTTTTTTGCACCACACCCTTCAAGTAGAATAAGTACCTTATTGAAGTTGAAACTTAAAGAACATGAAAGTCTCGATTCCAATATGTCTATCAAGACATAAGCTTAAATATAAGTACCTAGATGGCTTTAAAAAAATAAGGTTATATATATATAGTTACCAACCCCTCCACATGAGTACGATGTGACACAAGGTCAATTTCTTAAACAAAGTCTAACAGGTTTGAATTCAGAGTTTTCTTTCTCCAAGACTTGTTGCCTAACCAATGTTAAAGAGCCTAGTCTGACCTATTATTTACCCATAGCTGGAGGGAGAATAGTTGGATGCATACTTTTCCCAAGGATATTAGTGCTACATAAAATGTAAACAGCCTTGTCCAGGATTTGAACCAAGCCCATTTCCTGCAAAGATAACCATTACACTAGTTGCCTCCAATCAGGTTATACATATATATATATATATATATACATGATTAAAATTGAATTTTTAAAAATATACCGACTTGAGTTTCTCGCATTAGCATGAATCTTTGGGGTATTTTTTTTGTCTGTCATCGTTATTTAGATCTTTATATTGAGTACTTTTTTCTCGATTTTAGTGAAAAAATCCTGAAGCGAATAAGGTTGTATACTTATTTACTTAGTGAATTTTTATTGTCACTGCGGTATATATATACATATATATATATTTATATATATTACACACACATTTTGGTATGTGTTATTATGCAACACATATATCACATGACTGACACAGTTCAATCAATGATAGGTACCTGTTGCTGTTTGTAGTATCATAGTAGTTGATGAATGAACACATTGTGAATTGCTTCACACTGTGTATAATTTGAAAGTTGCATAGATGAACGTACAACATAGTAGAATTCAGAAACTTATGTTTTATGAGTTCCAATATGACCATAATGCACGTGGTCTAATGGTTAGAGTTGTAGGAAATGGAATCAAGTTCAAATTCTGGCCAAAGCTACAGTTCACATAGTGCTAGTACCCTTCGGAAAGATATGAATCCAATTCTCTACAGTTCACATAGCGCTAATACCATTGGGAAAGGTATGAATCCAACTACTTTCCCTCCAGCTATGGGTAAATAGTAGGGCAGACTGGGCTTGCTAACCTTGGTTAAGCAACCAGTCTAGGAGAAGGAAAATTCTGAATTCAAAGCTGTTAAACTTCACTTGGGGTAGTCACTACTAGAATAGGCTAAGTCCTAATTAGTGATCTTTAGAAGAAAAAAATACCACAGAAGCAACCAGTCTAGGAGAAGCAACAAAAAAAGATTTGTTGTGTGAAAAGTCAAGGTGCATTTGATCACAGTACAGTAACCAGATGGTTGAAGAAATTTTAATCAGATTGCAAGAACCTTGACAATTAAGATCAGGTAGGCCTAAAACTGGATTCTGAGACTGTACTCCAAGCCATAGAGGCAAATCCGGTGAATAGCATATGGAGAGTATCAGGTGAGCTCAGCATCTCACAGTCCAGTTTAGTTTGTCATATCAGCAAAAAGATCTGGAGCTGCTGAATAGTGCCTCATGTTACCAAAATATTGCAAAACTTTTGACTCACTCTAGTATTATATATATATATATTTACTAATCCTTCCACACAAGCAGGATGTGACACAAGGTCAATTTCTTAAGCAGAGTTTAACAGGTTTGAATTCAGAGTTTTCCATCTCCTAGACTGGTTACCTAGCCATGATTTAAGAGCCCAGTCTGCCCTGCTATTTACCCATAGCTTGAGGGAGAGTAGTTGGATTCATAACTTTCCCAAGGGTATTAGCGCCATGCAGATAGCTTCATTCAGGAACTGAACTCGGGTTGACGAGTCCATTTCCTACGACTCTAACCATTAGACCACATGCCTCTATTATTATTATTATGATTTCTTCACTAGAAAGTAAATCTTCTGTTTCTATGACAGTGTTCACCCTGGGTTGATTGAGTAGGCTCCATCCAACAAATTCACCCGGGGTAAATTCTTGGAAGGAGTAATGAGGGAATAGGAATTTCACAAGCAGTCTCCAAACCCTGCTTGCATATCCTGGTCAGGGGAAGGAGATACCCTTCTTTGCCGCAGATTTTCCCCAGATGCAGTGACAAGTATGCTAAAAGCCGTTGATTCATGACAGTGATGTAAAATAAACATGTCTAGTTTATTTCCTGATTTCGGCAAAAGTATCTGGAGCTGCCAAATTGTGCCTTATGTTCCCAAAATATTGCAAAACTTTTGACTCACCCTCTGATTCCTTCACTAAAAAGTATATGTATAGAAACCCACACATTCCGCTGATGTAAAATAAATATGTATGCAAGCCTAGAAATGTTATACATTCCTCTTTAGAGCAAGTCAGGGTGAGAGAATAACAGATGATGGGGTCAGGCTAGATGAGCTATCAAATAACTCAAATATCTTAGGAGAGCTTAAGTGGGGCTTGAGATGACTTAATCCCGTTCGGCTGAATAAAAAATAGTAAATGAAAAACATCCCAGTTCCCCAAGATGAAAGAAGGAAGAACCAAACTTATACACTTTGATTTTTAATGTATACAAAAAAAAAGGAAAAAAAAAAGGGGCCCATGTTTTTTCGATTTTACGCAAACGTAATTTCTAAAACAAATTTGAGATTGGCAATTGGCTTAACATTCATAATCTAAGACTTTCTGCAATTGCTTGAGAATTTGCAAGTTTTAATTGAAAAATCGACATATTAATTCTATTGTAACAACCTACATATCCCAGGATTTGATGTGCATCGTGCCAAGGAGGGGCAGATAGAGTAAGTAAACTGAGCAACACCTAACCCTTTACGTACCCATGCATAGACGCTTTTACAACACAGGTTAGTAGGTTAACTGAGATAAGAAATAAGTTCAGAGAACATGTATATATTTTTAAAAATTCCATTATGTTTTATACTTAAAGTAGATTAATTAGAAATTAATAAATAACGGAAAGTTTAGCTCAGTGGGTAGAGGATTTGCTTAGGAATCTCTAGATTCTAGGTTCGATACCAGTCCTTAACTTAGCTTGGGTATTCTGATCTGTATGGTAAAGCATCTGAGATCTGATGGTAGGTGTAGCACTTCACCTCAGCTAAACAATCTTCCTGGTCTAGTGCAAGCAAAAGGGAGATAGATTCCCTTGCTGTTCGGCTGATATCGACAATAGACAATTACTACTACTCTGTAATTAAGATCTAATATTCTTACTCAAGAAATTATAATGACTAGTGCAAGCACAAATGCAGATCACACAATTAAATTACAAATTGAACTGAAAATTACATTATTCCCTAAGAATATTTTGAATGCTCGTTTTGTTGTTTTATGTTAACATACAAACATGTAAAAAAACTTAGATCTTATTATAATGGAGATTGTGTGTTTATCTATCTGTAGCTGAAACTATATCACTATTCAAGTCACAATCCCCTTTGTTATTTACATCACATTCTCCATGATTTTATTTTTATTTAAACCTCAATTATTAATACGGTTGGCCATATCTACGTACTAATAACATGCAAGTGTATTTATATATACAACAAAGTAGTAGTTTACAGTGTGAATGGGAAGGCTAATTTGCATACTGATTTTTAATAAATATGCACTAAGTATTATTGATTTCAAATTGTTTGGTTTTATCTTAATGAATATGAGCAAAAATCTCGGGGATAAATCTGAAAAAAAAAAAAAAAAAAAAAAAAAAAAAAAAAATCTATTAACAAGAAGAAATAACTGTAATTTTATTCTTTATTTCCTATTTTAACTAAATAGTTAAATTAGGAAAATTTAGCAATGAAAGACGGGAGTGATGGAAGAGTAGGCTTCAGTTGTTCTATTTTTTTAATTATATTCCCCTCTGTTTCAAATCTTTTTATCTGCATTCTTATTTAGTTTTATTAGCCTTTCTAATTTAATATAATATTTTATTACATTAAAACTTAAATACTTTCACCCAGAGGGGGGCATATATTTGCTAGTCATTATAATATAAATGTTTTTTATATATTGAATACTAGCTTAAAAGCTGCCCTATTGGGTGGCAATTAAGCAGAAGTCTGTCTGAATTTAATTCAGTCGGTAGAGCATTCGCCTAGGAACTACAAGGTTCCAGGTTCAATATTGGCCCCCGCCAACTCATTGCATGAGCAGCACAGCTTGGATCTATGTGGTCAAGTGGGGAGCTGCTCATAGATTTGATGCCCCAACTCAGATGTAAAAACTGATTTCCCTAGTCTAGTGCTAGTGAAAAGGTGATAGACTCCCTTGTTGTCTGGCTGATACTGGCAATAGGCCACTTTACTTTTTTTTATAAAATACAAGTTTATATGATGATATTTTTGTTTCTAGATAATTTTTTTGTAAAAATCTATACGTTAGATAATTTTAAATATATATTAAAATAAAACAATTATATATAAATCAATATTACCAGACATGTATTTATTAAAACTTCTGCCAAAAACGACAGTAGACCAGTGTTCCCCGTTCAGAGCATATATATATATATATTGCCCTTTATTTTGATGTAGTCCTGACATTGACTATAAATAAAATACTCATTGATAATCTTCCATAACTCCTGAAATGTCTGTGATGTAAGCTGTGACATAGTTTCAAGTACAGACAAAAAGTGATCGATTCTCCCTTATATATATATATATAGATAAAAATAAGATTCATTTTTCTGTGTTAATATTGTCCAGACAAGAGCAGTACTAAAATCAACTAGGATACTTAAAAGAGTCCTGGAAACCAGAATAGGCTTGCTGTCACTCAGCCTTCAGTGAAAAAACTATCAGAGTTGACATGAAAAACTTGCAAGGAGTAAAATGACAATAATAATAATAATAATAATAATAATAATAACTTATTTAATTAAGGGCTATTGCAAAGTACTTCAATATGTAAAAAGCAATCGAATCTCCATTATATATAGATAAAAATAACATTTTCTGCGTTAATGTTGTTAGGAATTTATGTTTGAGTAGTAAATTCCAGAGATAAGATAAACTTGTTACGTAAGCTATCCACAGTTATCTGCCCTTGAGCAAAGTCTTTCTTGACAGCAGTCTTTTGAATCTAAAAGGTTAGTAGGTGAAATGAGTTATAAAATGAGTTCTAAGAAGATCAGTTCTTCCTGAGACAACTTCTTCACAGTGACATGTGACCCAACTAACTGCTCTCTACTATTTTCTTTTATCTTCTTTTGCTGAAATACCAAAGCACTTTTAGTAGGATAATAAGAATACTAAATAACAAGTGATTTATTTAGATTTATTTTATACCATAAATTCTTCTTCAGTATATACATAGATAGATAGGAACTAGCAACGTTTGGTAGGTGTGATGCATGTCAGTTCCAAGAAAATGGACATAGTGAGATAGATAGATAGATAGATATGAACAGACTGAGATGATAGATAGATAGATAGATATGAACAGACTGAGATGGATGGATAGATATGAACAGACAGAGATGGATGATAGATAGATAGATAGAGATATGAACAGACTGAGATAGATGATAGATATAGACAGATATAGATATGAACAGACTGAGATGGATGGATAGATATGAACAGACTGAGATGGATGGATAGATATGAACAGACTGAGATGGAGATAGATATGAACAGACTGAGATGGATGGATAGATATGAACAGACTGAGATGGATGGATAGATATAGATGGATAGATAGATATGAACAGACTGAGATGGATGGATAGATATGAACAGACTGAGATGGATGGATAGATATGAACAGACTGAGATGGATGGATAGATATGAACAGACTGAGATGGATAGATAGATATGAACAGACTAAGATGGATAGATAGATATGAACAGACTGAGATGGATGGATAGACAGATAGATAGATATGAACAGACTGAGATGGATGGATAGATATGAACAGACTGAGATGGATAGATAGATAGATAGATATGAACAGACTGAGATGGATAGATAGATATGAACAGACTGAGATGGATGGATAGATATGAACAGACTGAGATGGATGGATAGATAGATATGAACAGACTGAGCTGGATAGATAGATAGATATGAACAGACTGAGATTGATAGATATATATGAACAGACTGAGATAGATAGATATGGACAGACTGAGATGGATGGATAGATAGATAGATATGGACAGACTGAGATGGATGGATAGATAGATAGATATGACAGACTGAGATGGATGGATAGATAGATAGATATGGACAGACTGAGATGGATAGATAGATAGATAGATATGGACAGACTGAGATGGATGGATAGATAGATATGGACAGACTGAGATGGATAGATAGATAGATAGATATGAACAGACTGAGATGGATAGATAGATAGATATGAACAGACTCAGATGGATAGATAGATATGAACAGACTGAGATGGATGGATAGATATGAACAGACTGAGATGGATGGATAGATAGATATGAACAGACTGAGCTGGATAGATAGATAGATATGAACAGACTGAGATTGATAGATATATATGAACAGACTGAGATAGATAGATATGGACAGACTGAGATGGATGGATAGATAGATAGATATGGACAGACTGAGATGGATGGATAGATAGATAGATATGGACAGACTGAGATGGATAGATAGATAGATATGGACAGACTGAGATGGATAGATAGATAGATATGAACAGACTGAGATGGATGGATAGATAGATAGATATGGACAGACTGAGATAGATAGATATGAACAGACTGAGATAGATAGATATGACTGAGATAGATAGATATGAACAGACTGAGATGGATGGATAGATAGATAGATATGGACAGACTGAGATAGATAGATATGAACAGACTGAGATAGATAGATATGAACAGACTTAGATAGATAGATATGAACAGACTGAGCTGGATAGATAGATATATATGAACAGACTGAGCTGGATAGATAGATAGATATGAACAGACATATAGATAGATAGGAAGTATGTCATTTCGAAGAAGATGAACATGGTGACATTTTTGTCGTTAGATAGATAATGAACAGAGAGAGAGAGAGAGAGAGAGAGAGAGAGAGAGAGAGAGAGAGAGAGAGAGAGAGAGAGAGAGAGAGAGGGGGAAACTGGAAAGCTCTGATAGATATATGTTAGTTCCAAGAAAATGGACATGGTGACATTTTTGTCAAATTATTCATAGATGTGAATGGATCCGATATGAACAGATCAGATCAGATAGATGGGAATTGGCAAGCTGTTATATATATATATATATATATATATATATATATATATATATATAGAGAGAGAGAGAGAGAGAGGGCCAGTTTAGCTCAGTAAGTAGAGCACCTGCCTAGGAATCGCAAGGTTCCTGGTTCGATACCGGCCCCTGCCAGTACATAAGTAGCACAGATTGGGTAATCTGATCTATGCGGTAAAGTGGGAAGCTGACAGTAGTAAATAAAAAACAAAGACAAACCCAAACCTACCCAGTTTAGTGCTAGCGAAAAAGGGGATAGACTCCCTCACTGTTCGGATGACACTGACAATAGACTACTGTGCCAACTTACTTTTATATATGTAAATTTAATGTACATCAGTTCCAAGAAAATAGGCATATAGTGACATTTTTGTAAAGTTATTCTTAGAACAGACTGGGCTAGATAAGAACTGGCAAGCTCTGATGGATAAATAGATGTGATGTATGTCAGTTCCAAGAAAATGAACATGGTGACATTTTTGTCAGGTTTTTCATAGATATATGGATAGATAGATAGACATGAACAGATTGAGATAGATAAGAACTGACTCACTCTAATGAATAAATGTGATGTGTGTCAGTAATTAGGTTTATCTAACAGAACAGTCTGTTCTTCATTTGACTTCATTATCAAATTAATAGAATAAAAGCTTGCTTAGGTTTAAATGAAGTAATATTAACCATTATTACTGTTAGGGGGAAACAACTCTTTCCTAATAAATGATATCACTCTTTAGTAAAAGGATAGTACAAAGCAGCATTAAGGTCAGAGCATGGTCAACAAGAAATAAAACAAGATGTTAATGTCTTATCCATATCAATCCTCCTGTACCATGGTTGGTGATAAATGAAATCAAATATTGTTGAATTAGAAATACATTTAACTGTTTTGCATTATTATTTGTTGTTCCTAACATTCTGGCAGCCCTGTTGGCTGTAGCTTTAGAATACACCAACTGCACCTCTGCAGAGGGGTAAGACTCCCCTGTTGGCCATGGGTGGTGACCCATGATGCTTAAGGATGGAACCCAGGTGGCTGAGCAGTCCATGCCCTACAACACTCCACTTTGGTCTTTATTTTGTGCTAGACGGGTGGTTGGAGAGGCCCTCTCCGATCAATCAGCTAGTCACGTCAAGGCCTAGCATCTATATGATTGCCCCAACCCTATTGCCCTTATGGCAAGCCCCAACCCTTCTTATCATATGGGTGCTAGAAGGTGGTTATTGTAATTAGAAATGGACATGGTGACACAAGTTCAAATCCTAGATAAGGCTGGTTGCATTTCACATAGCACTAATACCATTGGGAAAGGTATGAATCTGACTATTATTTGTCCAGTAATAAGTAAGAGAAAATCTATTATGTTTAATTTTGTATTGTAAATATTTTACATGTTAATGTCAACTAATAAATTTCCAATAATCCTCACATCAAGCAATACATAAAAAAACGATTGTCAAGTGTACTAAAATATGGAATAAAAGAGAAAAATATTTTGAGAACTGAAAATATTTTTTAGCTGATTTAATGACAGAATTTTTTATTGTTTAATATTAATATTGAAATGTAAAATAAATGCACTTAAATTTTGACACTGGAAATTCTTATTTAAAGGTAAAACTTGAGTGAAGTGTGATGAGATAGAATTTTAGACTGACAGTTAAACGTTAAAGGAAAGTAAATTGCAGTAAGTGAAAAAAGTAAATGACAATGCTACAAAGAAATGGCAATACAAAGATACACAAGTAGCAGACACACACATACATACACACACACACTGATATATATATATATATATATATATATATATATATATATATATATATATATACACATACACACAGATATATACATATGCACAGACATATATTTACATACACACACAGAGCAGCATTTGGTGTTTATGGCTGAAAACTGTTTGTCAATATAAGTACTATATATATATATATATATATATATATATTACTTCTGTAATGAATGACTTTTTAAAACCCATTTTTCACCTCAAAAACAAGGCGTTGTTGTTTTTGAAATGTAACCTTGCTGTAACTTAAATCCAAAGTGACTTACATAGCCTATATCTAAACAAAGGCCATTAGTTAAGATAATAAAGTTTTTACTTAACAATGTTTACTATATATAGTATGTGTGCATATAATATGTACAAATATTATAAGTATTATCTTAACTAAAAGCTTAGTTTAGCCATTAGCTCTGTGACGTAGAAACATGTTGGGTCGGACTAACTTTGTTTAGAACTTTCAAGATAATATCAAATGATTTTGTTTATAAAAAAAAGGTAAATAATACCTCCCACTGTATTTAATCAATTACATAGGTAATGATTATATTATCAATACTATTGTGTATCAGAAGTGGGGTTTTAGTAAGTTTGGAATATCAAAAAAAACACAGTAGGCTACATCAAGGTTTAGACTACATTGGTTATTTATGGTATTGCATTGATTGTGGTACAATAGTTTTGAAAGTAGAAATAAGTGTTTAAATGTTTTCTCTTTATGTCATTGGATGTTGAAGAAATATTTTTGTAGGTACTATAGGTAAAAGTAAGAAGTTGTTCATTACATGAAATATATGTGTCTAAAAATTAAGTGTTATTCATTACACAAAGTCATTCAGTTCACAACTTGAATAAATACAGTACATTCTGTTGGAGGTGTATAGTGTAATGGTTATTGTGGTAGAAAGTGGATATGATGCAATTGATATGAGTTCAATTTCTGGATGAGGCTGTTTGCAGTTCACATAGTGCTAATAACCTTGGGAAAGGTATGAATCCAACTCTACCCCTCTAAGCTATGGCTAAATAGTAGGACAGACAGATAACCAATTTACAAGAAGGAAAACTGAATTCAAACCTGTTAAATTCTGCTAAGAAATTGTGTGTCACATCCTGTTAGTGTGAAGGGATTGGTAAATAGGTACAAGTGATTATTTTAAGTTATAGAATTATTTTGGATAATGCAGTGATTGCCTTTTGATTTAGAAATTTATGGGTCCCCAACTAAAGCAGTCTAACTCTTGAGGGAAGAAAAAAGAAAAACACTGGGATGAAGGTATATGATTTTACGGCGTCCCTTTAGATTTTTGTGCATCAGGGATGCAGGATGTGTACCTATCAGCATCTCTAATAATGTCAATTTTTTAAAGAATTTTTGATAACGATATTAGTTATTTCAGTGTCAATTCAACTAAGAGAAAAAAGATTCCACCAATTACCAGAATAATGCTAAGTCTTTTTTTTTTTAAACACTAGTTTTAATTTGCAAACATTCTTTTTAAACAAATCAAGTTATAAAAAAAAATCCTGAAGAAGACTAGAGGGTACAACAGCTGAAACATTGTGATTAAAAGCATCAAGATGAGGACAATTGTACATAATAACATAATCAATAACTCCCATCTCATAAATTTAGACAGATACAAAAGAAAATCTTGTTTTTGAAAATGTCCATTTGTGGATCATATGATTAAAAATACCTTTGGGAAAAAATCTCAGTGTAGATGTAGCACAATATCCGTATAAAGTAGACATAATTAGACAATTATGTGCTGTAATTATATCTGCCATTCATCATGAATTATTAATCGGCTGTTGTGACTGCAATTAGAAGTTTATATTTTAGCCAATCAAAATGTCAATCGCATTTTGGAATCAACAATACAAAAAATACAAAAAACAAAAAACAAAACAAAACATTTAAGAATCAAAGTCTTTAACATTGAGCAATTGTACAAATTGAAATAAATATATGAACTATGATTTGTCAACAACTTTAAGAAGCACCATTATTATGCTAGATTATTGCACAGCCAGTATGAAGAGGAGGTTCAATTTTTCAACTGTATTGATGAATTTAGGTTCAATTGGCCAAACAGTTTCTGGTATGAACTGTATTGATGAATTTCAAGAGGAGGTTCAATTGGCCAAACAATTTCTGGTATGAACTGTATTGATGAATTTCATAGTTTTGTAGCAAAGTTTCATTCAACAATTCAGGGAATCTATAAAAGTAATTTCTACATCTAAAAAAAAAAAATGGTGTTCTACAAAGCAAGTCTTTAAAAAGAGAATGTTGCTTATATTCTAAGTTTAAAGAAATGGTTTCTAGAAAGCCTTTTATTATTTAGTGAATATTCAATTTGTGAAAGAAAAACAGCAAGAAAGTTTTGAATGGAAACCAATAATTGGAAAGAAGGCAATAGTAAAATGCTAAGAATTATTCTGTTGTATTTAATAAGTAAAGAGAAATTCAATGTTCTTTCTGAATGTTTTTTGTGTTTAAATAAAATTCAATGTTTTCTTATTTCATATCAAATAAGCTAAGTAAACTTCAATGTCAATTATGCCCCTCTGTTGTATTTAATAAGCAAATTAAGATTGAATGTCCTTTCTGCATTTTCATGTTGTATTTAATAAGTAAAGTGAAATTCAATGTCCTTTCTGCATTCTCGTGTTGTATTTAATAAGCAAAGTGAAATTCAATGTCCTGCCTGTAATTTTTGTTGTATTTAATAAGTAAGAGAAAATCTATAATGTTTAATTTTGTATTGTAAATATTTTACATGTTAATGTCAACTAATAAATTTCCAATAATCCTCACATCAAGCAATACATAAAAAAACGATTGTCAAGTGTATCTAAAATATGGAATAAAAGAGAAAAATATTTTGATAACTGAAAATATTTTTTAGCTGATTTAATGACGGAATTTTTTATTGTTTAATATTAATATTGAAATGTAAAATAAATGCACTTAAATTTTGACACTGGAAATTCTTATTTAAAGGTAAAACTTGAGTGAAGTGTGATGAGATAGAATTTTAGACTGACAGTTAAACGTTAAAGGAAAGTAAATTAAAGTAGGTGAAAAAAAGGAAATGACAATGCTACAAAGAAATGGCAATACAAAGATACACAAGTAGAAGATATATTTTATATATATATATATATATATATATATATATATATATTAAGTATAAAGTTATCGGGATGGCCTAAAGTTGATATCCGCCAGACAGCGAGGGAGTCTATCCCCTTTTGACTAGTGCTAGACCCAGGAGATTGTTTTGGCATCTGAGGCCACACCTACCATCAGCTCCTCACTTTACTGCACAAATCCCTGTTCTACTCATATTCTGAGTTGGCAAGGGCTGGTGTCGAACCTGGAACCTTGTGGTTCCTAGGCGGACACTCTACCGACTGAGCTAATCCGACAGAGCAGCATTTGTTGTTCATGGCTGAAAAACTGTTTGTCAATTTAACCAGAGTGTGTTGCAAGATGATAATGGTCATACTTTTAAGAGACATGAGTATTATCATGTATGTTGTATACCGTTACTGGACCCGACAAAGAACACACAACACTTGTATATATAAAAATATAAAATTATATTTTTTATTATTGATTGTGAGTAGACTGAGAGTCGTCGGCAGAGGATGCACATACACAGGAGCCTTCAGGATTTCTGACTGCAAGCCATCTCGATCTGCTCAACCTCGATTTCTAAGGGCTTTTTATAATTCTTCAACTCAATAGGGTCACGCCTCTTTGATTGCGACATGTATGCAATTTTCCTGTAGACACACCTCCTCGCCCACGGAGCCTGTTTTCATTGGTTATGAGCTACACCTACACATTTTCTGTGCCTACGCAGTGTCAATGTATATCTGCATTTTCCGGGTGCTAAAGGTTAGTTCAATGCGTTCCTGTTTTTGTTTTTAGGCCCATATTTGATACCCACGCATTTCTTGCATGCAGCCCTGGTTCCCAGGTGCAAACTCATTGACCAGGCAATATATTACATATAGATTAAAGGACTAATAAGTAAACATTAACTAATCCTGTTGTCTTTGCAAGAAGAACCAAATTACATTATTTTATTCCAGGAATCTATCGGCAATTAAAAAGATGATTTACCATGGACCATTCTATTTGACCAGACAGAGTGATAATACAATCACATGAATACAACGAGATATAATCTCATGTATATAATCGCTTTTGTGGGCCGAATTCTATACTGAAAGCCAGAATCCAGGTTAAGACAGACCGGGTGATGCGGTAATACCTAGAAAGAAATGCACAATCATGCACGGTGACAGACGAGAGAGGAAGAAATGTGAGCAACACGTGTTGCTAGTTGGCTACTGCAACATATGAGTTATCAGTGTACTCAGCGTGAAAGGAGGTCAAAATGGTTGTAGATTCAGTATTACTACCTAGACACATAATTTGGTTGTCAAAATAGTCTTTTAATTAACCCTTCACGATAAAATTTATCAAATTGCGGGACTGCTCGAAAACAATAAATAAAAGTATTAAAACATCTTTGTAAAATATCATCCTACCTTATTAAAAAAAAAACTACTTCAATTAGTTATTTTCCTTTATTTTGTAGAAAATTCATTGCAAATTGCAACTCATAGGAATATATGAATTCAGGTGTTATTATATTCTCCCAGTGTTGATAGGCTTGACGTATTAAAACAAAAATACAGAGAATAAACTTTGTAAAATAAAAAAGAATGGAGAATTTTACTGGTCGAAAGATTTTGATTGTCATATAAATCTTTGAATGACCCTTCTCAAAATGATAGACGGTACCAGGAAGTCATTTGAATTTAGTAAATAAGTAAATTTGGTAGTGTGGCCTTCTGTCAGTATCAGCGAGGGAGTCTATCCCCTTTTCGCTAGTGCTAAACCAGGGAAATTGTTTTAACTGAGGTGAAGTGCCACATCTACCTTCAGCTCCTTACCTTATCACATAGATAGGATTACCCAAACTGTGCTACTCATCCACTGAGTTGGTGGGGACCGGTATCAAACCTAGAACCTTGTGATTCCTAGGTAGGTGCTCTACTGACTGAGCTAAACCGGCTGTTTGAATATAACTTTTACTAATTTTGACTAAAACCAACCTCCTCAAAAAAACATTAGGAACATTTTATCAGAAGGAAGGTTGAGGAATTTGTTGATTGGGCCAGGGAGAAAAGACTCAGAATAAAATTTATGTTTATTTGGTAGAACTAATCACAATCAGAATATAAGGGTCATTCAATAAATAATAAATTATATATATGAGGATCATTCAATAATTAAGGGTTTTTTTTTGACTAAGGAGATACTTATTATATATGTTAGGGTCATTCAATAAATAAAGGGATTTTTTTTTCTATTGAAGACTCTTCTTGGAGTGGTCATTTGACTCGTTTACCAGTGTTCAAATCCTGGACGAAGCTACAGTTCACATAGCGCTAATACCCTTGGGGAAATGTATGAATCCAACTACTCTCTCTCCAGCTATGGGTAAATAATAGGGCAGTCTGGGCTTTTTAACCTTGGTTAGGTAACCAGTCTAGGAGAAGGAGAAGGAAAACTCTGAATTCAAACCTTTTAAACTCTGCTTGGAGTGGTCATTACTAGAATAGGCTCAGTCCTAATTAATGATCTATTTCACTAGAAAAAAAATGCTGTTGATTTTATTGGCTTTTCTGATTGATTTTGATGCATAGATTAAAATGATATCAATGATATTGCTCAATTTTGGGAATTGATGGAGATATGAGGATTTAAAGGTCCCCTAATTATGCCATAAAAAGAAAATTTTCTTTGTGAAAATTTTAGGTGTTGAATTTATTGGCTTTTCTGGTAGATTTCGATGAGTAAATTGCATTGGTACAAAAGAGAGCGCTCAATTCGAAGAATTGGTGGAGTTATGAGCCTTTAACCCCACCCTCCATAGTGCCTCAAAATCACCAATTTCGTGGAAATTTTAGGTGCTTCATATTGTCAACTCCATAAGCAAATTCACTTTATTGAATGATCCTTGTATAATTAAAAATCTACTAAAGATTCATTATTTACTCACATTTTCGGTTTCTGACAGCAGATTGTGAAAACTCACAATGACATTCAAATTTTCTAATCCGCATTCTGCCCAAATAAAGATGAAACTCTTCTATTGAGGCAAAACTTGTAAAATCTGAAACAAAAAGAAGGAAATTTAATACACTTTTAAATTAGAGAAAAAAATTGAAGATTGTTGTAACTCAAGTATCAGAGTTAACAGAGAAAAAATAGGAAAAAACACAAATATTAAGGATAGGGAAAAAAGATTTACTGAGCAAAGATACAAGGTGAACATAGAAATTAGCAATTGCTAAAAAAAATTTAAAAAAAAAAAAAATCTTCATACATTTTTTTGTCCTTTTCAACCATTTTAATAATCTTCATACAATGATTGCTATTTACACAGTATCATTGCAACCAACAAAGCCTTCATCAGATGATGACTCTTGGTTCAGGTATGGTTTGGAGGTCAAAGCATCATTACCACTAACCCAGAGTGCCCCAGCAGTATCTCACGATACCACCAGACTTTGTTGGTTTGATGTCACAATATAGGGCTGCCATATCCACGCTGATGCGGTTAGAGCTTTCTCCTGAATCTTTTTTAAGTATTTCCTCTTGTCTGGTGGAGAAAGTCCAAGTTTAGACAAAAATGCTGAGGTTGAGTTGGTAATAAATCCCCAACATCCGACTTCAATGGGAAATACTTTTGTTATCCATCTGTTTCTGATGCATTGTTCACGTAGGTCTTCATAGTTTGAATTAAGGGCCGGTTTAGCTCAGTCGATGGACTGTCCGGCTGGGAACTTCAAGGTTCCTGGTTCGATACTGGCCCTCGCCAACTCAGAGTATGAGTAGCTCAGGGATCTATGCGGTAAAGTGAGGAGGTAATGGTAGGTGTGGCACTCCACCTCAGATGCTAAAAACACAATCTCCTTGGTCTAGCACTAGTGAAAAGGAGATAGACTCCCTTGCTGTCTGGCTGATATTGATTTTAGGCCACGCAAATGACTTTACTTACTTTAGTTTGAAATAACAAGTCCCATGAGATCTTGTTTCTCTGTTCTAATGTTTTGTCAGACATTATTTATGAAGAATAATCAAAGTTCCAATTACCGTCAAATTGGGAAGACATGGCAACAAACGATTGTAACCCATTACAAACCCGAATAGTTGCAAAGTCTACTGCAGAATGAAAGGATATTTATAAAACTACACAATATCATTTAAATCAAGCAGCCAATCAGAACTCAAGGAATGAAATCACCCAAATTCATGAAAGGATCATTCTTGATTTCTATAAATACCAACTGCTTCAGTGGTACTCAGCTAGCTGCTATTATTCAAACCAACAGTAGACTAACTGACTTCAATAATTTATTGGAAAAATAGATGATTACATTTTTCATTATTTATGATTGAAGGATTGATCTTAATGGCATGTCAACCCGATTAAGGTTATTTTATGCTCAGAGGTTAGAGAATCACATTCATTGTATTTTTTGTGTAGTTGTTTCTTAAGAGGGTTTCTTTTTGGAACACTGTCCTATGAAACATAAATAATTTTATCTGACCCATAGACAGGACCCTAACTGGTACTACCGCTCCGAGTCAGAGTGGACCTGGGAGTAATGGTAATGAAGGGGTACTGCACACTCCTAACATCTCCAGAACAGGAGGCTCACCATTGGACACACACACGTGTGTGTGTGTGTGTGTGTGTGTGTGTGTGTGTGTGTGTGTGTGTGTGTGTGTGTGTAAGTGAGAAAAATGGAAATGAATCTGACTGATATTT
>CM042144.1:108445400-108465400 GCA_023376005.1 Doryteuthis pealeii | reverse complement strand
AAAAATGTTCCATTCATTCTTCATTTCTATCTTGGTAAATACAGCTTTAAACTTACTACTTTTTTGACACACCTTGTATTCTGAAAAAAAATAATGAATGGAACTTTTTTTTCTTCCAGAATACAAGGTGTGTCAAAAAGTACAAAAATGTTGATACTTTTTTGACACACCTTGTATATCAATATATCCAGTCAATGATCTGCTAGATTAACTTGTTAACCATTACATAATACAAGCTGCCCTTAAAAAAAAAACATCTATTAACTTATCTTATTCTGACACAGGGCTAAAAGTATGGGGCATCCAGTGAGAAACAAACTCACTAATGGTCTACTAGTCCTGCTCAACAACGATTATTCCACATAAAGTTCCAACTAACATTGTATGTACTTTCCAACCCCTCCACACAATCCGGATGTGACACAAGGTCAACTTGTAAGCTGAGTTTAACAGGTTTGAATTCAGAGTTTTCCTTCTCTTAGACTGGTTACCTAACCAAGGTTAAAGATCCCAGCTTGACCTACTATTTACCCATAGCTGGAAGGAGAGTAGTTGGATGCATTTTTTTACCACAGGTATTACCACTATGTGAAATGCAAACAGCCTTGTCCAGGATTTGAACTTGGGTATTCTCATAACAGATACAACTTGCGATACAGCCGAGTACTGATCTGAGAATACCAGAGTAAGTTAGAATGTGCTTTATATAGCAGGCTTCGATATTCCATAATGCACCCGGGGGAAGCTTATTCTCTGGGTTCTGATTGGCTGCTGGTATGGACACTTCGATCAATATATTCCCAACACATGACTATGTTAGGGAAGTTAGTACAATGTCTGTTTTTCATTACAGCCTGTCAGCCTTTGTCTGTCAACTGGATGCTAGTTGAAACCTTCTTGTGAAGGTGAGAATTATATGTTGATTCTACAGATGGAATGCCCACTTGTATGGTTTACAAGTATTCCTATCTTATACTCAGAATTTGCACACAATATGGTTTCAAGTATTTCAATCAATTATAGAAATAATAATAATAATAATAATGATAATCCTTTGTAAACAACTATAGTTTCAAGGAACTATTCTTAATACAAATAATTTGCTTAATTATATTGTTTTTCTAATCTAATACAAATAATTTGCAAACAGATCAATTTGACCCATAGATGGAGCCCTAACAGGTACTCCCACTCAGGATTAAGTTTGGTTTCTTTGTTTAATGGCATATTAATCTTCATGGGTTATTTGATGCCAAAATCATCTCAAGGGTATTAGTCGGAAAGTGAACGTAATAGCGTGACTAGAGATAGAACTTGCTTACTACGATGTTGCAGAACATCAGGTTAGCCACTACACTATGGGATCCCCCCACCCTCACCCAGGATCAGTGTGGACCAAGGACTAATGGTAACAAAGAGGTGATTACCCACTCCCCAGATCTCCAGAATTGGAACCTCACCACTGGATCTAGCAGAGTATGGTGATTGTGTCATACACCCTTTGCAGGGATGGAGTCAGCATATTCTTATATTCACCAAGCTAGTTGGTGGGTTGGTTTTTGTTTTACGGCATGTCAACACTTTTTGAGTCATTTAATGCGGATCAAGTCATTCTTGATGTCAGGTTACTTACAGTACCTGCTGTTGCTTAAATAGTCACCCATCTAAGTATTGAACAGGCTCATTGCTGCTTAACTTTGGTGATCTAGTGGGAACTAGTGCTTTCCACATAGCTTCACAGTAAGCAGACTCACCAGGATCAGAGTGGACTAAGGACTAATGGTAACAAAGGGGTCACTGCCCAGATCTCCAGAATTGGAGCCTTACTTGCTAGATGCAGCTTAGTGCCATATCACTTATTGGTGATAATGGTGGTGGTATCACCATGACTCTTCCTGCCACACGTTTCTATCAGTCATCACTCCTGGCAGGTCCTCAGTATTTGTGCAGAGATGAAATATGTAGATTTTTGTTGGCTGACCCACACGGGTGTGTCCATGAGTAGGTGTCCATAGGATAATGTCACTTATGAGCACATCTTGCTTGTCCAGCATGTCTTGTTCGTTCTACCCAGCTAATTTGTTGGTTGGTTGGTTGGTTGTTTTATGGCATATCAAACCTTTTTGGGTCATTTAATGCCAAATCCAGTCATTTTGTTATTTGGTTTTTCTTTTAGTACAATAAGTGTTCTGAGTGATTCTCAAACTGTTTGATGTGGTATATTAAGTAAGAAAGTAAAGTTGTCAGAGTATCCTAATGGTGGGATACAATCAACATATTCTAAGACCCACCAACAAGGTAATTTTGTTTTATTAAAGGCTTACAAAAATGAATCAAAATAGAAATATCTTTTTATAAGATCGAACCATATGACTTTTAGGCACCCCTTTTTCGATCTCGTTTCATCAAGACATTTTTTTCATTTACACCGTCAAAATCCGGTTATTGGTTAGGGGTTAGTTTTATAATAAAAAAAAAAAAAAAACAAACTCTAGAAATCATCTGTTAACAAACAACCAGATTTTGACGGTGTAAATGAAAAAAAATGTTCTGATGAAATGAGATTGAAAAAGGGGTGCCTAAAGGTCATATGGTCCATAAGATCTACTAGATGCCATACCCAGGACCCCCCTTATTGGTGATAATGATAGTAGTATCATACCCCCTTTGCAGGGGGATACAATCGACATATTCTAAGAGCCACCAACAAGGTAATTTTGTTTTATTAAAGGCTAGAAAATTACTTTTTATAAGATCTATGTACTTGAAATAACAAACAACTTATATGCCAAGAATATGAGTTACAACACACCTGTTAGCGAACCCACGAGATGAAGCATAGATTTTTGGCTCGAGATACATTATCAACATCTCATAAAACATCCTAAACATTTATTAAAAGCAAAGTTGAGATACTCTGTCTACCAAGAAGGTGTGTGATTGAGTGGCTAAATATTTTATGAATCTGGTTGAGAGCTTATGCTTTTTCATTTTATTTTATGTAACTTTTTCCCAATGACAAGCGTCGTCACTGCAGGAGTTATAACAACATCAGAAATGGGGACGTAGACAGAAATCCTTATATTTCAATGTTTTTTTAGTTATGTAAGAAAAAAAAAAATATATATTTGCTGCTTACTGAAAAAATAACTTAAAATATAAGGATGTATATATATATAAATAAATAAGGATAAATATATATAAGGATATATATATATATGTGTGTGTTTCTTTTTTTTTTTTTTTACAATGATTCTACATAATGGTAGTAAAATAACAACAATGGTTTATGTGGGTCGAGCCAAAATAGTAAGAAATGAATAGAATACATTTGAAAAGAGATGGATATATTTTTTTCCAACTTGTTCGCCGAGAAAAAAAAAAAAAAAAAGAAAAAAAGAAGAAAAAAAAAAGTTCAATGCAAATGAGAACAGAGTCGATTTGAAAGAGAATGAAATGGGTACAACCCATGCACTGGAAGTGAGAACAAGAAACAGGTAGGATAAGGGTTTCACCTAATATATAAATCAATGGACGAACAATAGGAAAAAGCTAAAATTCACCTGTTATGGGTTTTTCCTCTCTAATCTACTACATGATAACATCGCGTGTGCATGTGTGTAAGTGCATTTGGATGTGTGTGTGTGTATATATATATATATATATATATATATATATATATATATATATATATATAAGTTGATATATAAGTAACCTATTGTCTGTGTTAGCTGGATGGCAAGAGAGTCTTTCTCTTTTTCACAAGTGCTATACCAGGGAGATTGTTTTTACATCTGAAGTGAAGTGCCACACCTACTATCAGCTCCCTACTTTACTGCAAAGCCCCAAACTGTGCTACTCATGCATTGAGTTGGCGACGGCTAGAACTGAACTTTGGGTTTTTCCTCTCTAATCTACTACTTGATAACATCATGTGCATGTGTGTAAATGCATTTGGGTACACACACACACGCACACACACACACATATATATATATATATATATAATATATATATATATTATATATATGAGGTATCCAAAACCTGGTAGTAAGGGATGATTCTATATGTGATTTCTAAGACACACTGTATTATTATTGTATGATCCAGTATGTATAAATACAGTGAATCTTTAAATCACTTCCTTTCAAAGATATATATATATATAACAGAAAAATTACAGAAACACGCACAACCTATGTATATATATATGTGTATATATATACATGTATATCAATATATGTATTGATCAAAGCCTGGAGAAGATACCAGAATATCTGAAACACGTGTTGCATATGTGAAATAAAAAGAATAAAACATTTTTTCTGAGAACAATACATTTTGCGGACCTTCTTCTTTTTTTATAAAATATTACATTTTCTCCCGTTGGAACCAGAACAACATTTTATATATATATATATATGTGTGTGTGTGTGTGTGGGTGGGTGCTTGTGTGGAAATGTGTATATGTGAAGGGCCGGGTTAGGTCAATCGGTAAAGCGTTCTGCTAGAAACCACAAGGTTCCTAGTTCGATACCGGCCCTCGCCAACTCAGCATATGAGTAGGACAGGGATCTGTGTGGTAAAGTAAAGAGCTGATATTATGTTTGGGTGCATTTGCCTCTGTCTATCTGTTTGTGTGTGTGTGTGTGTGTGTGAGTGTGTATGAGTGTGTGAACATATGTATATGTATGTATGGTTAATATGGCTATGTGTGTGTTTGAGTACATCTAGGTGCATGCATGTTTTAGCGGGTATATATGTGCATTTTGGGGTATATATGTGTATGGTTGGGTATGTATATCTGTGTGTGTGTGTGTGTGTGTGTGTGTGTGTATAACCTAGATGTTTGGGTAGCATGTATTTTTGTATATTTGTGCATGTGTATATGGATATCTTTCTATCTGTTTATTAATACAATCTTTATGTCTACCAGCATATATATTTACCCTCTGAGTGCAAGTATTTAAGTTTTAATGTACTAAAATATTATATTAAATTATAAGGGCTAATGAAACTAAATAAGAATGCAGATAAAAAGATCTGAAACAGAGGGGAGTATAATCGAAAAATAGAACAACTGAAACTGACTCTTCCATCACTCCTGTCTTTCATTGCTAAATTTTCATAATTTAACTATTTAGTTAAAATAGGAAGTAAAGAATGAAATTACAGTTAAAGATTTATTGAAGAGATTTTTGTTAATATTCATTAGGATAAAATCAAACAATTAGAAATCAATAATATTAAGCACATATTTATTAAAATCAAATTTTTAATATCAATATCAAAATTAGCCTTCCCATTCATACTGTAAACCGCTATTTTGTTGTATATATAAATACAATTGCATGTTATTAGTATGTAGATCCGGCCCAGCCGGGGGTCCAGTGGCTTCTGCCCTGGACCTTACAAGCTAACAACGTTGATCCCAGGCAACACCTGCTTCCTTGATTTAAAGGGTCAGGGCTTGGTTTATTGCCAAGTGTCTGTGGCGTCCTCCTTGAGGGGGAATGCCGATGGGATCAACACATTTTTTGCATCCGCCACCCATGAGCTTCGGTACATGATTGGTCCCACATTAATGGGGCCTTGTGACTGACCTGTACACGTGGGTTATGTGGCGAATATCTAGTATGTAGATATGGTCTTCAGTATTAATAATGTAAAACAATTTTATTAATGATTGAGGTTTAAATAAAAATAAAATCATGAAGAATGTGACGTAAATAACTAAGGGAATTGTGACTTGAGTAGGGATATAGTTTTGGTTGCAGACAGACAAACACACAATCTCCATTATAATAAGAAAGATACTATAAAAGCTTTAAAAATGGTGGAATTTTATTTTATTTTTGAGTAATGTAAAGCAGAGAGAGAGAGAGAGAGAGAGAGAGAGAGAGAGAGAGAGAGAGAGAGAGGAAGGGGAGATTGGTTGGTTGGTTTGTTGTTCGGTTGGATTTTAGGGCCTTGTTGGGTTTGTTTAGGTACTACCATTCCATGTTAGAGTGGACCTGGGAGTAATAGCGATAAAGGGGTAGTCCTCATTCCCCTGAGTTCCAGAATTAGAACTTCACCATTAGATGCAGTTTAATGTCATACCCAGGACACTAAGACCCCCAACCACCACCTTCTAACACATATATAATAAAAAGGGTTGGGGGCGGTTGCCATAAGGGCAATAGGGTTGGGACAATCATATAAGTGCTAGGGCTTGACATGACCAGCTGATTGATCAGTCTAACCTAAGTAAAGGTGAAAGTGGAGTGTTGCCTATGAAAAGCTCAGACACCAGGATTCTGTCCTTAAGCATCATGGGTCGCCAAGACTTTACCCCTGCAAATTGTTGTATTTGACAGCCCCAGCTGACAGGGCAGAGAGAGAGAGAGAGAGAGAGAGAGAGAGAGAGTATTTTGAGATTGGAAGGAGTTAAATAAGATAGCAGGTAGGTGTTCAAGGGGAGAAGGCACAGAAACAGTAAAAAAGGAATTTAGGTAATATTCTATACAATGAAAGAGCAAAAAACAATAAAATCCCTGGGTCCATATCAACAATATTGTGTGGCCTTAAGAATGAATAATGCAAATGCGAATTGGTAAGCAGGGGAAGCAATAGGGGAGGGGGGTCATATAAATCATGTCTTGCTGAGCGCAGGAAAACACACTAAGGTATATGTATATATACACACACACACACACACACATGCACAGCAATACAAAGGTACGTATATAAACAAAATAGGAAAATAAATCATGTCTTTCAGAGAGTATGAAAAAAATACACAGGAGCATACATCCATAGTATATCTCTCTCTCTCCTCTCTCTCTCTCTCTCTATATATATATATATATATATATATATATATATATATATATATATATAGAGAGAGAGAGAGAGAGAGAGAGATACCCTAAATATAGATAGATAGATAGACTGATGTGGATAATATGCCTGCTATATTTGTAAGTAAACAGTGCTCAATATCATTTTTGTCTGAAGGTCACATAGGCGAGAAACACATAAAAAAAGATACAGATACACGCACATTAAGTTAGGGTAGCAAAGACATGAAGTCAACGGCTCTTGTAACCTGGAAGTAATTTGGTTACCCTGGGTTTGATACCTTTCGGTATTCATCAGACAGAGTTTCACTTTGTCTGATGAATACCGAAATCTATCAAACCCAGAGTAAGAGAATTACTTCCATGCAATAAATATATATATATATATATATATATATATATATATATATATCAAAAAGTTACAACCACATTTTCATTGTATATTTGAGCCCTTTTGGATTAACTATGTATGTTACATACATAGTTAATCCAAAAGGGCTCAAATATATTTCATAAAATATAGAGCATTTACAGTTGTAGAAAAAGGTTTTTTCTTTCTACCATGGTTTCAGTGTTCAAGATACACCTTCCTCAGGAGAACTAAATATCATAGGTAGCTAATTTTATATATATACTTGTTTGGTCTAGAATCATTTTTATTTCTCTGTCTTTTAATTAGTATAAACTTTAGTCTTTAAATCTAAACTATTTCCCTTTGAAATTAAAGATTAGTTTTCCATACACTTATCAGGCAAAAGTAATTTGTAATTCTATCTGTCAGCTGTCTTCAGATTTTATATATATATATATATATATATATATATATATGAAGATGGTGATGATGATCTAGACATATGAGGCCCCAACAATTCAGTTAAAGATATGAATTGTTGGACTACCTACACAGGTGAATAGTGTAATGGTCTCATTAGAACCAGATAAGCTGATAACTGAAGAATGATGCAAAAAATGTACCCCTGATTCATCTGAACAACATTCCTCGGCTTTTGAATTCATGTTACATAAAAGATGGGATACCTATTATTTCTAGCAAGTAGTGTAGAGTAGTTTAAAAATAACGGTGGAAAATCACTGTCATATATTTTGAACTGCAACAGCCTTGAACCCAGGGTCGTCTGGTAGGAGGCTTCTCATTGGCTTAGAGGATCACGTAACCAGGTTTGGTTTGGTTTATTTTACGGCATATCAACCTCAGTGGATAATTTAATGCCAACAAAATTTTGAAATAAAATTCTTAATGGATACTCAATTTTCTTTATAAACACATTTATCTATTTAACCCATAGATGGGACTTTACAAGTATGTCCACTTTGCATGTGACACTGGGAAAATAGAGTTAGAAGGTCGTGGAGTTGAGACAAGTGGCCTGAATGGGGAAGACATGTTTTTCTATCTGTACTTATATACCTAAGTTAAGGTAGTGAAGACAGTCACCGGTGCTTGGTAACTGTTGGTTTCTCACCTGTGATTTTCAAACCAAACTTGGTTTGAAAATATTAACACAGAATCAGTCCAGCACTCCACAACATAGGAGCACCTGCATCTTTGAAAATGACTGAAGATGGTCAGAAGTAGCTGTACTCAGACTACACAAAGACATTTGGGAGTTTTTTTTTTTTTTTTTTTTTTTTTTACTGATTATACAACCACAGTTAAGACATTTTCTTTGCCAAAAAGAAAAACAATCAAAAACTAAAACTAAACATAGTTTGAAAATCAAATAGCCAAGAAACTGACAGTTACCAAACAACATTAACTTTGAGCCAACACTATCCAAACTTATATATATATATATATATATATATATATTTGTGTGTCACTTCGTGGTGTAATGGTTAGCAAGCTAGTCTCACAGATCTATTACTACTGAATACCAAGTTCAATCTTTGACGGATGCCCAATACTTGTGACCTTGTCACATCCTATATGTGGTGAATGAGTTGGATAAATCCCCCCCCCATATATATATATATTTTTGGGAGAATATGTGCTTAATTGAAGTCATACCTAATTTTCAAATTAATTAGTTGATAATTAATGAATTAGGCGAATATGTTTAAATTCATTAATTATCAACTAATTAATTTTCAAATTAGGTATGACTTCAATTAAGCACATATTCTCCCAAAAATTGTCGGCATAGCCATATCAAACTAACTGTTTGCATACTTTCATATACATATATATATATATATATATATATATATATATTATAAAAAAGAAGCTCTGCAAAATGTATTACGCTTTTTAAAAGATTTTTTTTATTTTACTTCAGCAACATTTGTTAATTATTTCCCGTTGGTCCCATACCAACACTTTATATATATAATAAAATAAAATAAATATATAAAGGTTTTACATATCTATTTATTTGGTAACAAAGGAACAGTCACAACCATTTTGGTTTCAGGCGTCAGCAATCATCAGGTGACGTTGTTTCAAATGTTTTCAGATTTGAAATGTCACCTGATGATTGCTGACGCATGAAACCAAAATGGTTGTGACTGTTCCTTTGTTACCAAATAAATAGATATGTAAAACCTTTATATATTTATTTTATTATATTATATAATAGCTCTAATTTATATCGAGCACTCTTCCAATAATACTGCGTTTGGCACACCGTCCCAGTAAAAGCTGAAACAGTGACAATCCCACACTATAGTGTATATATACATATATATATATAGATGTACATGATTACACACCAACACAGGTTTATACATACAATTAGAAAAGAGAGTCTTTCAGAGCACACTGATATACACATATAATATATATTTGTTCGCATGTGAGTATATATATATATATATATATATATATAATACAGAGAGATGGAAGGATGCCAACAATACAGAGAGAGTGAGAGAGATGCATACACATTTATATACCAAAACAGTAATGTATACACAATTAGAACAAAAATAAATAAACTCTTATAGACGTCTTGAAACATTTACCTGAAGGTAATGTCAAGCAGAGAAACCTGAGGGCAGGGCGTGTTGGGTGGAGGCGAATGTATATTGCATAAAAAAAAAGGAGAAAAATAATCAGAGACAATGAAAGAACAGACACACTGTACTTTATAAGCTTTTTTTTTATTTTTTTTTTTTTTTTTTTTTTAACCTTATGTCCTTGAACCGGGATATTAAATTTTGTTTTATATTTGCATAAGAAACTAACTCCCAACTGGAGCAAAAAGTTCAACAGGGTCCAAAAACAAATTTATGAATTTTTCAAATAATAGATTTGACAGCACTGGTCACCTTAGCCCCCCCCCTCACACACACACTTTGAAGCTGGGCACCATAAGAAAGTGTGGCCTGAACAACTTGTGTTTAAAGGTTAAGAACAATGGATTGTGTCCTGGTGGCTCAGTTTGAAACATTTTACAGCTTCAAAAATATACAAACAGGGACAGGTGAAAAGTTGCTACATTAACAGGAAGGGAAAAAAATGGGGGGGCGGGGGCGGTGGGTTGAAAGGTAATTCTTGTATCTTGAAAGTCCTAGGAAAAGGTTGTCTGTACAGTGGAGACAGCGAGCTATGAAATTTGAGCCTTAGTTGTTAAACAATAGAGGAATATAAAATGTATTCCACTTCACTAAATTTAAATAGACTAACTTATGGGGGGGGGGGGAAAGAGGGAGAAGGAGTCGGAGAAGGCACTCCCAAAGTAGTTTTTGATTACCAAGAAACCAGTAGCCATACTAAGGTTAAAGAGTCCAGACTGCCCATTTACCCATAGCTGGAGGGAGAATAGTTGGAGTTGGCACTATTTGAAATGCAAACAGCCATGTCCAGGATTTGAACCTGTATCACTGTATCCATTTCCTATGATGGTAACCATTACACCATGTCCACCACTAATAATAATTTCTAATAAAATATTAGGAACATAACCCCCCCCCACCTATCCAGGGGAAATAAATAAATTAGGTAGGTGTCTAGTAGAGACTATTCATTTTTATGCACGCTCTCCTACATCCTCCTACATACATATATTTGTTTGGTTTCTTTGTTTAATGACATATCAATTGTCGTGGGTTATCTAATGCCAAAGCTATCCGTGTTACTAAACCCTTCTGTACAAGCAGGATGCGACACAGGGTCAATTTCTTAAATTCAGAGTTTTCCTTCTCCTATATTGGTTGCCTAACCAAGCTTAAAGATCCCATTCTGCCCTACTATTTACCCAAGGCTAGAGGAAGAATAGTCGGATTTGTAACATTTCCAAGGATATTAGCAGCATGTGAAATGCAAACAGTCTCCTCCAGGATTTTAATTCACCTTGTCGTGTCCATTTTCTACAACAGTAACCATTACAACACGTCACTCCAACAATGAGGCCAATCATTTTTCAAACAACTCATGAAATACAAATCTTTCAGGGGTTTTAAAATATAAATAGATTTGATGGTTTGGTTGGTTGGGTTTTACGGCATGTCAACCCCTTGGGTTATTTTATGCTATTGGTAAAAAAAAAAAATGTTTAATGCTAACAAAGTTTTGAAATAATTTCATTTTTAATGGATAATAAAATTTTGTTTATAAACTCATGTTTTCTATTTAACCAATAGATGGGACCCTAACAGGTACTACCACTCCGGGTCAAAGTGGACCAGGGAGCAATGGTGATAAAGGGGTGCTCCACATTCCCCAAACCTCCAAAACTGGAACCTCACCATCAGATAGAGTTTAACGTCATTCCCAGGACATGTAGACCCTCAGCCACTGCCTTCTAACACCCATATGATAAAAAGGGTTGGGGCTTGCCATAAGGGCAATAGGGTTGGGGCAATCATATAGGTGCTAGAGCTTGACATGACCAGCCGATTGATCAGAGGGGGCCTCTCCGACTGCCTGTCTAGCCCAAGATAGGGCTAAAGTGGAGTGTTGCAAGTCATGGATTGCTCAGCCACCTGGGTTCTATTCTTAAGCATCACGGGTCGCCACTCACGGCAAACAGGTGGCCCCATTGGGGGAGTCTTACCCCTCTGCAGAGGTGCAGTCAGTGCATTCTAACGCCCCAGCAGACAGGGCAGAAAAAGATTTGAGTAGCACAGATTAGGAAATCTTATCTGTGTGGTAAAGTGGGGAGCTGACAGTAGGTGTGGCGCTCCACCTCAGCAAAAACAATCTCCTTAGTTTAGCACTAGCAAAAAAGAGATAGACTCTCTTGCTGTCCAGCTGATACTGACAATAGGTTACTCCACCAACTTTACTTTTTATATGATAAAAGATCAGAATTTTTAAACTAACTAGCATGAAATAACCCTACAAGAGTTGACATGCCATAAAAACCAACCAGCCAACGTTTGTAGTTTCCAGGGAAAATACTTTCAGAGTATGCTTGTAGTTATAAGAGCCTTTTTAAAATCTATGCATTTTAAGATAAACAAAACCCATTTACAGAAAAGCATCTTTGGTCTCAAAAGAAAAACAAAAAAAAGAAAAAAAATTGAAGAGGGAAAGAAAAGACGTCCAATGTATTCTGAATATCTTGACAGTAACGACTCAGAACTTGGCATCTTCTTTTGTTTTATTTTGTATCCTTTCCATTTTCTTTTTAATCCATTGTGTCCATTAACTCACCAGATTAAGTTTTGTCCAACCTGAATAACAATGACGACGAACATTGAAGGAAAGCATAAGGTTTCTGAAAGCTTTGGCTTGTAAGGTCTAAATGTTAATGGAATTTAGCAGTCCTAAAATAACCTATATCTTCTAATACTTCTTCTCATTAAGTAACCCAAAGAATGTGGCATGAGACACTGAATGCTAGAAGCAAAGGTAGATGAGCATGGCTAAAACATATGTTGACACAGATGACATTTACACAAGGAATGATTTTCACTTTGAGGCTTGACAGAAGTAACGATGCATTTTTACAAAGTAAACAACTGAAATTCTGGGGGTAGCCAAGGGTGTCAAAATATGACGTTGTTTATGTTAAAAAGCAGAAGTCATATTGAATGTTGGATTGCTGTAGATTCTATAAATCATTATTTTGTATGCTTTGTTAGTCTGGCACACAGGCTGTAATGTTGCTGCTTAAATGAGACAAGACTTCTGTTTTTATCTGCTTAAATGAGACAAGATTTATATTTCTATCTGATCATTTGAGCCATGATTTCTGTTTTTATCTGCTCATTTGAGCCATGATTTCTGTTTTTATCTGCTCATTTGAGCCATTATTTCTGTTTTTATCTGCTCATTTGAGCCATTCTATTCTTTGTTAGTCTGGCACACAGGCTGTAAGGTTGCTGACAGAACTTGCTGTTGCTAAAGAATCACCCATATGAGTACTGAAGAGTTTCATTGTTGCTTAACCTTGGTGATCTGACAGAAATCTAACTTTAAGTTAAATCCAAAAAAACTAAGTTAAGCTTAGTTTTGACACAAGTCTATCTAAGACAAAAAAATTTTTGAGAAGTGGGCTGCATAAGACATGGCTTCTCATAAGGTGGGCTGCACTATTAAAAAAATTCAAGATAATCTTACGTTGACAGTACCTCAACCATTTTCACTACAGAAGACAATACATATAAACCTCTGTCTCAGAAATGGGGAAAAGGTGACATTTTTTCTCTTCTGTAAAAAGATATTTGGAATAAAAATTTTAAAGTCTTACGGGCTATCCAGAAAGCACTGTAGACCACTGTTTGCCCATGATTATATGAGCCAAGATTTATATTTCTATCTGGTTATTTTGAGCCATGATTTCTGTTTTTATCTGATCATTTGAGCCATGATTTCTGTATTTATCTGGTCATTTGAGCCATGATTTCTGTTTTTATCTGGTCATTTGAACCATGATTTCTGTATTTATCTGGTCATTTGAGTAAAGATTTCTGTTTTTACCTGATTAAATGAGCCAAGATTTCTATTTCTAACTGGTCAGGGACACAGGACATATACCTATCAGCATCTGTGTATGTATATATATATATATATATATATATATATATATATATATATATGAGGAATAAAGGATTGAGTAAATCCAACAAAATGTGGTTGAAAATAGAGGAAAAATGTGGATAAAATAACACAATTCAATTCAAATGATATTTCGCCTTGGTCTTTTGCAAAGCTTTTTCAAATTTGAATTAAGCTTTGCATTTGAATTGAGTTGTGTTGTTTTATCCACATTTTTCCTCTATTTTCAACTACATACATACATATATATATATATATATATATATATATATATATATGAAGAAAGGTAGTTATATAGATGAATAGATATACAGATGGATAGGAGTGTATTATACATATATCATATTTTTAATATATCATTGACTGACTCTCTTACTTTCCTGATATATTAATAAGACTCTCTTAAATGTGGCATGTAAAAATAAAAAACAATATAAGAGAAATGAGCACTATTTTCGGCTTAGGAAAAGAAGAAAACTCTGACAAAACACATTCTATAACTGCTTTATATCATGTTCAGTTTGCTAACATCGACACCAAACTCTTTTAGTTAAGACCAAAGAAAGAAGAAAAAGAAAAGACAAAAGTTGTCATACTTGGTGAACTGGCTTCTTTAGTAAATGTCAAGAAACACTGCACATAAGCGAATGCACATGCAGAATGTTAAGGGATCTTATCCCAAAAGAAAAATCGACATTTCATATGAATTTTTGGTTTTAAAAGCTTTAAAAGGAAATATTCTTAATATTTATCTTATTTTAGCTTTTTGACAGGAATTGTGCAAATTTATCCACTCCCACCTAAAAAAAAACAAAAAAAACATCTTTTCCCCTCGAAGGCCAATAAAATGATTAAACAAGCAGAGAAAATGTAAATTACCTTTTTTTCTTTTTTTTTTTCAAAAGCATTTATTGCAACAGGAAGCATAGATCCTGTAAGTTTTACTTCTGCATTTGCTGAATCCAAAATATATTAAAGGATCTGAAGAATATTTCCATGTTTTTATTGCAGGAATTCTAACAATGTATATTTTAGAAGATTCTGGCATTCAGGCAATTGTAGACATTTCAAAGAAGCCTTAAATTGAAGGTTGGAGAGAAATGAGAAAAATACAAGAGAACTAGCTTAAAAGCTGCCCTATCAGGTGGCAATCAAGCTAGTACATATATATATATATATATATATATATATATATATATATATATATATATATACACACACACACAGATGCTGATAGATTTGCGTCCTGCATCCCTGACACATCAAAATCTAAAAGGATGCAGTAAAATCATATCTATGCTTCCCAGTGCTTTTCTTTTTTCTTCCCTCACCATTTCAAGCTAACTGTAAATACATTTCAATAGTTTCTTAGAAATGAATTACACAGGATAGCTTACCAGGTAGGAGTTAGACAGCGTTAGTTGTTTCCCAACATCATAAATAAAAACCCTTCAATTCATTAAGAAACTTTAGTTGGGACCCATAAATTTTCCCGGGGACTCATTCAAAGCAAATATGTGTGTCCCAGGACACATAAAATCAAAAAACTATCAGCATCTATATATATATATATATATATATATATATAAAGCTGGTCAAATGATTTGATGTAGTATGCATGTTTTAATGTAAATTTCTTCTTTTCCTCATGATGAAAGGGGAACTCTCATCAAGAAGGTATCTTTAAAAATATACAATAATGTTGAAGTCAATTTTTTGCAAGCAGCTATATGGTTTCATGTAAGTAGGAGCCACAATTTTCTGTTTCAAATTTTTCTTGATTCAGTTTCCACTTTTGGTAAATTCTGTTTTTTTCCCCTTTTTTATATCATTTTATGAGAAAATTACAATAAAATATGCCTTAATTATTATAAAAACTGAGAACAAAAACATAATTCAAAGTTTCATTACATTTAAAGAAACAGCAAATACTGACAAATCTTTTGAAATGTTAAAATAAAAGTCCAAAAATAAATTATATGAAAAAAAAAAAAAAAAAAAAAATGTAACACTTGAAAGTTGTAATTGTCTTCTGTTTCAGTAAAAATTACTTTTTTTTATCAAATGAGTTTTTGATTTGATATTTGATTATGTCAACCCTAAAAATATCAGCTCTATAGAGACAGAATTTGCAAAGTAACACATTTTCTTCAAAGAAGAAATTAACTTAAATTTGTAAAATCAAATTTCAAGGAAATAACTAGGTTAGGTTATTACGTTCTATTTATTAAAATGTTTAACAACAAGATTGGTTATAAAGTCTTAAATTAATTAATAATTAATAATTAAAACAAAAAATGGGAAAAAAAAAAAAAAAAAAAAATCAATTAATTTCATATTTATTAATGAAAATTACATTAAAAATTCCAGATTCCGTGATTCTGTCTGCGATCCTGTGATCTTGGAAAATTGGTCCTCCTGTGTAACTAATAATAATTTGCAAACATTTTAATAAATACTCTCTCCAATAATCTTCTATAAAAGAAAGATTCTGTATGTCTGTTGGTATAATGACCAATCGCATGTCTTTTTATAAAGGAAAATTGGTGGAGACCAACAAAGACTAAAGCTTAATAGAATCTACACCCTATTTTTGTCCAAGAGGGGGTTAAAAAAATCTTTAAAACTAAATAGAAATACAATAAGGTATTAAGTAATTAATCAATGATATATTTTTTTTAAATGATTAAAAGATAAAACATAAAGTAAATAAAAGACAAATAAAAGAAAAAATATAAACAATAATGATAATAGAAATAAACAATTTAAAAACAAGAATACATAAATAATAAAAGATAATGAATATATAGAAAAATATTTTTTATCAATCTATATACATATATATTAATATAGATAAGAGATGTATTTTTTACTTTTTAAATCCCTGGTAATGCTGAGTAGTTCTGCTAGTATATGAAAAAAAAAAGAAGGTACCTTGCCAATCATCTTAAATATGTAAAAACTTAATTACCTCAAACAGATCAATTTCGTACATAGATGGGACCCTAACAGTTACTCGTACTCCAGGTCAGGGTGAACCTGGGTAGTAGGAGCAACAAAGAAGTTGTAATATATATATATATATATATATATATATATATATACACACATATATAGACATATACATACACACAACCATATATATACATACACATAGAGACGCATATATATATATATAATATGATAAAAAGATAAAATGTTGGAGAAAGGGATAATGAGATATATATATTATATATACATGTGCACACACATATATAGATATATACATACATGCAAACACATACAAACAAACATATATATACATACATATGCACACAAATACATATATACATACACATAGAGACGCATATATATATATAACATGATAAAAAGATAAAATGATGAAGAAAGGGATAATGAGAGACTGTTTTGGAGACATCTGAAATGGGCATTATATAGAGTACGAACTGAAGAGAAACTGAAACAAAGTAGTAGTAATAGTAGTAGTAGTAGTGATGATAATAATAACAACACAACTTTAAAGTAAAAGGAAAAAAATACAAAAAAGAAAATGAAAGAAAGTAAATATTTTGGATATTTTCCTGGGAAATTTTGAACCAAAAGAGAGAGACGTAAAGTGTTTACAATTTATTTCAACATTTAAATTTCAAAGTAAACAACACAACGGAGACAAGTTTAGATCATTATACAAGATCTGACGCTACTAGCATTTCTTTTTCTTGTTTGGTTCAAGATGATTGATATTTTCTCAAGTGATGAGTGATATAATATGCTAATATTGCAGAATAGAAATAAAAAGTTTCAACTTTTTTCAAAATCTTTTAGAACAAAGATACAAGATCCCAAATTCGGCTGCCCTACCCCCCACTATAAAAGGCGAAACAAGTGCACTGGTGCTAGAGACTTAAATTAAGAGTCATTTTCAAACTGACATTTGCTAACTTTAAGTTTACCAAGATCAGTATTTTAGGGAAGGCATTGTTCCATTATGAGTGGAACCCAATGTCAACATTTGCAAGTAGCCTCACTGAAAGAAAAAAAAAAAAAAAAAAAAAATATATATATATATATATATATATATATATATATATATATATATATATATATGAGAAGTAAACAAACAAACAATGTGTTTAATATGGCTTTTTTAGCCGACAATTTTTGGGAGAATATGTGCTTAATTGAAGATGTACCTAATATTGAAAATTAATTAATTAATAGTTAATGAATTAGGCGGGCATACCTATTCAAATGTAAGTCTAAACAAATCGAGAAAAATCAATCTCTGTATGTACATTTCAGCCTATTAGGCCTCATCAGCAGAGCTATAGACAGGAAGATTGCTTTGTGTGTGATTCGAACCCTGACTGTCAAGCTGACAGGTGGGGACTCTAACCATTACACCAGCTGGTTTTCCCCAGATTTTTCATTTGTTTTGAAGTAGGTTATATTCCACTTATGGTGACTTTACCACACGACAGTATGAGAAATATATATATATATATATATATATATATATATACATACACACTAAATGTATGTATATACATATATATACATACCCTGAATGTAGGTATATGCATATATATATATATTTTACACTAAGTATATGCATATATATACGCACACATACACTATATATATATATATATATATATATATATATATATATATTCATCAAAAATTGGTACATTTTTATTGTAGTAGCATTAGTAGTTAATCCAAACATTTCGTAAAATACAGAACATTTATAGCTATATATATATATATATATATATATATATATTCATATATAAAATCTGTACACACACACACATACATATATACACACACACTAAATGTACTTATACACATATATACTAAATGTATGTATATATATATATATATAAAAACTAAATGTATATACATATATATATATATATATATATATATATACAGACACATACATAAATATATAGACACAGACACACCTATACATATATGTAAAAATAGAAATTGGAAATGAATCCGACAATATGAGGAAGAATGAATAAAGAAAAGAAAGAACAGAATGGATAATAAAAGATATTTAATCAATATCACTTACACATGTGTTTCACACAGATGAACTGACCGAAACATGTGTAAGTGATATTGATTAAATTCATCTTTTATTATCCATTCTGTTCTTTATTCATTCTTCCTCATATATATATATATATATATATATATATATATATATATATACACACACACACACACACACACACACACACAACAAACATTTTTAGACTTTTCACAAGAACAAGGATTTTCCTTTAAGAAGATAAATTAAGAATATCTTTTTCCAAAATGGATTCTTTTATTTTGACTCAGTGCCAATTCTGAAAGGAACTTTGAATTTTTAGGAATAAATTTTTTGCACTTTGAAATATTTTTTACTTTCAATACAAAGAGCCAAAATTAAACAGTGTGATAACAAGATTCTACTTTCATCCTAACTACACAGAGACTAGGACGGTTGTGAGCAGCAGGAATTAGATGAATGAATATTTTCATTCATACAATATCATGGGTGAAACCCCCCCCCCAAAAAAAAAAGAATAAAATAAAAAGATAAGATACACTGGAGATAAAAAAAGAGTTTTTTTTTTTTTTAATCATTTTCATTAGCATTTTCATTAGGACGACTAGTTTAATATTTTTTTCATTCAAAAGATAAATCACAAATACCCTTGATTCAATATTAATAACTGCCCCTCCCGCTCCACCACAGACACACGTACATTCCATCTTTATATAGAATGCAAACTCAATATCCATAAATTAGAAAGAAAAAAAAATATCAGGGGCAAGATCTACAGCAGATAATTATTTTTAAAGGTTAAATGATAAAAATCAATGATAAGTTTATCTATAAAGGCAAAGATGATTTTTTTTTTTGCGACCAATCAAAATGGCCTATCAACATGAAATTTATTCTAGGAATCATTTCAGTTCTTTTTCAGGATATTGAAGTGTGATCAAAGAGTAGCAAGATGGAGATGGAAATTCTTAAAATTTAAAATGAAGATGCTGCACACTAGTTGAATAATCTATGCACATTCTTGTGGGCATTTGAGTCATTCTTTACTACAACAATAGGGTGGCCAAGAAGTCACTTAGAGGTTGACAAATGCTGCCATTTTACCATTAAGAATTATTTTTTCTTTCTA
>CM042144.1:108410400-108440400 GCA_023376005.1 Doryteuthis pealeii | reverse complement strand
AGTGTTTGAAAAAACAGCCTTGACCACAGATGTCGCATGTGAAGACTGTCCCTGTGGATGTTAATGTGCCGTGCTTTGTTTCTTCTTAATACTGACAATTATAATAATGATCCATAATGATACTGATGCTTCTATTTAGAAAAGAGTGTTTCACATAGCGCTAATACCCTTGGGAAAGGCATGAATCCAACAATTCTCCCTTCAACTATGGATTAATTTAGTTAGCATCCAAAGTTTCTGCGCTGACCTCTGACCTTTTAATTTTCCAACCAGTTTACAGAGTATGTGTATCAGTTTGGTTTGTTTTACGGCATATCAACCTCAGTGGGTCATTTAATGCCGACAAAGTTTTGAAATAAATTCATTCTTAATGGATACTCAATTTTTTTTATAAATACATTTTTCTATCTAACCCATAGATGGGACCCTAACAGGTACTACCACTCCGGATCAGAGTGGACCAGGGAGCAATGGTGATAAAGGGGTGCTTTACATTCTCCAAACCTCCAGCACTGGAACCTCACCATCAGATAGACTTTAACATCATTCCCAGGATATGAAGACCCTCAGCTACCGCCTTCTAGCACCCATATGATAAAAAGGGTTGGGGCTTGCCATAATGGCAATAGGGTTGGAGCAATCATATTGGTGCTAGGGCTTGACGTGACCAGCCGATTGATCAGAGGGGGCCTGATGGTGAGGCTCCAGTTTTAGAGTTCTAGGGAGTGTGAAGTACCCCTCTTTTGCAATTACTTCCAGGTATACTCTAACCCAAAGTTCACCTTCTAGATCACGGATATTTTCATTAACTTTATACTAAGGCTTATAAGGTAGGAATAATTCCATATTTTTTAAACCATCAGTTTTTGTGGTTCGTACAAAGTTCTGCTCTACTCCCATTGGCATTTTTCTGCACGGGAGGTGATGGAGTTGTGTCCATTCTTATGACAAGTGTCTTGTCTGTTGTTTTTTAGTGGACGTAATGCATCCAGTGTGGTAGGGAGATTTCTTCCCATGAAATCAGCCTCTGCGGATGACATGCTATTCTTTACTGCACCATTTGGTGTTGTTCGATATGAATGAAATGTTTAATGCAAGACCAGGTTGTTGGAAAATTAACAAGGTTTTATTAAACACAGGGTAGAGAATACTTCTACCCTAAAAGTGACTTAACTAGTGCAACTGTGCTCTGCACATGCATCCACTCAGTATGAACCCAAATCCAAAAGTGTCATGGCGGAAACCCCACTTCCGGGTTCCCATCAGCCCCCTACTGATCAAGGGGAATAACTATTTTTGTTAAGTCTGAACCTAACATTTTATTTAGAACTTTTTTTAAAAATTATTTTTTTCTTTGAAATATTTGTCATAGAGAAAGCAGACATTTATTTTATGTTTTTTTTTTGTTGATGAAGAGTCTAAGAAACTTGGTTTTGGTTTGTTTTGTTTTACGGCATAAAAACCTCAATGGGTCATTTAATGCTGATAAAGTTTTGAAATAAATTCATTTTTAATGGATACTCAATTTTTTTTATAAACTTACATTTTCTATTTAACCCATAGATGGGACCCTAACAGGTACTACCATTCCGGGTCAGAGTGGACCAGGTAGCAATGGTGATGAAAGGATGCTCCACACTCTCCAAACCTCCAAAACTGGAATCTCACCATCAGATAGAATTTAACGTCATTCCCAGGACATGAAGACCCTCAGCCCCCGCCTTCTAGCACCCATATGATAAAAAGAGTTGGAGCTTGCCACAAGGGCAATAGGGTTGGGGCAATCATATAGGTGCTAAGAAAATTGGTTATCTTGATAACCTGACATTGTCTGATGATAGGATGTGTTTTTTTGTTGTTTTTTTGTCAAGTTGACACAAAAAGACAAAAACACTGCTAGCCTTGTTCTGGCTAGTCTTGCACAACACTGACTCCAGGTTGTAACGGTCCTTTTATCTTTAACTGCGTCTCTCTGTCTTTAGCTCTTCTCTGACTTTCTCAGTCTATCTCAGCCTATATCTATCTATCAATCTATCCATCTCAGTCAGTCAGTCAGTCTGTCTGTATCTCTATCTATTTCAGTCTGCCTGTCTGTCTGAACTCTCTCTCTCTCTCTCTCTATTTATCTATCTATCTACATATATATATTAATAAATATATATTAATATTGGAGACTAGCTTCCGGTTTTTGTCTGTAACAAAAACGACGTCACTGATTACGTCACACTACCTAAAACGTCATAACGTAAGATAAATACACTCAAAATTTGAGCATGCAATGTTAGACAGTCCTCATTGGTTTTTTAAACAAGTTTTAATAAATACATACCTGGTATTATCTATCTATATATAGTTTGTTTTATTTTAATATATATTTAAAGTTATCAAAACTAAGTTTCCATTTAATTTTTTACTCCTTTAATAAATTCATTTTATTTCTTACTCCTTTAATAAATTTGATGATTTTACTTTACTTATGATACAAACTCTCTGATATTAAATTTTCAACTCCCATCCCCTCAGGCAAAATAAATATTGCTCTGTATATAATCTAAAAAGTTTATTATACATTGAGCTCTTTTTAGTGATTTAAAGATTCACTGTTTTTATACATACTGGATCATACAATAATAATACAGTGTATCTTAGAAATCATCCCTTACTACCAAGTTTTGGATACCTCTCATATATATATATATATATATATATATATATATATATATATATATGTGTGTGTGTGTGTGTGGAAAAACCCTAATCTGTTTCTTTTACAACATCTCTCTCTACTTTCACCCTGCTTACTATCTCTATCTCTCTCCCTTCTGATTTCCTTCTTTCCCCCCCCAATGATTCCTGCTTGACCATTCATAACCTCTCCTCACAAACGCTTACCCACCCACTTGACCTTCTCTCCTATCCACCTCCTCCCGCCACTCTACCCCTTCTATAAAACACTTGTATGATAACCTGATAATTCATTAAAATGACTGATGATGCCGAGCTCAAAGCTCTAGCAAAATATATCCTACACACTTTTGTCTGAGTTTTGTTCCTCACATCCACACACATATACACACACACACAAGTAGGGTGTGACACATGGTCAATTTCTTAAACAGAGTTTAACAGGTTGGAATATAGAGTTTTCCTTCCCCTAGACTGATTGCCACACCAAGGTTAGAGAGCCCAGTCTTCCCTACTTTGGTCAACATTGGAGGCATGGAGATGGGGAGATCTGCTTCATGGGCAACTGCCTGTTCTTCTATACAGGCCCATGCCGAGGCCCGCACCCAGATCCATGTCAAAAACCAGGATCTCACAAAATGAACAGATTCCAATGACATTCCCCTTTTCTAATTAATAATTAACAGATGCGCTTTCTTCATGCGGATTTAGGAAGTATAATCTTTTTTAAAGTCTTTCAGTGCTGACATTTTTCCCTCCACTTTGGTTGGGATGTATCAAAAAAGGTCATAAGAGATGAAAAATTTAAGACATTCAAATTTTGATTTTTCTAAATTAGGTTGATTGGTTTGTTGGATTTTATGGTCTGTCAACCCTTGTTGGGTTATTTTATGCTGAAGATGTTTTGTTCAATTCATGCTTGATGGGTATTCAAACATCTTTTTTTTTAAAAACTCATTTTTTCTATTTAACCCATAGATGGGACCCTAAAAGGTACTACCACTCCAGGTCAGAGTGAACCTGGGAGTAATAGTGATGAAGAAACTTCCTAGAGATCCAAAATTGAAACTTCACCATTACATGCAGTTTAACGTCATACCCAGGACATTAAGACCCTCAGCCACCGCCTTCTAGCACATATATAATAAAAAGATTGGGGGTTTGCCATAAGGGCAAAGGGGTTGGGACAGTCATATAGGTGCTAGGATTTGGTGTGACCAGCTGATTAATTTTTTTTGGGGGGGACACTACTCCATCATCTTTCGCACCCTAAATTTGGTTAAAGCAGGGATGAGTGTACAGTTGGAAACACTAACCTGCTAAACATCTGTGTGTGTGTGTGTGCATGTGTGTGTGTGTAAGTGCATGTCTATAGTTGTATCAGTGTGTGTTGGTTTTATGGGGTTTCATTATTTTAATATTGATTTGTAATTTTATAAGTAGGAATACAAATACATGTGTACACACATATGCTTATAAAATTAACGTATACCAATAATGAAAAAAAAATACTCACACACATATAAGATTAATATACACTAATACTGAATAAATACACACACACATACAATACACTGACACATACAATTACAAACGCCAACACTGAATAAATACCCCCCACACATACAATTAACAAACGCCAACACTGAATAAATACACACACACCACTCACGCATACATAAGATTAACACACAGCAATGATGAAGATATACTCACTCACACATTAAAAGTAACATATACCACATACAATATGTATAAATACTAACACATACATAAAATTAACATACTCCAATACTGTATAAATACTTACACATACTCCAATACTGTATAAATACTAACACATACATAAAATTAACATAGACCAATACTGAAGGAATATGAACACACACCACTGCTGAATAAATACTAACACACACATGAAATTGACATACATTAATACTGAATAAATACACACACACTCATATATTAGTCCTGTCAGCCTAGAATGTATTGACTGTATCTCCAACAGAAAAGCAAGACATAAAAAATGAATGTCCTGAATAAGACACTTAACTACAAAAGATTTTACTATTCAAAATTTGTTCAGAATTTTGAATTCATCTTTTGAAAATTTGAATAAAATGTTTTGAAGAACCTGAAGAAAATGTGCAAAGCAAAGTCTGATAAGATTCTAAGATTCATTTTAAACCAATTGAATTTTGAAGTTTACAATGAAATATCAACAGGTTGCCTAATGTTGATAAGGAAGAAATAACAAATAAAGAATGGATTGAAAAATTGGAAGAAAAAGAAGAGGATGATGATATTATGGAAACTGGCAATCCCGATCGTTGTTTGAAGAGTTTAAAAGGAGGAGAGGGGAGGAGGAGGAGGAGGTCTTAATGAAGATTTTAAAAAACATCGAAAAGGAAAAATAAATTTTTCAATCTGATGATCCAAATGATGAAAGGAGTTCAAATGTTACTTCCAATTTAATGCAGTCTCGTTCTTGTTACTGCAAAATTTATTAGGTTAAGAAAAAGAAGTCGACAAATGGCTGACAATTGAAGCCTTCATCTAAAAAAAACAAAACCCCCCCCCCAAAAAAATGAAATGTTGAAAGAGAATGCAATATCATCATCATCATCAAAATAATGAATTTCTTTATACATTTTGTTCTTATTTCATATACAATTTTTATTTCTTTTATTAGAAATTATTATTAGTGGAGCCTTGTAAAGTAAAGGTTACTGTAATAGGAAATGAACCTGGTGAGATGAGTTCAAATCCTGGACAAGGCTATTTGCATTTCATATAGCGCTAATACCCTTGTGAAAGTTATGAATCCATCAACTCTTTCTCCATCTATGGGTAAATAGTAGGGTCGTCTGGGTTCTTTAAACTTGGTTAAGCAACAGGTCTAGAAAAAAAATTCTGATTTCAAACCTGCTAAACTCTGCTTAAGAAATTATTATCCTTGTATCACATCCTACTCGTGCGGAGTGGCTGGTAAATAAATATGTATGTGTTAGAATAATTTTTTAGACATTGTTTATTATTTTTCTTCTGCTTTGAGAGAGTTTATACAGAATTTCCTTAAATCTAATTAAAGGAAAATCTGTATAAACTCTATCAAAGCAGAAAAAAACCCAACTCAATTTATACCTCGCTTTACGAATTTCTGTTAGGAACAAATTAGTTTATAAAAGTAAGGTATTGCTATATATTCATAAGAAATAACAATCTCACTTAATTTTAGATTATTATATGTATTTACCAAACTCTCCACACGAACAGGATGTGGCACAAGGTCAATTTTTTAAGCAGAGTTTAACAGGTTTGAATTCAGAGTTTTCTTTTTATTATTATTCGGATGCTAAAAATGTATTTTCTATCAAAACAAATCTCTGGAGAACATATTAGAGTAACAGGTTCATCAGAGCCTGTGACAATAATCATCATGTGCTGCATTTGTGAACTTCTGATGATAATAAACATATGGTACTTGGTTAGTTGAAGTTCTTGGTTCTTGTCCAGAATAGCCCACAAAGAATTTTTTTATTAATTTTGTAAAAATGTTAAAAAAAATAAAATACAAAAAGTATATAAATGTAATTTTTACATTCACTATCTAGATTCGAGTTTCAGATTTTGTTTATTTGTTTGGTTTAATGGCACTGTTTGGTTTAATGGCATTGTTTGGTTTAATGGCATTGAAAGTTATTTAATGCTAAATCTTGTTTTTCCATATATGATTTATTTAAGAAATAATTTTCATTAACTTCATGTGTATTAATAAATTGGTAGAAATAATTTTCATTAACTTCATGTGTATTAATAAATTGGTAGAAATAATTTTCATTAACTTCATGTGTATTAATAAATTGGTAGAAATAATTTTCATTAACTTCATGTGTATTAATAAATTGGTAGAAATAATAATTTTCATTAACTTCATGTGTATTAATAAATTGGTAGAAATAATTTTCATTAACTTCATGTGTATTAATAAATTGGTAGAAATAATTTTCATTAACTTCAATAAATTGGTAGAAATAATTTTCATTAACTTCATGTGTATTAATAAATTGGTAGAAATAATTTTTCATTAACTTCATGTGTATTAATAAATTGGTAGAAATAATTTTCATTAACTTCTTCATGTGTATTAATAAATACAGGGGTTGATCCTCAGCCACCCCCTTTTAGCACCTATATAATAAATAGCATTGAGTGTTTGCCATTAGAGCAATTTGAAGAATATGGTTAGGATAATTATACAGTTGTTAGGGCCTGACATGACCAGCTGACCGATCATTTGGTTTGTTTGTTTTGTTTTACGGCATATCAACCTCAGTGGGTCATTTAATGCCGATAAAGTTTTGAAATAAATCAATTCTTAATGGATAATACAATCTTTTTTATAAATACATTTTTCTATTTAACCCATAGATGGGACCCTAACAGGTACTACCACTCCGGGTCAGAGTGGACCAGGGAATAATGGTGATGAAGGGTGCTCCACATTCCCCAAACCTCCAAAACTGGAACCTCACCATCAGATAGAGTTTAACGTCATTCCCAGGATATGTAGACCCGCAGCCACCGCCTTCTAGCGCCCATATGATAAAAAGGGGTTGGGGCTTGCCATAAGGGCAATAGGGTTGGGAAAATCATATAGGTGCTAGGGCTTGATGTGACCAGCAGATTGATCGGAGGGGGCCTCTCCGACCGCCCGTCTAGCCCAAGAGAGGGCCTAAGTGGAGTATTGCATGTCATGAACTGCTCATCCACCTGGGCTCTATCCTTAAGCATCACGGGTCGCCACCCATGGCCAACAAGTGGCCCCATTGGGGGAGTCTTACCCCTCTGCAGAGGTGCATTCTAACGCCCCAGCCGACAGGGCGCCGATCATTTGGGGCCTCTCTGACAACCCATTTAGCCCAAATATGAACTGAAGTGGAGTGTTGCATTTCATGGGACTACTTAATACCCAACTCACAGACAGCTCAGCCACCACAATCCTGTCCTCAAGCATTATGGGTGGTCACCAATTGGGAGGTCTGTTACATTCCTGGAGAGGTACAGTTGGCATATTCTACAGCTTCAGCTGACAAGGCAGTGAAGTTTCAATCATTTGCTTCATTTTTTTTTTTTTACTAAACAGTAAGAGTTAAATCTAAATATTACAAATAGGCCATCAGCTGGAATATGATACCTTCATAAGGAATCTGATACTTTCATTGAGGAAGGGAAAGATTAAATAAATATGGCCAATGTCAGAATTGTAGTTAGTTGAAGACGTAAATTTGTAATTTCAGTATTAAAAAAAAAAAGAAAATGAGGCAAGTGACTGAAACTTATTCTATTTGGATGGTGAATATAAGTATTACATTTCTATATAAGTTTTTTTGTACATTACTGCCAAATTAACGAACATTTTCCAGGGTAGGTCATACTGGATAAGTAGCAAGTTATTTTCTTAGTGCATTGGAAGAAAAAAAAACAAAAACAAAACATCATCAGTAGAAGTTCACAGATCTCCGTTGATGAACGAGATTGAAATACGAGTCGGTTATTTTCAGCCAATCAAGAGAGATAACTCTTGTTAAAAAGTTAATTCCCTTGTGACACAATTTAAAAAAAAACAACTTTACACCAAAAATTCTTTCAAGATCTAATTTTCTAAATTTCAACTAAATAATATATATATATATATATATATATATATATATATATATATATATATATATATATCCCTGATTTTATTAACCCAGAAGTGAATTTGTTTACTTCGTGGATTGGATAAAAGCCGATATATATATATATATATATATATATATATATATATATATATATTTATTTACATGGGAACAAGTCTGCTACCATTTCAAAACACACACACACACAAACACAATCTCACATACATATAAACACCTAAACACACACACATAATCGCACATACATATATACACCCAAATACACAAACACATACATATGTATATACACATTTTAGACATACACATAAACACACACACACACATATATATATATATACATATTTTAATATTTTAGACACACATATACATAAACAGACAAGCATATAACTACACATATATATATATATATATATATATATATATATATATAATATAGTTTGGTATATCTATAAATACATAGTTAACACCTCTTGGCAATAGTCAGTTTCTCACCTACATGATTATCGTATTGTACATACATATACATATACACAAATACACACACCAAAAAAAAAAAGGAAAAAGAAAACAGCCTAATAGGAATTGACAATAATATAATTTGTGTACATAAAAAAATATTTAAGAACTTTTTTTGACGGCGAGGTCAATAACATACGAAAATAATATTTCCCATAGTTTTCTGCATTACTAGCATACCATGGTTAGCAAGCTAGCCAAGCAGATTGTTGCTAGTGAGTGTGATTCTCACTGAGTGAATAATACTTTGGCGCCATACCAAAACTAAACTAAGATTAGGAAATGACTCTAAGCATGCCAAAATGGTTGATGGAAATGAGTGTCAAGTAGGAAACACTTGTAGTCAAAAGCTGTTAACCCCTCAAGTCACCAACATTAGATAAAAGGGGCCAAGGTATTTATAATAAAATCACGCATCTCATTAAAGTAGGTCCATTTAAGGAAAAGTAAAGAAACAAATACATTTAGTGGATACCCCCCCCAAAAAAAAACAACAAAAAACAAAAAAAAACAAAACAAAACAAGAACAGTAAATTAACTCTTAACATCCTGTTGAGAATTTTTTAAGTTCAGAGCCCCATTCCTATAAGGATATATAAAAAAATGGCTAAAAATGACCTTTGCATCTAAAGTTACCTGTTATTTCCCTGAAATCAAAGACTTCTAAATATGTTTAATATTACATTTAAACAAAGGCTATCATTTGGAGTGGATTAGGAAAACGAAGGAGACTTCTGGCCAGGTGGAATGAGGTGGTATAGGACTTTAAGAGTTAAACAAGCTATATTTTATGAGCTTTTCCACTCTCCACATACATATGCACACACGTGCACACATACACCCATATTACTACTGTAAACTGTTCATATTCCTGACACTAATACATTATTCTGTGTACTTGACATGAGACTTTGATGAGTTGTGGTGCACCTGAGCACTGTACACAATAAATTTTATTATTTTTTTAAATACCCTTGAGAAAGATATGAATCCAATTATTTTCTCTCCAGCTATGGGTAAAATAGTAAGGCAGTCTGGGCTCTTTAACCTTGATATGTCAACTGGTCTAGGAGAAAATAAAAACTCTGAACTTGGTTTAGCTCAGTCAGTAGAGTGTCCGACTAGCAACCACAAGGTTCCATGTTCGATACCGGCCCTCACCAATTCAGCGTATAAGTAGCACAGGGATCTGTGCAGTAAAGTGAGGAGCTGATGGTAAGTGTGGCGCTCCACCTCAGACGTCAAAAACAATCTCCTTGGTCTAGTGCTAGTGAAAATGGGATAGATTCCCTCGCCGTCTGGCTAATACTGACTTTAGGCCACCCGGCGACTTTACTTTTTAAACTACGCTTAAAAATGAACTTAGTGTTGCATTCTGCTCGTGTTGGTTGGTTAGTTAGTTGAAATTTTCGGCATCTCAAACCCTGTTGGTCTATTTTATGCCAAAGACGTTTTTATTTTATTTATTCTTGTTGGGTATTCAATTTTTTGTAAAACACATTTTTTGATCTATTTAACCCATAGACCCTAACAGGTACTACCACTCTGGGTCAGAGTGAAACAGGGAGTAATGAAGGAGTACTCCACACTTCCCAGACCTCTAGAATTGGAACCTCACCACTATTGAAGTCAGTAAGTCTACTGTTGGTTTGAATAACAGCAGCTAACTAAGTACAACTTAAGCAGTGTCCAAGACAGTTGGTATATATAGAAATCAAGAATGACCCATTCATGAATTTGGGTGATTTGGGTGATTCCATTCCTTGAGTTCTGATTGGCTGCTTGACTGCTTGATTTGAATGACATTGTGGAGTCTTATAAATACCCTATCATTCTGCAGTAGACTTTGTGACTATTCGGGTTTGTATTAAGTTACAACTGTTTGTTGCCTTGTCTTCCCAATTCGACGGTAATTGGAACTTTAATTATTCTTCAACCATTAGATGCAATTTAACCCAGGACACTAAAACCCTCAGCCACCACCTTCTAGCACATATATAATAAAAGGATTGGGGGCTTTGCCATAAGTATTTGGAAAATCATATAGGTGCTAGGGTTTGACATGACCAGCCAATTAATTGGAAGAGGCCTCTCCGACCACCTGTCTAACCCAAGTAAAAGCCGAATGCCATGGATTACTCAGCCACCAGGATTCAGTCCTTAAGCATCCTGGATTGCCACACATGGTGGCCCTATTGGGTTGGGGGTATGGTCTTGCTCATCTGCAATCGTGCAGTCTATGTATTCTACAGCTCCAGTGGGCAGAGGGGTTGGGTAAATACATATATTTTAAGTGTGTTAAATGATATATTCTTTAAAAAACTGTGACCATTCAAGTTGATTTTTAGCTAGATAAACTCAAGTCACAAATACAAACTTTGAACATATTTAGGTTGCATAAAAGAAAAAGGCTTCACCCTAAAATATGACAGGAAGTAGGCAATATCCTGCAGAGACTATTAAGGATGTGGACTACACAGATGATCTGATGCTTCTTGCAAATACACCTGCACAAGCCAAATCACTGCTATATAGCCTGAAGAAGGCAGCAAGGAACATCAGCCTCTATGCAAACTCCAATAAAAATGAGATCATAAGCTTTAAACAAGATGGAGGCATCTCAACACTCAATGGTAAGCCCCTAAAATCGGTGGACCAGTTTATGTACCAAGGTAGTAATATCTTGTCCACAGAAAGCAATATTAATGCATGCATTGGAAAAACAAACACAGATTATCCATCATATGGAAGTCTGAGCTCACTGATAAGTTAAAGTGACAATTCTTCCAAGCTGTATTTGCATCAGTGCTACTGTATGGCTGGACCCTAATGAATCGCCTAGAGAATAAGTTGAATGGGACTTCTGTGTGCTGTCTTAAACAAATCGTGGAAACAGCACACAAGAAAAAGAGATACTGCCACTTGTCCCCCATCACACAAATCATCCAAATAAGATGAACCAGATGGACACTGCTAGAGAAGTAGAGACAAACTTAGAAGTGATGTTCTCCTGTGGAAACCTGCACATGGACCTATATTGATCAGTTCTCTGTAGATTCTGGATACTGCATAGGGGACTTTCTGGGGGTGATAACTGATAGGGATGGTTGGCGAGAGATTGTCATGGATATCTGTGTTGTCATCATGACCTAATGATGAAGATGATGATGATATTTTTACAAGGTGAATAAATAAAAATATTTGGCAATATTTAATTTTTGATAATGTTGTATTCTAAACATCAAAAAACGTGTTGCTCCACATTTTCTATTTTACAATCATTTAATTCTGGAATATGAAACTAAAGTGAAAATGAGGCTCCGGCTAAACAGGAAGATTCAATTCATAGAAATATTTGAATTTCTAGTTGACTGTTTTTTAAATGCTAAACAAAGAAAATCCATGTTACTTCTTTACAAACAAAATAGTATAAAGATGTAATTCACCAGAAGAATATGATTCAGCCATTTGCATTATATATCTTTTAATAGAATAGCTACTTTTTAGTCCTCAGTGGTTGGGGATGAAAAGACTAAAGAAATATGGCTTTTAGGGTGAATGTACTTTTGAGATTTAACTATTCAACAAAAAAAAAAAGAAAAAAAAAAGTAAGTATATGACTGAAGTATACCCTTACTTGAAAATTGAATGTAATACACATTGAATCATATATATATATATATATATATATATATATATATATATATATATATATATATGAGGGAATAAAAAAGGGAATCTCACAGATTTATTGATTGTTTTGGTCTTCCATAATTGATTTGTTTATCATGAATGTCGCCAATGACTTTCTTTTCTCTTACTATTTAAATTTTAATTTTTAAATATTTTCATGAATATGAATATAATCTTCATTATTTTTGCACAAAAAGCAAGCTCTGGTGATAGTGAATGTGTATATATATTTACTTTATTGTTAATTGTTTTATTTTCATAGTTTTCTCTGAAAATACATACATACATACAACTGTCCTTTATATATGGATAGAAAGATAGAAAGATAGATAAAGATATAAACTAAACTTACAAAGTATGTCAGAAAAGTTCCAGGTTGATTCTTGGATGTGAGGGACATCGTCCACTGTGAGTTCTTGCCACAATCAACAGCATATCAACCAGCATATCTACAAAGAGATACTGCGGTGTTTGCTTTGTTCAGTGTGCGAGAAGAGGCGAGAGATGTGGCAGGACAACTTATGGGTGCTTCACCATGACAACGCACCTGCCCACACTGCCTTGAGTATCCGAGAGTTCCTGGCCCAGAAGAACATCACTGTGCTGGAGCAAGCTCCTTACTCGCCTGACCTGGCTGTATGTGATATTTTTTCCTCTTCCCCAAGCTCAAGGGGCTCATCAAGGGAACCTGTTTTAAGGATGTGCACAACATCAAAAAGGCAGTGACGATAGAGCTATGGAGAATCCTGGAAGATCCTTCCAGGAGTGCATGCAAGCATGGCAGAGAAGGATGGGAAAGGGCATTAGACTCCAGGGGGATTACTTTGAAGGGGATAACTTGTAGTTTGGATTTGAAAATAATTTTTTGTGACACCAGTCCAGGAACTTTTCTGACATACCTCGTACACTGCAACTAACAGTATTAGACATAAAATTCAAGATAATGAACAATTAAAAAAAGCTACAATTTGTAATTTTACAATACAAAGCAGGAAAACAATAAAATACCAGTCTATATCATCAATTATAAATTAATTTTTTTTTTATTATGATTTAATGATTTTTATTTCTACACTTAACACATTCTTTTAAATATTTATTGCAGTCTGGAGGCCATTTACTACAATACGAGGATATTTTTAAAAAATGCTAATTTAAAAACTACAGACATTTTTGCATTCATTGCTAACTCAGGCCATTTTTCACATTAATGAGTGCTATTTCTTGTGTATTTGAAAGAGAGGGACATTTTTACAATTATTCTAAAACAATTTATATATATGGCAAGACTAGACATATTTTTACATGCATTGCAACACAGGGGACATTTTTATACTTATTGCAACACGAGACATTTTTTATGTGTATTGGAACACAGGGGACATTTTTGTGCCTATTAGAACACAGGAGACATTTTTACACTTATTGCAACACAGGGAACATTTTTACGCATATTGGACCACAGGGGACATTTTTATGCTTATTACAACATGGGACATTTTTACGCTTATTGCAGCACAGGGGACATTTTTACACTTATTGCAACACAGGGGACATTTTTATGCCTATTAGAACACAGGGAACATTTTTTATGCTTATTGCAACACATGGAACATTTTTACGCATATTACAACACGGGACATTTTTACTCTTATTGCAACATTTTTATATTAATAACGTAAGCGCCACTTATGCAACTATTGTCACATGAGGAACATTTATACATTTATTGTAACATCAGGGATATCTATACATTCCTTGTAACATGAGGGATATTTATTGTAACATGAGAGTCACTTATGCAACACTTGTAACATGAGGGACATTTATTCATTTATTGAAGGGACAATTATACATTCATTGTAACATGAGGGACGATTTTATATTCATTGTAACATGATGGAACATTCATTGTAACATGAGGGCAACTTATGCAACCATTGTAAGATGAGGGGACATCCATTGTAACATGAGGGGACATTCATACATTCATTGTAACATGAGGGACATTCATACATTCATTGTAACATGAGGGACATTCATACATTCATTGTAACATGAGGGACATTCATACATTCATTGTAACATGAGGGGACATTCATACATTCATTGTAACATAAGGGATATCTATTGTAACATGAGAGACATTTATACATTAATTCTAACATGATGTACATCTATACATTTATTATAGCATATGGGACATTTTTATATTAATGTAATACTATGGCCATCTATATATTTATTGTAACATGAGGGCCACCTATGCAATTATTGGGTGACATGGGTGACATTGTAGGAGATTTGGGTGTCAGAATGTGTGTGTGGCCCATAAAAATCTCTGCTGCAGACAAGCCAATAAATTTATACTGATCTAATGGTAAAGGCTGAGGTGGAGCTTATGATGTGGCAACCCCCCCCCCCCACCTCAATGGGGGTGGAGAAAGGTGGGACAATAAGTAAAAGTCAAATCTGATTAGATATGAAAAAAAGAAAAAGAAAAATTAACATGGCTTTATGACAGGTTACTGAAGATTGGAGACATAAGAAGATGAGAGAGAGAGAGAGAGAGAGAGAGAGAGAGAGAGAGAGAGAGACAATAAACAAAGGAGGTGAGAGAGAGAGAGAGAGAGAGAGAGAGAGATTTAATAAACTAGAAGAGATAGTAAGAAGCAAGCGAGAGAGAGAGAGAGAGAGAAAGAGAGAGAGAGACAATAAACAAAGGAGGTGAGAGAGAGAGAGAGAGAGAGGAGGTGAGATAGTAAAAAGACAAGGCGAGAGAGAGAGAGAGAGAGAAATTTAGAGAGAGAGATTTAATAAACTAAAGAAGGTGAGATAGTAAAACATAACAAGCAAGCGAGAGTGAGAGAAGTAAACAAAGGAGGTGAGATAGTAAGGAGAGAGAGAGAGAGAGAGAGAGAGAAAGGAGGTGAGATAGTAAAAAGACAAGGCGAGAGAGAGAGAGAGAGAGAGCGAGAGAGGAGAGGGGGGCGAGAGAGAGGGGTGGAGAAAGAGAGAGAAAGAGATTTAGACATTAAACAAAGGAATAGAGATAGTAAGAGGACAAAGAAAGAGGTGACAGTGTAACTAAGAGAGGAAGACAGAAACAATAAGAAAGAGGTGGCGAGAGACAAGTTGAGGGATAGACAGATGTTAAGGAGAAGGAGAGAAAGAGAAACACACACAGACAGTAGAGAGAGAGAGAGAGAGAGAGAGAGAGAGAGAGAGAGAGTAAAATGAAAAGTATGAGAAACAGGAATCATAGGAAATGCAAAAAGATAGAGTGGGTGGGTTAAAAGCAACATCTAGTAATTCATTTCAATGCAAAATTTCTCACTCACTCTCTCTCTCTCTCACTCTCTCTCACTTGTCCTGTCTTCTTACTATCTCTCTCTCACTCACTCACCCTGTCTTCTTACCCACTCTCTTTCTCTTCAAGCTGTGAAGATCAGTTGATGTGAAAACCATGAAACCAATGTAGGTCAACATTTGCAGCGAAAGCAGACTGCACAATTTTGGTGCCTCGAGCAGTTGCATAGATTGCAGATGCAATTGTTTTGCTGCACTGATACTGATACTACTAATACTAATTGCTAAAATACCAGAGTATGTGAATTAGGTGGCTTGCATAGTGTGATGGTTAGTGAGCTAGGCTAGCAGAGCAGACAGTTGTTGTAAGTTCAATCCTCAGCGGATGTCTCTCACTACTGGCATTGTGCCAGACTAAACTAAACTTAGTAAACCACAACATTGTACATGAACACGAAACCCCCAGTTATCCCTGTAGTTGTAGGTGTCCTGGGTCTCATCAGGAAAAACATAGAAAACTTTTCAAAAATGTCACATGCGATATCACTGACTGACATACCACTTGGCACAGCCCATATTCCGAGAAAACAAAATTGCTAAATCATGAACCATTTCAAAATATCGCAAACTATATGTTAACTTTTAAAAGATATAAATCTTAGATATAAATCGGATATGGATTAAAACTTCACATGCTTTTAAGTCAAGACTTTGAAACATTATTTGTTTCTAGAAATTAAATCTTCAAAATAAAACAAAAAGGATATTCGTACTGTTTGTCTTCTTCTTCTTCGTCTTCTTCTTCTACTACTACTTGCTATAATAACGTTATATGTAAATCCAATTTAAAAATATATATTCATACGGTGTAAAATTGTCTAAATTCAATCTGATCATAAATGTATATAGTATTTAAGTTACCATTTAAGAATGTAATTCAATATGTGCAAATTATGATATATATATATACATACATATACATACATATATATATATATATATGTATGTATATATGTATGTATGTACATTGATACATGATAAAAGTCAGTATATGTAAATATGAATGTAGAGATATGTATGTGCAATATCTTATATGTAGGAAATGATCCACTCCCTACGCAATACAGACTGGAACTACATGAATGTTAAGTGGGGCACCTCCTGTGGTGAAATGGTTAACAAACTAGATTAACAGACCATAGTTAGTAAGTTCAGTTCTCACTGAGTGCCCCTATATCTGGCCTTGTGCCACAACAAAGGTAAGTTCAAAGCTAAGTAAATAACTATCATGCTGAAGGTGGGTGTCTGATGTGGTGTAATGGTTAGCAAGCTAAATTTGAAAATTAGTGAGTTCGATTCTCACTGGGTGCTTCATATTTCTGGCCTTGTGTCACAACTAAACTAAGCTTAGTAAATAACTACATGAAGCTTAAGTGAAGATTTTCGATCAGGGTTTGTCCCTCCAGTAAATAAACCTTAAAAACATAAAAAGAAAAAATAACTTTTTTTTTTTTTGGAAAGGAGTCTGGGTGAATTTGAAAAGAGAGGAAAAATCAAAACCATCCAAACAGCATTGTTGAGATCGACTAGAATACAGAGAAGAGTACTGGAGACCCGAGGAGAAGAGTACTGGAGACCCGAGAAGAGTACTGGAGACATGAGGAGTTTTGCTGTCACTCAGCCTCCAGTAAACCACCAGCTAAGATGGGTGTAAAAAACTCTCATTAGGTTAAATAATGATAATAATAATAATAATAATAATGATAATAATAATAGTAATAATAATAATGATAATAATAATAATAAGAAGAAGAAACTATGCAAGTTGTGTGTGCCCTTTGAACAGTCCCAAAGGGTTTGGAAAAGAGACTGGAGGAATCGGAAACCAGAGGAAGAATTGAGACTATACAAACAACAACATTGCTGTGATCGGCTAGAATACTCAGAAGAGTCCTGGAGACCTGAGGAGACTTGTTGTTATTCAGACTTCATTGAAAGGCCATCAGCTAACACTTGCATGAAAAACTTGTAAGGAGTAAAATAATAATAATAATAATAATCTGAGGAGACTTGCTGTCACTCAGATTTCAGTGAAAAACTATTCATTTAAAAGGTACTAATAATAATGATAATAATAATGATAATAATAATGATAACAATAATAATAATAATCATCTGAGGAGACTTGCTGTCACTCAGCCTTCTGGGAAAAAAATATCATTTAAATCTGGTGCACAAAAACTAGCAATAATAATAATAATAAGCGAATGCAACAAACTAGCACAAAGAGAGTACGAGACTAGGTATGATTGAATGAGAAAGGTGATCCACTGGGAATTGTGCAAGAAATTCAATTTTCACCATGCTACTAAATGGTATATGCACAAACTGGGATCAGTCCTAGAGAATAAGATGCATAATCCCTTTGGGACATTGAGATACAAATGGATCACCTAATCCCGGCTAGGAGACCAGACCTAGTGTTAATTAACAAGAAGAAAACTTTTCATCTTGTGAATTTTGCCATCCTGGCAGATCCTAGAGTGAAGGTGAAAGAAAATGAAAAAAATAGACAAATACTTGGACCTGGCCAGAGAGCTGAAAAAACTGTGGAACATGAAGGTGAAGGTCATGCCAATTGTAATTGGTGCCCTTGGAACGGTCCCCAAGAGTTTAGAAAAGGGTCTGGAGGAACTGGAAATCCGAGGAAGAATAAAGACCATCCAAACAGAAGCATTGTTAAAATCAGCTAGAATACTCAGGAGAGTCCAAGAGACCTGAGGAGGCTTGCTGTCACTCAGCCCCCAGCTTAGGTGTGTGTGAAAAACTTTCATGGAGTGAAATAATAATAGTAATAATAATAATAATAATAATAAAAAAAGAAATTTGAAATAATGCGGGATGGCAGACACGAAGTAGATAAGGCGATTTTATACTTGTGAATAGATACCCTCCCCCTCCTTCCATGAAAAAAACTGCATTTGCCACTTGACGATAGCTGCAACATTTGGTGCACAATTTAGCCTCTTTTTTTTTTCTTTCATTTTTTATTCATTGCATTGGTGCAGCAGTTATAAATACTGATTACTGAATTGTGTGTGAAGGTGGGACAATTCAAAACAGGATTTGCTCACAAATTAAACTATTACTCACTACAATGAACATAGCTGAATAAAATATTGTTTCTTTTTTTTTTTACAAAAAAAAATATTTGATTAACAATGAATTTTTTTTGTACATGTTCAGGACACACAAAATAAAATAAAGTTTTAGAATTAGATCAAACTTTTTTTAAACAGCCAACCAAGTTTTCAATGGCTTCAGAGTTAGCAGGCTCGTCGTTCGTTATTATTACTGCGTAGTGAGTTTGTTCAGAAATACCTTGGGGAATTTCAGTGACGAACATATAGAAAACAATACTCCTTCGTATAACTTATACTTGGTTTGGTTTGATTTTTTTTTATGGCATATCAACCTCATTGAGTCATTTATTGCCAAGTTTTGAAATAAATTCATTCTTAATGGATACTCAATTTCTTTTTTTATAAACACATTTTGGTTATTTCCTATAAGTCTAACATAAACAATGGGGAACCACTCTTGACTGATAAATAATTTATTTATTTTTCCATTAAACTAACCCTAAATCCTAACCCCTAACCCTAAACCTGTCTTTTTTCCTTAGTAGATCAATTAATAAATAAATAATTTATTAGTCAAGAGTGGTTCCCCTTTGTTTATGTTAGACTTATAGGAAATAACCCACATTTTTCTATTTAACCCATAGATGGGACCCTAGCAGGTACTACCACTCCAGGTCAGAGTGGACCAGGTAACAATGGTGATAAAGGGGTGCTCCACATTCCCCAAACTCCAAATCAGTTTAGGCCATCTTGAATAAAACGAAAATAAATATTTCCGAACTTTGCTTATCAAAAATCTTGTAAAAAACAATTAAAGATCGTACATGGTTGTTACAAAGAAAAATAGTTAATTCAATGATCAAATTATCCGAATACATTGTTATCTTAAAAAATAAACAAACCTATCCATATTACATGCAAAAGGGTAATTTTCAGGCCGCAATTTAGACAGAAAAAAATACATATTATTACCCTCTTACGGTTATACATCTACGTATGGTTGCGTGTAATGGACATACTTTTTTAGTCAAAATTTACTATTAAAATGAATAAAATCTTTAAAAATTTTAATATTAAAATTTACTATTAAAATGAATAAAAACTTGAAAAAATTTAATATTAAAATTTTGCTGTGAAATTGACGTTAAAGAAATGTCTTCGGATTTAGTATTAATTTTTAAAATCGAAAATAAAATGAAAATTTGAATATTTTTTCTAAGAGAAAAAATGATAAAATAATCAATATATACTTACTTTTTATTCTAATTGATCGAAAAAGTTAAATAAAATAATTTTTTACATTAAGAAAAACAAACTTTGGTTACTGAGAAGCATCTCGTCTCTTTGTATAAAAACAAAACAAATATGTCAGTTTTGCTCTTCCGTATATTCTGAGAATCACACATTACTATTCAACAATAAAAATTACAAATTCTTTTAAAAATATTAATCGAGCTCGGATCGGACCAATTTTTAGTTCACCTGAATTCTAAAATTCATATATTTAAATATCGTGAAAAATTCGATTTTTTGACACAGAAAAAAAAAAAAAAAAAAAAAAAAAAAAATTTAAGCATACAAAAGATTGAAAATCTCTTAAAAATTAATTTCTTAAAAAAAAAATTTTTTTTTTTTTACAATTTAATAGAATATAGTACATACCAATTACAAAAGCAAAAAAAAGTTTTCAAATATTAATATTATGACATTTTTTTGCACTTTTTATTTCCGATTTCATTAATTCTTCCTAAAAAAAACTACAGCTCGGTACTTTATACAATTTCATTGATATAGTTATTCAGACGCTTATCTTTATAGCAAAAAAAGTACAACATTTTTCTGATGTGTCATTTTTTTCTATCTCATAAAATAAAATAGGGCGGGGTGATAGACCTCGTAAAAAATATTTCCCCTAATATATTTTAGAAAAAAACTATTTCAGATGTATTTACATCCAATGGTAAACATTTATGGAAATTTTCGTGAAAATCAGATAATTAATTGATTTTTCATAGAATTTTTAAAAAATCCTCTTATCGTAACTTGTTTTTACCTATGTTAAATTTCAGTTGATTTAACAGTGCAAAAATGAAAACATACTTTTCATTATTTCCGTAAGCTGAAAATTTTTTTAAAGAATCATCAGGAGTTTGTTTAATGTTTTTTCTTTCGAATGGAAAAAATTTTTTCAAGAAAATATTAATTTTTCTGCAAGTTTCATCGTGTTAAATATAGGGAGGGTAAAATTGGTGGTACCTATATATCACACACCAATTCAAAATATAGCCAAGTGTAAAGTGCATGTTGAGTTTTAAAATATAAATGTTATCTCTAAATCCAATGCAGAATCAAAGTGCACACAGATTAATTTAAACCTCAAAAATACAAAATAAAAAAAAAAAGAAATTTGTTGTCTTATTATCGTTATTAGCAGTAGTAGTAACATAATAAAATGAAACTATTACTAACTACAGTGAACATAGCAGAATAAAATATTGCATCTTTGTATTTTTTCTGGTGTTTAAGACTCAAAAACACAAAATAAATAATTTTTTGTTGTTGCCTTATCATTATTATTATTATTATTATTATTAGTAGTAGTAGTAGTAATATTATAAAATTAAAGTGAACATAGCAGAATAAAATATTGCATCTATTTTTTTTCTGGCCTCAAAAATAAAAAATATTTTTGTTGTTGTCTTATTACTATTAATAATAATAATAATAATAATAGTAGTAGTAGTAGTAGTAGTAGTAGTAGAAGTACTAGTTATAAAATTAAACTATTACTAACTACTGTGAACATACCAGAATAAGATATTGCATCTTTTTTTTTTGGTGTTTAAGCCACAAAAACACAAAAAAAAGTTTTGTTGTTGTTGTATTATTGTTATTATTATTAGTAGTAGTAGTAATAGGAGTCGTTGCGGTGTAATGGCTAATGTACTGGACTGCAACATTGTAGTAAGTGAGTTTGAACAAGCTGTGAAATTACATTCACCTTTAGATTAATACCCTTGGGAAAGGTATAAAACCTCCTCATCACCCCAGATATAGCTTAAATAGTGCCACTCCTGTTCTTCTATAAGAATGGCTTTGGCATTAAATAACCCACAAAGGTTGGTATGCCATTAAACAAAGAAACCAACCAACCAGTAGTAGTAGTAATATAATAGAATTAGACTATTACGAACTACATTGGATACAGCTAAATGTAACATTGGATCTTTTTAAAAGACCATTGAGTCCGTTTTTTTAATTTTTTTAATCTTTAACAGTTAGCTTTGATGTTATTGGAAGATAAATATAACTTTGATGAGTAGAGGGAGAGAAAAATATATTTTATGAGGAAAAGAAAGATTTCAACAAGCTCTATTAGACAATATAATAATATTGAAACTAGTAGGAAAAACTTATTGAGTAAAACACAAAATAGGCCTCAATGGTGTCACAGACTGTTAATTAACAACAAAATGTTTTACTTTTCACTAGGTTATTTTTATATATATTCTTTTTTTACGGCATATCAACCCTCTTTCGGGTCATTTAATCCTGAATCAAGACATTTTGATAAACAAAGGACTCAGGTTGCTTACAGTACCTGCTGTTGCTTAAAGTGGTCATTCAATTGAACAGGCTTATTGCTGCTTAACTTCAGTGATCTAGCAGGAACTGGTGTTTTCAGCATGACTAGACCATCATTTTTTTTCAACTTGTACACAACACACACAAAATAAAGTTTTGTTTAGAATTAGATTAACGTTTTTGAACAGTCGTCAGGGTTTGAACGGATCTCAGGGTTAACAAGTCCTGCACATTAGTATTACTACTGCACTCATCTATACTGAATAATCAACACCGTGACCTTGTGCAGTACTCAATAGGATGTTGACATCGTGTTGACCTATATTAGATCATCTGGGCTATGGGGCATTCTTGGAAAAAGGAATCTTCTAATTACTAATAAGGAAGTAAAACTCGAGTATCTATTTACCCAACCCCTCCACAACAAGGAGGATGTAACACAAGGTCATTATTTAACAGCGTCTAACAGGTTTGAATTCAGAGTTTGCCTCCTCTTAGACTGGTTGCCTAACCATGGTTAAAGAGGGCAGCCTGCTCTATTATTTACCCATAGCTGGAAGGAGAATAATCAGATTCATACTTTTCCCAAGGGTATCAGCAGTATGTGATATCTAACCAGCCTTGTACAGAATTTAAACTCATGAATGACGATAACCATTACAACATGAGTGTTTCCTACTTATATATATATATATATATATATATATATATATCTGTGTGTATGTGTGTGTGTGTGCGTGTATGTGTGTGTGTGTGCGTGCGTGTGTGTGCGCGTGTGTGTGTGATATGTGTACATATGAGCTGTTGAGAGGTTTCTCATGAACTCTCAGTTGATTAAGAAATAATCTGGGTACACTTTGATAATAATGGATCCAATGCCTTTCCCAAGATTATTAGTGCCATGGGGGATATATTTGATGTATTCTAAGCCCTGCTGACTATAACAACAATAAAAAAAGATGAGGACAATAGTCTGAATGCCTCAGTAAAAAATAAATAAATAAATAAATAATAATAATAATAATAATAATAATAATAATAGCAGTAGTAGTAGTAGTGTTGTTGATGATCCCCTCCTCCCCATTACATTTAGTGTTAAGCTGAGGAAAAAAATTCTTAGATGAAATATTTTCCTTAATGATTCACTATTCATTTTGGTTTGGTTTGTTGGATTTTATAACATGTCAACCCTTGTTGGGTTATTTTATGCTGAAGAAATTTTGTTTAATTTATTCTTGTTGGGTATTCAATTCTTTTTGAAAACTCAAATACTTTTTAAACACATTTTTTATTTAAGCCATAGATGGGACCCTAAAAGGTACTACCAATCCGGGTCAGAGTAGACCTGGGAATAATGGTGATGACTGGGTACTCCACACTCCCCAAATCTCCAGAATTGGAACTTCACCATAGTTCTTCAGTTCAACATTATAGCCAGGACACTAAGATCCTCAGCCACTGCCTTCTAGCATATATATGATAAAAAGGGTTGAGGGTTTGCCAAAAGGGTTGGGACAATCCTATAGGTGCTAGGGCTTAACATGACCAGCTGATTGATCTGAGAGGGCTTCTTCGACCACCCGTCTAACCTAAGGGCCAAAGTGGATTGCAGTATGTCATGGATTGCTCAGCCACCAGGAATTTGTCCTTAAGTACAACAGGTGGCCCCATTTGAGGGAGTCTTACCCCTCTGCAGAGGTGCAATCAGTGTATTCTCCTACCCTAGCTGACAGGACACAAAATAAAAATGAAAAAGAAACTCGCCAAAAACTAATAAAATATTTGAATCAGTTGAAAAATTGAAATACTTTTTGAATTAAGGAATTTTTATTTCAGTAAATGATGCATAAATTATTGTTATCTTATAGAGGAAAGATATTATGAATTTGGGGAAAATTTAGGAATTTATCGACACTACTAAAAATACATTCAGGCTATCAAAATGATAAAATCTGAAATGAATGAATCTACTAGAAGATAACTTGTGTGTGTAGAACTATTCATATATATATAAAATGCAATGTGTGTGTGCATATATATATATATATATATATACACGAGGAGAGAAGGATTGATTAAATCCAACAAAATGTGGTTGAAAATAGAGGAAAAAATAGATATAACAGCACAGTAACTAAATTCAATTGATATTTCGCCTCAGTATTTAGTGAAGCTTTCTCAGAATTTATTGTGGAGACAAATGCTTTTTACAGTCTGTTTTTATACTGAAAATGACACTATATATATATATATATATATATATATGAATTAAACATTTAAAAAAAAAACAAATGATGTTATTAGTTCGCTGACAGAATCTGTTTCGACCTTTTAATAAAGCGGTCTTCTTCAAGAGCGAAATATTTATGATGGAGAGACGGAATAAGTAAACCGTTAAAAACAGGAGGGGTACAAACGAACGTTCATGTTCGGAGCCAGATTTTTTAATATTTTGAAAATGCATATTTTGTGTTAAAAATAAAATAAATTTTATTTAAAAAAATTTTTATCAAAAAATTTGATCAAAGTTATTATTATAATTATCATCAAAGTTATTATTATCATCAAAGTTATTCTTCTTCTTATTATTATTATCATCATACACTGAATCATAATATAAAAGTCAAAACAGGAATAAGGACAATATTTCTGTTTTCTGTCTTATAATGATAAAATTTTGACTTTGTGCCATAAACGCTATATGAAATGATAAACCCTGTGTCTTCACAGGAGAGAACGATATTAAATATGATTGTCGAGAAACAGAACAATAAATAAATCCAAATTGCAAGACTCTGAAATTGTCGCCATTGAAACTATTAACTCATCAAATTTTATGCTGAACCGAAAGTGCAAGTTTTGGTCTGGAAACATAAAACTGATAAGAAAGTTTAGCAGCTGAATTTAGTAATAGCCAGTGTCCGCACACAGTAGGGGGCATAATGATAAAGCGAGTTGTTATGTAACAATGTAACAGTCGGGGAAATGTAACTTTTAATTACACTGTCCAATTCTGTACATTCTGGAATAGCATCTAAACGTTTCCTCCTTTTAACGACAGTCTATTTTATGAGGCAGCAATGATAGGCGTTATTGTTGATGACTGAACAAAGATCAGAGAGTTTTGGTCAGATGTAGAAGGGTGTCAGAAAATTACAGTGCAATCATTATTAAAAGGAGAAGAGTTAGTCGTCAAAGATAATTGCCAACAATTAATCTCTTCTTATGTATATCGGGTCACAGAAAACTTATTCTTCTCTTATTAGAGATTTGCTAATAACGTAGTTATGTAGATAATTTCATAGTATAGTACCTATTCTTCTTTATTAGATGACTGAATATATGTATTCCTTATTATTTTTATTGTGTTATATAGAACTTATTCTTCTCTTATTAGATCTGCTAATAACATAGTTATGTAGATAATTTCATAGTATGGTACCTATTCTTCTTTAGTATTATCTGCATTATTCGGACTATTGTCCCCATCTTCATTGTTATTTGTACAATGTTTCGGCCGATATGCCCTCCGGCCTTCTTCAGGTATTTCTTGCTGGACTCAGGAACTTTCTTGTCGTAATCGGGAGCGTCCAATTGGACACATGGCCTAGTGGATAAGGTAGTTAGGTTGAGACAGTTCTAAGTGACAGTTACCTCTGGATCCAGAGTTCAATCCTGAGTAGAAGCAGTAACATAGAAAAATAATTAACAACTCCTGCCCCAGCTATGGTTACCGGAATGAGAACAGGATACCCCCGTGGACTAAATAAAGGGTTAGGTTCAAAGTTCCGTGATGGCGCCCGATTACGAAAAGAAGGTTCCCGAGTTCGAGAAGGTTCCCGAGTCCAACAAGAAATACCTGAAGAAGGCTGGAGGGCATATTGGCCGAAACGTTGTACAAATAACAATGAAGATGGGGACAATAGTCCGAATAACGCAGATAATACAAATCATCAAGCCTCATCTCAAACATTCAAAGAAATACTATTCTTCTTTATTAGATGACTTAATATATGTATTCCTTATTATTTTTATTGTGTTATATAGAACTTATTCTTCTCTTATTAGATCTGCTAATAATGTAGTTATGTAGATAATTTCATAGTATGGTACCTATTTTCTTTTTGTAGCTGACTGAATATGTATGTATCAGTGCCTCTTTTTAAAATTCAACCTAGCAATTGCTAATTACTCTGTTCACCTTGTATCTTTGCTTCTTTATCTACTCTTCTTTACTAGCTGACTGAATATGTATGTATATGTATCTCTTCTTAATTCAACCCCACCATTGCTAATTACTCTGTTCACCTTGTATCTTTGCTTAGTAAACCTATCTTCCCTAATCTTAATAATTATTGTGTTTCTAATCATTATTTCTCTTTACTAGTTGACTGAATATGTATGTATATGTATCTCTTCTTAATTCAACCCCACCATTGCTAATTACTCTGTTCACCTTGTATCTTTGCTTAATAAACCTATCTTCCCTAATCTTAATAATTATTGTGTTTCTAATCATTATTTCTCTTTACTAGCTGACTGAATATTTATGTATATCTATCTCTTCTTAATTCAACCCCACCATTGCTAATTACTCTGTTCACCTTTTTTCTTTGCTTAGTAAACTTTCTTCCCTAATCTTAATAATTATTGTGTTTCTAATTATTATTTCTCAGTTAACTCTGATACTTGAGTTACAACACTTGTCATGTAAATAATTTCATAGTATGGTACTTATTATTTTTCATTAAGTGAATGAAGTTGCATTTTCTTCATTTCTAAAATTCATTCGTTACAAAGATTTTGAGAATGAACATTTACTCTGATTAAAAAGCCATTAATTTGATATCATCTATTGACCATAATCTTTTTTAACTAGAGCATATCCAAGAAGAAAGATCTTTATCTTCCTCTGAGTGGTAAAGGAAAGTAAAAAACACTGGGAAAATAATTAAGATACCATGTTGACTTTTATATTTGATCTGGATTCAGTCAGACCAATTTCCTCACGTTTGTTGTTCTTATTACAACAATTTTGCTGCTGTATTTTCTTTGTCGATTCTTTCTAAATTTCAATTATGAAATGTTACTATTATACATTGATTCAGTTGAAACACTTTTTTTCTTTGTTGTCATTTTGTGATGAAATTGAAGGGCAGACCTATAAACAAGCAGATTCCCAGACCCCACAAATAAAGTGCGCCAGGATATGTTTGGCCTGTGTGAAGGGGAGGAGTGTGGCGAGTGGCTACAAATATTTGAACTCTCTACCTCCTTGTAGCTGAAATGCTGTTGGCAGAGACCCAGATGAGGTATATCGGAATTTGCATAAGGATGGCCGAACGAACAGAAATAAGACCGAGAGTCGCTGACAGTGGCAGTGAGGAAGAAAGCAAGTGTTTGGACGGCAAGTGAAATCTGACGACTGCTATTTGGGGTGTCAGGAAGTGAGAGTAACGTGCTCAGTTGGTAGAGACTGTGCTGATGGCAAAAGGAATTACATTTCGTTTGCTAGACAGACTTGCAAAAGATTAATATTATCTTAAATTTTTAGACCATTCAAAAGATATTTGGGCCTTTCTAAATATTTATAGTAAAATCATCAGCAATGTATTTACATTATACATACAATAGCCTTCTTCAGTAATGTTTCCTGACCACTGACAATCCATTTAAGTAAGACAAACAAAATGTGTTGGATTCTTCTGGAGAAGCAAAGACGAACTCATAATTGATGTTTACTGCTGACACCTACACATTCCCTTTTCACTAACCCTAAATAGGGGAGGTTATTTTTGCATTGAGGTGGAGCACCACACCTACCATCCAAGATCCAAGCTGTTGTAAAAGTAAAGTCAGCAGAGTGACCTATTGTTGGTATCAGCCGGACAGTGAGGGGGTCTATTCCCTTTTTACTAGCACTATACCAGGGAGATTGTTTTTTCATCTGAGGTGGAGCACCACACCTACCATCAGCTCCCCACTTTACTGCACAGATCCAAGCTGTGCTACTCATGCGCTAAGTTGGCGAGGACCGGTATTGAATCCGAAAACTTGTGGTTCCTAGGCATTGTATTTTGTTTAATTCTGACTCATTATTTTGTCCTTTTTTTAATTTTAATTTTATTTCTTTTAATCGCATTATTTTGACCACAGTAGTAAGTATCTAGCCTTCACTTCAGCCATTGTAACCTCTGGTTCTCTTTTGTTAATTTGAAATGTCAATGTTCTGTGAGGGCATGTGCTTCCCCTCTTAAACTAGAATTTGTACTTGTGTGTTCTTGAAATTGCCCTTCCTGACTTATATACTCATAAAAAAGGTTGGCGGACAGAGCAGATGATTAAAAAAATAAACAAACAATAAAGATAAGGAAATTAGTCCCAATTAGCCCAAGTATATAAACTGGTTTATATTAAAAATACTTTGTCGGTTCTTGGTAATCATCATCATCATGTCGCGCTAGTAGCACTGATATCCATGACAATCCATTGCCAACCGTCCCTATCATTCATTGCCCTTAGAAGGTCCTCTGTGCAGCATCATCCATGCAGAACTAGTCAATGTAGGCCTTTCCTAAATATCCCAAACTGATGTGCCCATGTGCTGGTTTCCAAAGGAGAATGTCACTTATGAGTTCGTCCTTGCTTCTCCAGCATATCTTGTTCATCTCACTGGGATGGTTTGTATGATGGGGCAAGTGGCCCTACAGCTGCTTTCTTGTGGGGTTTTGTTTTCATAATCTAATATCGCATGCAGCATTCTTGTGCAAACTCCCATTTTGCTTATTCTGCAGGCGCTTCACTAGGGTCCAAGTGGTGCAGCCGCACAGTATTCAGGTAAAATGTTTCAATTAGATTTTTAATGCAATTTTGGTCAGATTGATTACAAATCTAATAATATGTAATACTGAATAAAGTAGACAAATATAGAAACTATATTTACAAACTGCTGACCATAGATGAATCTACACACAAACTAGAAAAGCTACTATATATATAGTCTACTCTGTGTAGAATAATCATACTAAGTTCCAATTACCGTTGAATTGGTAAGACAAGGCAACAAATACGGACCTAACCTTGTTGCAATCCTACTGCAGAATGCCAGAGTATCTATGAAGCCTCATAACATCATAGAAACCAAGCAGCCAATCAGGACTCAAAGAATGGAATCACCCAAATACATGAATGGACTATTCATGAGTTCCATAAGTACCAGCTGTTTTGGGGACTAGTTCAGTTGTGCTTAGCCAGTTGTTGTTGCCCAAACCAACAGTAGACTGACTGACTTCAATGGCGCTGGGATATAACTGGAGGGAGAGTGTTGGATGCATACCTTTCCCAAAGTATTAGCGCAATGTGAAATGCAA
>CM042144.1:108342900-108407900 GCA_023376005.1 Doryteuthis pealeii | reverse complement strand
GTGGTAAATTTTTTGTTACTTCTCTTGGGGCATATCAACTCCTTTGGAAAATTAAAAAAAAAACCCAAACTTTTTAAAAACATTTCCCCACCCCACCCAACAAATTTTTTCTTCTTCCGACAATTACCTTAAGTTAAAAAACTATTTGAGTACAATAAAAAAAATCAATAACACAAAAAAAATATTCTTATTCATCTTATCCCTTTAATATATACGGAGGAGTCTCCATGGCACAACAGCTAATGCGCTGGACTGCAACATTGTAGTAAAGGAGTTTGAAATTCAGTTGTTCAATTACATTCACTTTTGGACTAATACCCTTGGGAAAGGTATGAAGTCTCTCATATCCCCAGCTATGGGTTAGATAGTACCACTACTGTTCTTCTACAAGGATAGCTTTGGCATTAAATATGTCATTAAAGAAACCAAACAGATATCTACACACACAAACATTTATATATGAAGAAATAATCTTACCCAAGTGACATCCACTAAGATAGTCTGTCAATCTCCACAAAACCTGCAATGCAAGAAAAACAAAAATAAAAACCAGATCATCTCAGTAAACATTTTGACTAATAAAAATCCAATTTAACTCTTAACACCCCGATGAGAATTTTTAAAAGTCCAGAACCCCATTCCTATAAGGATTTGTAAAAAAATGGCAAAAATGGCCTTTTCATTTAAAGTTATCTGTTATTTCCCTTAAATCAAAAACTTTTAAATATGTTTAATATTACATCTAAACAAAGGTTATCATTTGGGGTAGATTAGGAAAATGAATGTGACTTCTGTCCGGGTGGAATGAGGTGGTATAGGACATTAAGAGTTAAAGACTAAAAAGATATGGCACAATGGATATAGTGGTAGAGTTAATAGAGTTTTAAGGGAAAAATCATCTAGGTTTCAGGTTCAATCCTGACCAAGGGTGATAATAACATAGAATACTAACATAGCTCAACACTTGTACCCAATCATGGCTAACAGAATAAGAACAGTCTACCCCCGTGGATTGAATAAATGGTTTGGTTTGAAGTTCTGTGAAGGCCCTTGAGTTTGAAGAGAAGGTTCTCGAGTTTGACACTAAACACCTGAAATGTTGTGTATATAACAATAAAGATGAGTACAACAGTCCGAAAAAATCCAAATAATATAAATTGTCAAGCCTCATCTCAAAAATTCAGACAAATAGAAAATACCATTTCTACAGTAAGGCACAGTCTTTTATTAGGGTCTATCAAAAGTATTTGAACAGAAACTCCCTTAGGAGCGGGTATCTCAAGTGGTGTACCAGCCCTACTTGCAGACCATTGTAAGTGAGTTTGATTCTGAGTGATCCATTATTGTGCCAAACATGAGTGTTTTCTAACAGCTTACAACTTTGATCCCTTCAAAGTCCAAGGTCTAACATCAAGTTTCATATTGGTCTTTATACACTTGAATAAAAAAGCGTGTGGTGTAATGGTTAAAGACATGGGAAATGGACTCGTCGCCCCAACTTCAAATCCTGGATGTGGAAATTGCATTTTCCCTTAGCGCTAATACCCTTGGGAAAGGTATGAATTCTATTCTTCCTCCAGTTATGGGTAAATAGTAGGGCAGACTGGGCTCTTTAACATTGGTTAGGCAACCGGTCTAGGAGAAAGAAAACTCTGAATTCAACCTGTTAAACTTCGCTTAATAAATTGACTTTGTGTCACATCCTGCTCGTCCGGAGGAGTTGGTAAGTATATATACACTTGAATCACTCCCCCATATATAGTTCTATATCATCTTTGTGGCACATTAACTCTTGTTGAGTTTCTTAATTCAGTCTCTCTCCCCTCCCCCAAGGAATTATATAGTTTCAACTATTCCTAACAACTACAAATAATTTTCAAACAGATCTATTTGTCCTATAGATGGGACCCTAACTGGTACTACAAGGAAAGCAGAAGAAAATGTTCCTTAAACACTAGTATTTCAAGCAACTGACTGATTGACTGATTTTAATGGAATATCAACTCATTTGGGGTTATCTTATGCCAAGGGGTTAGAGAATCTAATTCATTGTACATTTATATTTACATTTTGTGTAGTTGTTTATTAAGCATTTTATTCTTTCAGTTATATATCAGAATTTCCTATTGTTACATAATTCATAAGCAGCTTATGATGTATGTACATACCTGTAGTTAGAATATTTGAATAAAGTTCTTTATATTCAGAATGACGGGGTCCAGTGGAATGTTACCTGACAGTTATTGACGGGTAGTAACCTTTTTACTTGACCCCTTAAAAAACGCATGATTAGGCGTGAGATATTGATATGCGGCAGAGATTTCAGAGTGAGGGCACTCAAATGTTGCTTGCTCTCCTGTCGGTTTTCCCGCCGTGAAATCATGGGCTGGGTTGTTGAAATAAAGCTACATCAGAAAAACAACCATGTCTTGTTAATTGATTAATTAAAACAAAAGAAGACAGACTGGAAAACCCCGAAGAGAAGTCAGCCTTAAAAAGATGACGGCCTGGAAAAGAAGAAGAACCAACCCTTAACAAAAAACCCCGAAGAGAAGTCAGCCTTAAAAAGATGATGGCCTGGAAAAGAAGAAGAACCAACCCTTAACAGAAAAACCCGAAGAGAAGTCAGCATTAAAAAGATGGCGGCCAAGTTAGAAGCAGTAGCAGTGAGAACCAGTAAGAAGAAGAGTTAACAAGTAAGACAATCATCCTATCTCTACTCTATTTGTCTGTGTCACTCTCTACTATATAAACGAGGTTTGGTTTGGTTTGGTTTGGTTTGTTTTACGGCATATCAACCGTGGTGGGTCATTTAATTCCGATAAAGTTTTGAAATAAATCAATTCTTAATGGATAATACAATTTAAAAAAAACAAAACATTTTTCTATTTAATGGGACCCTAACAGGTACTACCACTCCGGGTCAGAGTGGACCAGGGAGCAATGGTGATGAAGGGGTGCTCCACATTCCCCAAACCTCCAAAACTGGAACCTCACCATCAGATAGAGTTTAACATCATTCTCAGGACATGTAGACCCTCAGTCACCACCTTCTAGCACCCATATGATAAAAAGGGCAATAGGGTTAGGAAAATCATATAGGTGCTCGGGCTTGACATGACCAGTCGATTGATCTGGCCATAGTGATAAACGAGATATGGGTATAAAACACTATTTAATACAAATAATATGTAGTTGTATGGTTTCAAGTATTCCTATCTAATATTAATAATAATATGGTTTCAAGTAATTATTTCTATTCAATAATAATCATTTATTTGCACACAGTTACATGGTCCCAAGTGACTAATAATAATAATAATGATTTGAAAATATAAACAATTAGAGCTTCAGATAACTATATTTTATACAAATAATTTTTAAACAGCAATTTTGAAAGCAATTATATGATTTCAAGAAACTATTACTATTTCATAACAATAATAATTTATTTGCGCATAGTTATATGGTTTCAACTATTCTTATCTAATCTATTGATAATGGAGATTCGCTTCCGGTTTTTGTCTATAACAAAAACTACGTCACTGCTAATGTCACATTACCCAAAATCGTCATAACATAGAATAAATACACTCAAAATTTGAACATGCAACATTAGACAGTCCTCATTGGTTTTTTAAATCAAGTTTTAATAAATACATGACTGGTATTATATATCTATATATAGTTTGTTTTATTTTAATACATATCTAAAGTTTACATTTCAAATTGTTTTATTTTTTAATCATTTAATGAATTTGATGATTTTACTTACTTAGGGTACAAACTCACTGACATTGAATTTTTTACTCCCACCCCTTAGGCAATATGTTTCAAAAATCTATTTTTACATCGCCGGGGGGGGGGTATTTTGTACTAGTACAAATAATTTTCAAACAGATCTATTTGACCGATAGATAGGACCCTAATATGTACCCCTTCTAACATCTATGTGATAAAAAGATTGGGTGTTTGCCATACGAGCAATTTGAAGAATATGGTTAGGACAAACATGTAGGTGCTAGAGCTTGATATCATCATCATCATATTGCGCAATTTGCACGGATATCCATGATGATCTCTCGCCAACCTTCCCTATCATTCATCGACTCTGTTAGCTTCTCCGCGTAGTAGCCCACATCACTACATAGTTGGTCAATGTAGGTCCTGGCTGGGCGGCCCACATTAGCGTGCCCATGTGCTGGCTTCCACAGTAGTATGTTGCTTATGAGCTCGTCCTTGCTTCTCCAGCAGTGTCCTGCATGTCTCGCCCGTCTTACTTGTACGGTTTGTGAGATGGGGGGCAGGTGGCCATACACTTGCTTTTTTGTGGGGTGCTGCTTCCACAACTTATTCAGGACTGCTTGCAGCATTCTCGTGCAACTCCCATCTAGCTTATTCTCAAGGTGCTTCGTTAGGGTCCAGGTGGTACAGCCATACAGCAGTACCGACACAACCACAGCCTGGAAGAATCGTCTCTTTAGCTTGTCGGGGAGATCGGATTCCCATATGACTGATATATGGTGGCCAACCATACCTTTCCTATTCGAGTGTTAACATCGCTTTCTGTGAATGAAGAGCTTGACATAACCAACTGAATGATCGGATAGAGCTTATCTGACCGCTAATAAGGACCAAAGTGGAGTGTTGCATGTTACGGGACCACTTACAAGCCGATACAGTCCTGACCTGAGTTCATTACAGGTCACTATCAATGGCCAACAGATGTCCCCATTTAGATTGTTGTGTGTGTGTGGGTGGGGGGTATTAACCCTCTGCAGACGTGTAGTCGGTGTATTCTACAACTCAAGCTGACAGGGCAGCACGTTGATGTGTAGATGAGCAATAAATTTGTAATGTTGAAATTCAAACATAACAGGAAAGACTAGGAATACCCTTGCTCTAAAAAAAAAAAAAAAAAAATTAATTGACCATAAATCATCAGTTGATGTATACACAAGATCAACTTATATACAAATATATGCAAAATCTTATGTCGAAGTAAAGCGTTGTATGTCACGGGACTAGTTAGTACCTGAGTCACAGACTGGTCAGCCACCACAGACCTGTTCTCAAGCATTAAGGGTTGCCACACACAACCAACAGATACCCCCCCCACCACCCGGGGGGGGGTCCTTGGGAATTAATCTTTGAGACTGATTAAACAATTGCTGAGTTGAGAAACCATTTTGCAGGAAGCTCTACAAACTGATTGCCCAAGCTTTAATTATAAAATCTTTTCTAAACTATTTTCAGCAGATTATCAGTAAACATCATTTTCTATCTATTTGCTTAATTTATTATCATTTTACTACTTCCCTGTTTTTCACTCTAACACTGAATGTTTTTCCAGGGAGTCCGTGTGGTGTAATGGCTAGACGGCAACATCTTAGTAAGTTTTTAAAAATATTTTTATATAGATCACTAATTAGGATTGAGCCTATTCTAGTAGTGACTACACAAAATGGATTTAACAGGTTTGAATTCAGACTGGTTGCCTAACCAAGGTTAAAGCGACCAGTCTGTCCTACTATTTACCCATAACTGGAGAGAGAATAGTTGGATTCATACCTTTCCTAAGGGTATTAGTGCTATGTGAACTATAGCTTCATTCAGGATTTGAACTCTGGTTGAGGAGTCCATTTCCTACGACTCTAACCATTACACCACGCGCCTCCAATAAATAAGTTTGAACTCCAGTCGCACTATTATGGTCACTTGCAGACTAATACCCTTGGGAAAAGTATGAAAAGTATCAAATAGTACCACTACTGTTCTTCTACAATGATGGCTTTGGCATTAAATAACCCATGAAGGTTGATATGCCATTAAACATAGAAACAAAAAACCTGATCGTCTTTCTTTCACTGAAGTTTGCTTAATAGCAAGTCTTCTGAGGTTTCCAGGACTCTTCTATTTTCTATCCGATCTTAACAATGATGTGGTTTGGATATTTTTGATTCTTTGTTTGGTCTCCAGTTCCCCACATTTCCTTTCCAAGCACTTGGAGACAATTCCAAGTGCACCAATAACAATTAGTACCACTGTCACAGCTTTTTTCAATTCTCTAGCAGGATTCAAGTATTTACCCTTTCTTTTCACTTCCTTTTATTTTCCCTCTGTGTTCTGCTGGAACACCAAAATCCAACAGGTGACATGTGTGGGTTTTTTTTTTTGTTTTTCTTTATTAAATTTCCAGGTCTAGTTTTCTGGCTGGGATTTTTGTGATCCTTTCATATTCAAAGTTCCAGTGAATTTTATAGATCTCATTTTCTAAGACAGATTCTGGTTTGTGCACATAAACTTTGTCATCATCATTTTAGAAAGGATGGTGGTGTAATGGTAGCATGATGGACTGCGACATTCCAATAAATGAGTTCAAAATTCAGTTGTGCTATTACATTCCTTTTCAGACTAATACCTTTGGGAAAGGTATGAACTCACTCATCTCCCCAGCTATGGGTTAAATAGTACCACTACTATTCTTCTACAGGGATAGCTTTGGCATTAAATAACCCCAACAAGTGGTATGCCATTAAACAAAGAAACCCAACCATCATTTAAATAAACATTTTTCTTTATCATCTTGATTTTGGTTGCTTTTTATGACAACTTGCCTGGATTTTTATTTCTACAACAGTGAGGAATAATACGTATCAGAAACGACAATGAATTATAATATAACCCCCCCCCCACACACACACACACCGATTATCAATACATTACAACATTGTGTACCTGCCATGTTTGCACAATCACGGACAATATTAATGTGTTTGCTAAGTCTAAATCCAGTGAAACCATTTTTTGTTCTTGCTTTCTGCTATTAACACCTTTTTTTCTTTCTCAGAGTGTTTTGCAAACAGCATACAACTTAATCTCCATTAATCAGGATGTTTATTTCCTAAGATGTCCCGTTAAATGGTGGTGGCGATGGTGGGAAGGAAGCCAGTCTTGCAGAACGTTATTACTAAAGTGAATTTAATCCCCACTGGGTGGCCTTGTAGCTCTGCTTTGCACCAGTTTCATAAAAGCTTATCAGATATCTACAGTAGGGTAGGATGATTTTTCACTTTTTAAAAATATCAAATTGTCATTCTATGCGAAAGTTGTGTGTTAGTATACTAAATACTGATACCAAAAATTAGATCTTGCACCATAGTTTGAGGAAATAGCATAAAAAATCATCTACTAAAATGCACTAAAAATCCTTGTTTTTTAAAGGCTAAATTTTGTGAAAACGAGGGTTTTAGTGCATTTTAGCAGATGATCTTTGATGTCATTTCCTCAAACAATGGTGCAAGTAAAAGATCTCATTTTTGATATCAGTAAATGGTTTCACTGGACTAACACACAACTTTTGCATAAATGGATAATTTCATATTTTTAAAAAGTGAAAAATCGACCTACCCTAATCTACAGTGTGGAGGAAGTTAGCAAGATCCTTCATGCAGTAGTGAATGTGATCCTTATTGGCTGCCCTATACTTATATGTATTTGCTCAACCAAGGTCAATTCTTAAGAGGAGTAGATAATTACCTACCCCTCCGCACGAGTAAGATGTGACACAAAGTTAATCTATTAAGCAGAATTTTACAGGTTTTAATTCAGTTTGCCTTCTCCTAGACTGGTTGCCTAACAAAGGTTAAAGAGCCCAGTTTGCCCTACTATTTACCCATAGCTGGAAGGAGAATATCTGGATTCATACCTTTCCCAAGGGTATTAGTTATTAGTGCTATGTGAAATGCAAACACCCTCATCTAGGATTTGAACTCTGGTCAACGAGTCCATTTCCTATGACTCTAACCAATACACCAAGCCTAACAAACCCAGTTGGCCCAATTATTTACCTATAGTTGGTGAGAGAACAGATGGATTCAGAGGTAATAGTGCAAAATGAAGTGCAAACAGCTTGCAGTAGTGAATGTGATCCTCACTGTGTGCCCTATATTTGTAGGTATTTCCCCAACTTCTCCATCATGAGCAGGATGTGACACAAGGTCAATTTTTAAGTGGAGTAAAACTGAATTCATGCCTTTTTTCAAGGTTTGGTTTGGTTTGTTGGGTTTTACGGCATGTCAACCCTTTGGGTTATTTTATGCTGAATACTTCTATTGGTAATTTGGTATTAAAAAAGTTTAATGCTGACAAAGTTTTGAAATAATTTCATTCTTAATGGATAATACAATTTTGTTTATAAACTCATGTTTTCTATTTAACCCATAGATGGGACCCTAACAGGTACTACCACTCCGGGACAGAGTGGACCAGGAGCAATGGTGATGAAGGGGTGCTCCACATTCTCCAAAACTCCAAAACTGGAACCTCACCATCAGATAGAGTTTAACGTCATTCCCAGGACATGTAGACCCTCAGTTACCGCCTTCTAGCACCCATATGATAAAAAGGGCAATAGGGTTGGGAAAATCATATAGGTGCTAGGGCTTGACATGGCCAGCCGATTGATTGGAGGGGGCCTCTCCGACTGCCCGTCTAGCCTAAGTAAGGGCTTAAGCGGATTGTTGCATGTCATGGACTGCTCATCCACCAAGACTCCATCCTTAAGCATCACGGGTTGCCACCCATAGCCAACAGGTGGCCCCATTGGGGGAGTCTTACCCTTCTGCAGAGGTGCAGTCAGTGCATTCTAACGCCCCAGCCGACTTTTTTCAAGGGCATTAGTGTGAAATGAAATACAAACAGCATCAACCAGGATTTGAACTCGGGTCAGATGATAACTACAATAGTAACCATTACACTAAGTGTGCCTCATGCTTATAGCCTTGTGCCAGACCAAGTGGAACAAAAAAAAAAAAAACAAAGCTGCCTTGTCATGGTGTAGTAGTTAACAAACTAGTCTTGCGGAACATGACTATAAAAGTTTGTTTGCATTCAAAGTAAAGTAAAGTAACAGCTCAGATCAATTTAGCTAAAGACCTTCTTTATTTTTAAATGTTTTTAACAAGAAAAAAAGAAAAAAAAGGAAAAAAGAAAAAAAGGACAACACCTACTTGCAGATATTTGTCATTTCAAAGGAAGTGACTGCAGTGTCAATTGCAGGTTACCGAGAACAAAATGGAGATAGTGTTACATTCAGAAAATGAAAACATACAATTACGTACACTTGAATGGTAAGGAATGCATAAACAACATGTACTTGACAAAAATATTTAACAAGACAGATGAGGACAACAGTCTGAAAAATCTAAATAATTTAAATCAGCAAGCCTCATCTAAAAAATTCAGACAGATAAGACAGAATCATTTTATCATTATCATGAGATCATGCTAACAGCATGGATTCTCATGACTCTCTTGCCACCCATCCCTATTAGCCATCACCCCTGGCAGGTCTTCTGCACAGCATCCAGAATCCGCACAGAGCTGATTGAAATAAGTTTTAGCTGGCATGTCTATGTGTAGGTGTCCCCAGAAGAATATCACTTATGAGCTTGTCCTTGTGTTTCCAGCAGTGTCCAGTATGTATAGTTTGTCTTACTTGGATGGTTTGTGCGATTGGAGGTAAGTGGCTGCACGGGTGCTGTCTTGTGAGGTGCTGTTTTGTGAGATGCTGTTTCCAAGATCTGTTCACAACAGCATGTAACGTATATACTTGCGAATATTGATATATAGATAATAGTATGTACATTCCTCTTTCTTGGGAATTGTCACATTTGGGTTCCACTTGGACACAAGTGCATGGGAACCTGTGCAATCATGGTAAAAAAATATAAGACGTGTTGAAGAAGAGAATGAACATAGGGTCAATATTTGAAAGGAAATATAACTTGTCAACAAGATATTTATATAACACGAGACGAGAGATGTAGTTACAAGATGTACCTATTTACCAAGTTAATAACAGGATGAAAATTGCAAAACAAGATGTTTTATTTGTCAATGTTCAAATATTTTGGATGTTAGTGAATTCTAAGTGCCTCAGTGCTATAAACTCTGGCGCTCACGAGTCAGCTTTATAAAAACTAATTCTACTTATACTGTCTAAATCTCAGATGTTAATAAAATTGATTTTAACTCTTTAAGTTTTTAAGGGCCATTCTTTGGCCTTAAAGCAGAGGTGCTTATCCAGTGGAATTGGATCCTTGATAAAGAGTCCCTCGATAATAAATCCTTTGATTACTCTAGTAAAGTGTTCTCAGTTACTGGTATAGAGTCCTTTGATAATGAATCCTTTGGTTACTCTAGTAATCATATAAGTCCGTTCTCAGTGAGCGCAATTGTAATTATGTCCAATGTGGGGGCTTTAAGTATTCTATCAGCCACGCAGTATTGCTAGAGATTGGTTACAAGAATAACTCACATGACCTTTGCTAGTCTATAAATCCAGGTGGGGAATTAGAGCACACCTTATATCACAATAATTCCAACACTCTTTGCCCACCAAATTTCCCCCATAGCTGTACCAAATTTTCTTGGTATTAATTCCATTCAATTGGATCTGTATTGCAAAAGGATCAAGTACCAGCCTCAGGGTTGGTTCACATACAAAACAAAAGATGGCAGGGGTGTTCACATAGGGATTTTTCAGTGTAAACAAGTGACATGTGTGAGAGCTGCTGTCAGTGACTTACAGTAGGATTGTAGTGGTGTGAATACCTTAAAGTAGACAAAAAGTTAAACATAGGGTCATTTTATGCCAAGAACTTAGGAGATCACATTCATGTGTATTTACCAAACTCCTCCGCATGAGCAGTATGTGACACAAGGTCAATTTTTAAAGTTTAACAGGTTTGAATTCAGAGGTTTCCTTCTCCTAGACTGTTTGCCATACCAAAGTTAAAGAACCCAATCTGCCCTACTATTTACCCATAGTTGGATGGAGAATAATTGGATTCATAGCTTTCCTAATGATATTAGTGCTATGTGAAATGTAAACAACCATGTCCAGGATGTCTATTTTCTATGATGATAACCATTGCACCACAAATACCTTTTAGGATATTACATTCATTTTACATTTATATTAATATTTTTTGTGTAATTGTTTCTTAAGAGTTTTTTGTTTTTTTGCACAATTTTTTTGTGTGATAAGTGGACATACAGCTACTTTCTCGTGGGGTGTTGCTTCCACAACTTGTTTAAAATTACATACTGCATTCTTGAGCAGTTCCCAACAAGCTTATTCTCTAGGTGCTATGTTAGTATCCAAGTGGTGCAGTCGTACAGTAGCAACAATACAACTATGGCTTGGAAGAAAACTCTTTTCACTTAAAGGGTGGGGGGAGTCAATATTTGCTCATTTTAATAAAATTCCATAATTTTTAAATAAAACTCAGTAACTACCTTTATTCAACATGAAATATTTTTAATTAAATATTTATCTAATCTATTTTTTAAAAATAAAGTAAGTTTAATAATCACGTTAAATAAGACATTTTCCAAATTTATATATATTCCTTTTCTTTTTTTTTTTTTTTTTTTTTTTTTTTACTAACGATTGTTCTCATTTATTTTACATCAGACTACGGTAGAGTATTTGGCTAGAGTTTCGCAAATAAGTTAATTTGAAATAATTCTCTGATTTAGATTATTAAGAATTCCTAATAATTATATGGTTCAAGTAATTATTTCTATTTAATGATAGTCATTTGTTTGCACAGTTACAGGGTTTCAAGTAACTAATAATAATGAACATTAGTAAACAATTATAGCTTCAAGTAACTATTCTTGATACAAACAATTTAGTGATATGGTTTCAAGTATTCTTATCTAATACAAATAATTCTTAAACAAATCTATTTGACCCATAGATGGGACCTGAACAGGTAAGACCACTTCATGGCACAGTGGACCTGGGAGTAATGGCAATGAAGCAGTACTTCATTCTTGCAAGAATTGGAGCCTCACATACAGATGCAGTTTAATATCATATCAAAAACACACCTTTTTTTTGGGGGGGGGGCTTACACCTCTGCAGGGGATACAGTTAGCGTATTTTAAGCCATGCCAATAGAGCTGTTGGTGGTTTTTCTATCAGTTCACACAAAGAACATGGGTCAAAACACAAAAAATATATCCATCCAGCTATGGGTAAATAATAGGGCAGATTTAGCTCTTTAACCTTAGTTAGGCAACCAGTCTAGGAGAAACCTATTAAACTGTGCTTAAAAATTGACCTTGAGTCACATCCTACAAAATAAGACTGAGATATAACACCAGTAATTTCAGACAATTAAAATACAGCCTTCAGGCACGTGGACTAATGGTCAGAGTTGTAGGAAATGGACTCGTCAACCCGAGCTCAATTCCTGAATGAAGCTGTTGGCATTTCACATGGCGCTAATACCCTTGGGAAAGGTAATGAATCCAATTCTCCCTCCAGCTAAGGGTAAGGGCTCTTTAACCATGGCTAGGTAACCAGTCTAGGAGAAGGAAAACTCTGAATTCAAACCTGTTAAACTCCGCTTAAGAAATTGACCTTGTGTCGCATCCTGCTCGTGTGGAGGGGTTGGTAAATATATATATATATAGCTTTCATTCTCATTTGCGACATCTTGCTCGCAAACATGCAAAGGTTAATGAAAAAAAATCGGCTCTAAATCCTTGTCTGTCATATTCAATAAAATATGCCTTCAAGAAAATTTGCTGCCTAGATACACACGCTATATGTATATATATTATTAATGATGACAGACACGGATTTTGAGTTGAGTATTTTATTAGCCTTTTCATGTTCGTGAGCGAGATGTTGCAATTGAGGATGAAGGCTGTTTAGTAATGGTTCAAAATCTCCGATTACTAAACAGCATTCATCCTCATTTGCGACATCTTGCCTGAAAACATGAAAAGCCTAATATAGAACTTAACTCTAACTCCTTGTCTGTCATCTTTAATAAAATATGCCTACAAGAAAATCTGCTGCCTAAATATGCACACACACACTATATATATATATATATATATATATATTATATATATGTGTGTGTGTGTGTATGTGTGTAAGTTGAAAATGAAAGCGAATTCGACAGTATGTTGAAATGAAAAATAAAGGAAAGAAAATGCTGAACGGATAAAATAGATTTTATTTTTATATTGTTTTACTGACATGTGTTTTGGCCAGGAGTTTATCCATGTACATATGTATTTTATCTATTATTATTTTAAATACAAAATAAAATAACAATAACAAAAATAATACTAAATTTTTCTTTTAGTTTTTATTATTATTATTATTATTTCATTTTGTATTTAAAAGAATAATAGATAGAGTGCATATTTACATGGATAAAATCCTGGCCGAAACATATGTCAGTAAAACAAAATAAAAATAAAATCTATTTTATCCGTTCAGCATTTTCTTTCCATTATTTTTCATTTCAACATATATATATATATATATATGGGAGATTATGTGCTTAATTAAAGTCATACCTAATTTGTTAATTAATTAATTATAATTAAACGAATTAGGTGTGCATATCGGTTTAAATGTAAAGCGTAAACAAATCGAGAAAAAGTCGATCTCTGTATGTACATTTCAGCCTATTAGGCCTCATCAGCAGAGCTATAAACAGGGCAGTGCTTTGTGTGTGATTTGAACACTGGCTGACAGGCGGGGACTCTAACCATTACACTAGCTGGCTTCCCCAGAATTTCTTGTTTATTTTAAACTGATGTGTATATCGCACTTTTTGGGTAACTTATGGCACGACAGTATTGTCAGCTATCGCCATTTCAAACACATTGTTTGTTCACTTCATACTGTCGTGCCATAAGTCAGATGTTTGATTTGGTTGGGTTGGTTGGGTTTTACGGCATGTCAACCCCATTTGGTCATTTTATGCCAAATACTTCAAATGGTAAAAAAAAAAGTTTAATGCTGACAAAGTTTTGAAATAATTTCATTTTTAATGGATAATACAATTTTGTTGATAAACTCATGTTTTCTATTTAACCCATAGATGGGACCCTAACAGGTACTACCACTCCGGGTCAGAGTGGACCAGGGAGCAATGGTGATGAAGGGGTGCTCCACATTCCCCAAACCTCCAAAACTGGAACCTCACCATCAGATAGAGTTTAATGTCATTCCCAGGACATGTAGACCCTCAGTCACTGCCTTCTAGCACCCATATGATAAAAAGGGGTTGGGGGCTTGCCATAAGGGCAATAGGGTTGGGGCAATCATATAGGTGCTAGGGCTTGACATGACCAGCCGATTGTTCGAAGGGGGCCTCTTTGACCGCCCGTCTAGCCTAAGTAAGGGTCTAAGTGGAGTGTTGCATGTCATTGACTGCTTATCCACCAAGACTCCATCCTTAAGCATCACGGGTCGCCACCCACGGCCAACAGGTGGCCCCATTCTTACCCCTCTACAGAGGTGCAGTTGGTGCATTCTAACGCGCAGCCGACAGGGCAGGAAGTAAGCAGAATGTAAAGTAAGACTATCAACTATTATCATCTAATATATCTAACTATCTGTCTATCTCTCTTTCTATTATATACCCAACGTATGATGTGGGTATATGAGTATTTAAACACTATAAACCAATTCCAAACAAGAATTTGTTATTTTTGGGTGAGAAGCAGACTTACTTCAGATCTTGATATTTTCTCTGTGAATTTTTGTTGATATTTGATGGAGGGCAGTTGTTTGTGTTGTCGATGGATGAAATTTTGCTTGCTTAAGTGGCATGTGAGGCATCTGGAATATTGTAGCAGTTGTCATTCCAATATATGTTTTATCTTATTTTATTTTTATTGTCGGAGATACAATCTCCCATTGGAGATGTAAACAACATTCATCTTTTGTAGCAAGTTTGTATGTACAGTGTACAGCAGAAATACCTTCCACATTTTAACTGGTCACTTGTGTGATGCAAATGAACTTAGGCAAGTTGTAATGGTAGCTCCATCAAGCTTACAATTTTTTTTTCTACAGATATGTACAGGGTGTGGCAGAAATACCTTCCACATTTTAACCGGTCACTTGTGTGATACAAGTGAACTTAGGCAAGTTGTAATGGTAGCTCCATCAAGCTTACAATTTTTTTTCTACAGATATGTACAGGGTGTGGCAGAAATACCTTCCACATTTTAACCGGTCACTTGTGTGATGCAAGTGAACTTAGGCAAGTTGTAATGGTAGCTCCATCAAGCTTACAATTTTTTTTTCTACAGATATGTACAGGGTGTAGCAGAAATACCTTCCACATTTTAACTGGTCACTTGTGTGATGCAAGTGAACTTAGGCAAGTTGTAATGGTAGCTCCATCTAGCTAATAGCTTACAATTTCTTTTTTTTAAAAATTTCTTTTTTACTGATATGGTCTGTCTGTGTCGTATCTCGGGTGTAATACCTTGTGCATTGTCATAAGTTTCTTTGTCTTTTGCTCCATTATTATTATTATTATTATTATACAAGTTTTTCACTCTAGCGATAGCTGATGGTCTTTCACAGGAATCTAAGTGACAGCAAGTCTTCTTGGGTCTCCAGGACTCATCTGAGTATTCTAACTGAACTTAACAATGCTGTTGTCGGGATGGTCTCAATTCTTCCTCTGATTTCAAATTACCCCAGTCTTTTTTCCAAACCATTGTGGACTGGTGCACACTATGCATTTGCAGTTCAAATGCTTTTCTTTTTGTTTTTTTAAAGACTGGTGAATTGCTACACAGAAAGCTTTTCATACTCATTTCATGTTGCATCAGGATGATCCTGTTCTGGTTAGAAAATCGATTTTCAACCTTGGATTGAAAATTTCAGAAGAGAGGCCCCATCTGAAGGGTGTAATTTTAAAAATGAAATGAGCAAAAACTGTAGGTGTTTATTTAAACAACAGTGAAATAATTTTTTTTAACATGTTATCTTAGATTTAGAATTAAATAACCCATGAAGGAACTACAAAGTTCCAGGTTTGATACTGGCCCTTGCCTACTCAGCATATGAGTACCACAGGGATCTGTGTGGTAAAGTGAGGAACTGATGGTAGGTATGGCGCCCCACCTCAGACGTCGAAATAATCTCTTTGGTCTCCTTTGCTGTCTGGCTGATACCGACTTTAGGCCACCCCGATGATCTATGTATGACCTTCTATATGTTTAAGTTTTATTAAATATTTTTTCAGCATGTGTAGAAATTGTTATGATTCTTTTTAAAATGATAGAATGAATTGGATCATTCAATTAAGATTATTGCCAATTCATTTAACGTAATTAGTTTCTAATTGAGAAAATAAATACATTTTTATTATGGCTCTCCTTCATCCAGAAAAAAAAAATGTTTAATAAATAAATCAAATAAGGACAACTCAACAATATAATATAATTAATCATTTACAGTGCCTAGTTTGGCACAAGGCCAGAGTATAGGGCACCCTGTGAGAATAAAAGCCACTAACAATGAATACATTTTTATTATGGCTTTCCTTCATCCAGAAAAAAAAATGTTTAATAAATAAATCAAATAAGGACAACTCAACAATATAATATAATTAATCATTTACAGTGCCTAGTTTGGCACAAGGCCAGAGTATAGGGCACCCTGTGAGAATAAAAGCCACTAACAATGAATACATTTTTATTATGGCTTTCCTTCATCCAGAAAAAAAAATGTTTAATAAATAAATCAAATAAGGACAACTCAACAATATAATATAATTAATCATTTATAGAGCCTAGTTTGGCACAAGGCCAGAGTATAGAGCACCCTGATGGAAATGCAAACAACTTTGTCCAGGAGTAGAACTCGGTTCACCATGTCCATTTCATACAATATGTATACAATGATGCTGATAGCTTTTTGATTTAGTGTGTTTGCTTTGAATGAGTCTTTGGGAAAATTTATGGGTTCCAACTAAAGTTTCTTAATAAATTGTAGGGTTTTTATTTATGATCTGGGGAAACAACTAAAGCCGTCTAACCTTGTAACCTATCCTGTGTAATTCATTTCTAAGAAACTTACAGTTAGCTTGAAATAGTGAGGGAAGAAAAAAGAAAAACACTGGGACACATGGATATGATTTTAATGTGTCTTTTTAGATTTTTGTGCATCAGGGATGCAGGATGCATACCTATCAGCATTTCTGGGTATATGGAGATCAAATTCTGTTTAGTAATTCATTTCATAGTTCCAAAAAATGAACTCTTAAATTCTTCTTTTAAGAATTTTTTCTGAAATCTTCCTAATTAATTTTAAAATTGCTTAGATTGGCAAGAATACTTAGAAAAGTCCTGGAAAGTGAAAATCATCAGTCAGAGTTGGCATGAAAAACTTGTAAAGAATAGAAAAATAATAAAAAATGTAGCTAGAACATTTCAAAGTCTTTTTGCTTTAATAAAGTTTGGTTTGGTTTATTTTATGGCATATCAACCTCAGTGGGTTATTTAAAATCCGACAAATTTTGAAATAAATTCATTCTTAAGTGGATACTCAATTCTTTTATAAACACATTTTTCTATTTAACCCATAGATGGGACCCTAACAGGTACTACCACTCCGGTTAGAGTTGACCAGAGAGCAATGGTGATAAAGGGGTGCTCCACATTCCCGACCTCCAGAACTGGAACCTCACCATCAGATAGAGTTTGTCATTCCAGCACCCATATGATAAAAAGGGTTGGAGCTTGCCATAAGAGCAATAGATTTGGGGCAATCATAAAGGTGCTAGGGCTTGGCGTGACCAGCTGATTGATCGGAAGGGGCCTCTCCAATCACCCGTCTAAAGGCCTAAGTGGAGCGTTGCATGTCATGGACTGCTCAGCCACCTGGGTTCAATCCTTAAGCATCCCGGGTTGCCACCCACTACCAACAGGTGGCGCCATTGGTGGAGTCTTACCTCTCTGCAGAGGTGTAGTTGTATTCTTACGCCCCAGCCGATGGGGCGAGCTTCAATAAAGAGTAATAGCCAAACTAATAAGATCTGACATCTAACCTACAAGACGAAACTGCTCACAGGGTAAAAGAAAAGAACTTGATATAATATGATTATTTCATCATTATAACCAATAAGCGTTGGACAAGTCAAGGTTAACAAAAAAGAAAAAGCTAACAAGAAAACATAACAGATCTGTCACAAATTATGTTTTTATCACTTTTAAGGGCTATATAAAAAATACAACAAAAGGGTTTGAAGAGGATTCTTAAAGAATTTTTTCTCTCTCTCTCTTTTTTTTTTTTTTTTTTTTTTTTTTACAAGTCTTTCAAAAAGAACATTAAAATTAGCGCCAGAGTGGAAAGTAGAAAGAAATCTTCATTAGAAAAGACAGCCAATTTCAAGACTCTCAGACTCTAAAGCAGGGTTGCTCAATGGAAGCCATGAAATGTTTTTTTTTTTTTATTTGGGGAGGGATGGATCACAAAACCAAATTTGAAAAGTGGGAGCTAAAAGAGGCCAAGAGAGGGCTGCAGAAAATTTAGGAAACGCAAAATATATATATGGAGTATTTTGTAATTAATAATTATTATGTAAAATAAGATGTTAAGGATATTCAGTTAAAATGTTAAATAAATCTAAGCCATTTAAATATTGGGTTGAATATTGGGTTGCCATGGCCAAAAAAATGTTGAGAAATATTGCTCTAAAGGAAGATTCAAATGAGATTTGATAAAACTTCCACATTTCTCGCAAAACTGTTTTAACTTTCATAGTGGCTACCTTTTTTACCTTTTGGTAGGTCGTAGATAAGGGGTAGAAAAAAATCCAAAAAACTTGCTCTCAAAACAAACCCAAACTAAACACGTTCAAAAACCATTACTTGATAAATATCAAACTATCTTTTTGGTACAAATAATGTTCAATATATTTGAAATAATAATAGGAAAAATTGTTGTCATAGACGCAGTGCCACATTGGGATATTGATCTTGCTAGGAAAAAAATCAGAAATCCTTAATAACTTAAAATTTGTTGGTTTAAGACGTTTTTAATAGCATTTTTGGAATCCTTGGGCAAAATGCTTTTATAAACCAATTCTTAGGATTAGGGAAGCTCTAGAACTCATTTTACAAACAAAAATAGATTACAAAAAGTCGCCATTTTTCACGACCCCCACCCCTCAAATTTGGAGAGCTAAAAACCGACATAACTCTGCTAATTTCTGGAACTGGAAGCTCAAATTTTGGAGATTGGCTAACTTTATCAGAAAAATTGAAGGGGCTGGGTGACATGGCCTGGATGATTTGACATGGAATTAACCAAATACTAAAAGAGACAGTTAGAAAAAGACCCAGGTGTGAATGTGGACCCTGAATTAAAATTTTCCAAACACATAGAAATACAAATAAAGCAAACAAGATATTAGGATTAATAAGAAGGTCATATGAATACATTGATAAAGAAATGTTGAAAAATGTATTCATTGCATTGGAGAGACCTCATTTGGAATTTGCTAATGTGGTCTGAAGTCCAAGACTAATCAAGGGCATAAAACTCATTGAGGGAGTTCAGAAGGAGAGCTACTAAAGTAATGAATGATTTAAAAAACCTTTCATATGAAGAAAGATTTAGGAAGATTGACTTACCAAGTTTTGTTTATCAACGAAGAGGAGATATGATTGAAGTCTATAAATATACCCATGGATTCTATGCAACAAACTTTGATCTACTAAACATTGCTCAAAATATCAATACCAGGAGTCATAAATTAAAACACTTAAAAAATTTTGCAAAGCAAATGCAAGACAAAATTATTTTAGTAACAGAGTGGTGAATACATGGAATAAACTACCATCATCAATAGTGAATGTCCCATCTCTAAACTCCTTCAAGGCAATGTTAGATAATCTGGGGAAAGATTATAAATATTCTGTGGAATTAAAATGAATATTTATAAGGAACAGCTGACAGGCCTCAGACCTAATATACTAGCTGAAAAGATATTATTATTATTATTATTATAATTATTGACTCCTTTTGAGTTTTCACATCAGTGTTAGCTGATGGTCTTTCACTGGAGTTTGAGTGACAGCAAGTCTCTACAGGTCTCCAGGACTCTTCTGAGTATTCTGGCAGATTGCAGCATATACTAGCGTAAAAAGATATTATTATTACTATTAAATCTTTAGTTTAGTGTCATTACCCAGGATATCCTCGCCCTGTCGGCCGGGGCGTTAGAATGCACAGACTGCACCTCTGCTGAGTGGTAAGACTCCCCCAATGGGGCCACCTGTTGGCCGTGGGTGGCGACCCATGATGCTTAAGGATAGAGCCCAGGTGGATGAGCAGTTCATGACTTGTAATACTCCACTTTGGCCCTATCTTGGGCTAGACGGGCAGTCGGAGAGGCCCCCTCAGATCAAACGGCTGGTCAAGTCAAGCCCGAGCACCTATAGGATTGCCCCCCCTTTTTAACATATGGGTGCTAGAATGCGGTGACTAAGGGTCTACATGTCCTGGGAATGACGTTAAACTCTATCTGATGGTGAGGTTCCAGTTTTGGAGGTTTGGGGAATGTGGAGCACCCCTTCATCACCATTACTCCCTGGTCCACTCTGACCCGGAGTGGTAGTACCTGTTAGGGTCCCATCTATGGGTTAAATAGAAAACATGAGTTTATAAACAAAATTGTATTATCCATTAAAAATGAAATTATTTCAAAACTTTGTCAGCATTAAACATTTTTTTTACCAATAGAAGTATTCGGCATAAAATGACCCAAGGGGTTGACATGCCGTAAAACCCAACCAACCAAAACCAGGACATTCCCTTTAGGGTATGCAGTCAGAATATTATAATTAATGAGTTTAAGATGGTTGCATTGGTCATGTTGATGAGTTGAAAATCCAGGTTCATTGTTTGACTGACATTCTTCAAAATCAGATTTTATTACATGTGAACCCTTGTGATACGTTTTGTTTTATTCATCCTTATTGGGCATTCATTTTTTTTCAACTCCTTTTTTAATCTATTTAACCTATAGATGGGGCCCTAACATGTCCTACCACTCCAGGTTAAAATGGAGTTGGGAGTAATGGCAATGAAGGGGTACTCCACCTTCCTCTCAAAGCTCCAGAATTGGAATCTCATTACTAGATGCAGTTTATCATACTCAAGACAGTCGTTAAAATTGATTAAATAGAAACAGAAAGACGAGAAGAAAGAAACAGAAGAGAGAATAAGTTGAAACTGAAAAAGAGAGAATGAAAATGAACAGAGAGAGAGAGAGAGAGAGAGAGAGAGAGAGAGAGAGACTGAGTGGTTTCCCCTTGCTATGGCAATATCCAGATCAAACAAGTTTTTAAGGATAAGTTCTTACTTACTGTAACACCTTCTGTATTTTGGTCTACATCCTCTGCATCTTTTGGAGGATGTGTGAAGTGATGAATTCTTTTGTCTTAAATTAACTTGTTTGTTTCATTTATAAACATTTTCTGAAAAAAAAAAAGAAAAGAAAAAGCCATTCAAAAACTAAGAAATAAGAAAAAACAAGCAAATATAAAACAAATAGTGTGTTGTTATTTGTCAAACTTTGTTTAATTTGGTTCAAAGGCCTTGAGATAATTTACAGCAGTGGTTCTCAACCAGGGGCCATATGACCCCATCCCAGACCATATAACATTTTGGGGTTGAGATCTAGGTAAGCAAAAACATCTAATCATAAGAATACAATAGGATTTTTAAACATCAAATGGCTAGTGGGGGGGGGGGTCTACCATAGTAAAATAGGAATCAAAGGGAGCCATAGGTAAAAAAAGGTTGAGAACCACTGGTTTATAGTACCTGATTTTTATTAAGTGGTTACCTATTTTATAGCTGAACAGGCTCATTGCTGCTTAACTTGGGTGACCTGGTATGAACTGGTGTTTTTAGTGTGTTACTAAATTCAATAAGAATTTTGCTTTTTACTTTTCTTTAATATTTTTCATAGTACCAAGGGGGCTAGTTCAGATCAGTCAGTAGAACATCCACCAACGAACTACAAGGTTCCAGGTTCAATACCAGCCCTTGCAAACTCAGCATATGAGTAGCATAGCTCAGATCTATGCGTGAAAGTGGAGAGCTGATGGTAGATGTTGTGCTCCACTTCAGATGAAAAAAAAAATTCTCACTGGTCTAGCACAAGGGAAAAGGGTATTGATTCCCTCACTGTCCAGCTGATACCGACAATAAGACACCCTGCTGACTTTACTTTACAACCATCTATTTTCCATAATAGTTGTTACATTTACCGCATTACATTTAGGAACAAATGTAGATATTTACCGAACCCATTCACCATTGGTAGAATATGACACAAGTTTGCAAGTATGGGGCATCCAGTGAGGATTGTGTTGGGAATTTATTAACTTAATCCCACAGAAAAAGAGACATGCCTTTTTCTCTCTGGCAAGCACAGTTATTCATTGAGACATATTCCAATTGAGATACCTTCCATTGGATTAACGAGGCAACACATTAGGACTGCTTTTCATAACATGAGGTGTTTAATTTATTTAAAAACAATAACTGAAAACAAAAGGTCAAAAGGGCAAGTAACTCACCCGTACAAAAAAATGGATTAGGGCAGATAACTTCTGATCCCACAATTATTAAAGTCTGTTAGTAATAATTAGTACTGACTAAAGTGAATTTCAACAGATCGAACTCACAATTCAATAATAATGAATCTGTGAGACTATCTTGCTAACCATTACACCATGATAAGCTTTCTCTATCAGCCATTGCTCCTGGAAAGTCCTCTGCACAACACCCAGTATCCGTGCAGAGCTGATCGATGTAGATTTTTAGTAGTCGGCCTCTACTGGTGTGTCTATATGTAGATGTCCACAGGAAAATGTCATTTATAAGTTCGTCCTTGCTTCTCCAGTAGTGTCCAGCATGTCTTGTTCATCTTACTTGGATGGTTTATGTGATTGGAGGTAAGTGGCTGTACAGTTACTGTTTTGTGGGATGCTGCTTCCAAGATTTGTTCAAGACAGCATGTACCGTATATACTTGCGAATAGGTCACACCCCTAATTTGTGGTTGTCAAAGTGAATATTTGTGGTTGACCCGCAGATAGGTTGCATTATAATCTGGTGAGTTACATGACCTATTCTAGCAGAAAACTTATCAAATATTCCCTCCCACTTTTTTTTTCAAGACTTTGTTTACAAATATTTGATCTAGAACACTTTGCCATAGTGCAAACATATAGAAATAAGGGTTACATTTCTAAATACAATAATTGTAAATGGGCCTGGGTAAAAAAGCTTAATAGTCAACTCAATAATAAAAAAAACAATAATTATCTACTCAACAGTTACAAAAAGTATAGAAGATTTTAGAAAAAATGTTTAATCATTTAGGCATAAGTATAGTTAACTTCATCAGGACTGAATCCTAAAAATTCTTCATATTCTTATTGTATGCATTTCGCGTCATTCCAATCAGTGATCATTGCAAACTTAATTATAAGTAAAAATCAACGTAGAACTGTTTTACATTTATCTCAAATAGATAGGTTGCACCATTGACTTGGTCGGAATTTTTTGGTTATAAAATGCAACCTATCTGAGAATATAAATGGTAGCATCCTTATGTAGTTCCCATGTAGCTTTTAGTAACATAAAATTTGTGAATTCAAATAAATAGTTTATTTATTTAATTTGGTAGGCTATCAACCGAAAAATAGTTGAATTTTCCCAAATAATAGTTGAATGCAGCTCATAAAATTCAATTTGATCTTAATTTCATTCAACTGTAAAGTTTCTTTATTGAATATTTTATTGCAGCAATAAAAAATATTTTTATTACACTTTCTTTTCCTATTTTCAAATTGAATATTAAACTTTGGTAATTACTAAGTTCTGGGCAGTCGTTATTTAACAGGTTCCCCTCAGACGACTGTGACACATGAGAAGCTTAATAAGGGCATCAATTTGTATAAGTATGGGTAGGCCTGAAAAATATGACTGTTTACCTCTACCTGTGTTACAAGGGTCCACGCTTGCCTTGTACTTATCTCATTAATTTTTGCTACCTGATGTCTAACGACAAGAATACAGCTAAAGTAGAAAAATAGATACATTTTAATTCTAGCCCACTTTGTAGTAACAGATACAATAATCTTCAGTTTAATTTTTCATTAGTTTCTCTTTCATCTTTTTTTTTTTGGGGGGGGGCTTATTTAAATTTAGTAAAACTAGTAATGATTTCTTAGATGAAGTATTATGATTAATTATTATTAATTTTAAACTAGTTTCTCTTTAAAAAGGTATATATGATATGAAGAAAATAAAGGTATAAAGAAAGAATATGATATCTATTAATAATGGAGATTCTCTTCCGTTTTTTGTCTGTAACAAAAACTATGCCACTCCTTACGTCACATTACACAAAATTGTCATAACATAGATTAAATACACTCAAAATTTGAACATGTTACATTAGACAGTCCTCATTGTTTTTTAAAACAAGTTTTAATAAAGACATGACTGGTATTATATATCTATATATAATTTGTTTTATTTTAATACATATTTAAAGTTTACATTTCAAATTGTTTTATTTTTTAATCCTTTAATGAATTTGATGATTTTACTTACTTAGGGTACAAACTAACTGACATTGAATTTTTTACTCCCAGCCCTCAGGCAATATATTTCAAAAATCTATTTTTACATCGCCCGGAGGTCGTTTTTTATTTTGCTAGTGAAGAAAATAAAGGTATAAAAGAATATGAAAAAATAAAGGTATAAAAGAATATAACATGAAGAAAATAAAGGTATAAAGAAAGAATATGATATAAAGAAAATAAGGGTATAAAAGAAAGAATATAATATGAAGAAAAGGGTATAAATAAAGAATATATGAAGAAAATAAGATATAAAAAAATTGTCCAGATCAAACAGTTTTTCAAGGACAAGGGATGAGAATTAAGTTGGAAGTTTTTTTGTTATTTCCAACTCACAATGCTTATTTATTTGACCCTCAATGTTAAAGAAAAAAATAAAAATAAACATTGTAACAAAAGGGCAACAAAAATAAGATAAAAGATAAACTAGTCTGAAATAAATAAAAAAGACAGTCCACTCACTTGCCAATTGTTTTTACTTTTATTTATCTAAAACTTATAGAATATATTCTACTCTGCAAACTAACACCCACTAATCAGATAAATATTTGGAAATTGCAATAGAATAAAATTCATAAAAAAAAACAGGTAGTTGGAGATTATATGGGCTCCCTTACCCCACTTTGGAGGTGAAGAGGACAAGGTGGGTGGTTAACAACATATCAAAGGGAAGGTGATCTTGAAAAGTCGATGACCAGCTAAGAAGAAATGGTATCTCAATGAATAATCACTACTCCATCCCTCCTCCCAAGAACAATTATGGCAATGAACAGTTTAAAAAGAACGGAAGCTGTGGAGAGTCCTAATCATTTATGTCTGGACAGGACATAGCACACACACACACACACACACACACACACACACAGACAGACAGACAGACAGAGAGAGAGAGAGAGAGAGAGAGAGAGAGAAGAGAGAGAGAGAGAGAGAGAGAAATATGGTCACATAATTTAATTGTAGCTTTTTTGTCTTTCATAAAATTTCAGAATTAATGTGTCCATTATTTTAAAGAACTGCAATGTTTGAATTATGCTAATATCTAATTTCTGATGCAAGAGGGATGCCAAAGGAATTTCAATTGCAAATTCTAGACAGCTAGAAGATAAGATAACCAGGGAAGCATTATATATATAAGTGAGAAAAATGGAAATGAATCTGACAATTAGGTTGAAAGATAAATGGAAAGAAAATGTATGGATAAAAATTTATTTATTGAAATATTTTGTGTACAAGATAGATAGATAGACAAAGCATATACCACACGCATAATGTGTATTTTGGCAGCAAGTTATTATTTAAGCAGGTTTTAGTGAAGATCAAGACCACAGAATATTTCTTCTTTATGATTTTCAAGTGTAGACATTCAAGTCTTCTTGTTTTCTGTATAAAAGGATCCAGATGGTAGAGAAAGTGTCTCATTTTTTACCCAAGCACTTTCAACCATGTCACTGGTTATCTTCAGGAGGATCATTGGTTGTAGTGATATATAAGCAAAGGTGTCTTGGGTATGATGCTAAACTATATCTACTGGTAAGGTTCTAATTCTGGATCTCTGGGGGAGTGTAGAGTGCCCCTTCATTGCCATTACTCTCAGGTCCACTCTGACACAGACTGGTAATACCTGTTAGGGTCCCATCTATGGGTACAAAGCCATAAATATGAACTACTTAGTGAGGTATGGGCCCTTTAGTGAAGATCAAACTCATTAGTTAATAATAATAGACATTTAAGACTAGCTTATTAACCATCACATAATAATAATGGGCCCATTCCAACCTTCAATTACTGAAGTTAGCCCTGTTGGCTGAGGCTGTAGAATATGCCAATTGAACCTGTGCTGAAGGGTACAATCCCCACAATGGGGCTACCTGTTGGTTGTGGGTGGCGACCTGTGATGCTTAAGGACGGAATCTGGGTAGGCTGAGCAGACAGATGGTCGTAGAAGCCCCTTCTGATTAATTGGCTGATCATGACAAGCCCTAGCAGCTATATGATTGTCCCTTTTTTATCATATATATGTTATAAGGCGATGGCTGACAGCCTTAGTGTCCTGGGCATGACGCTAAAGTCTATTTAGTGAAGACCTAATTCTGGATCTCTGGAGAGTGTCGAGTACTCCTTCATTGCCATTACTCCCAAGTCCACTCTGACCCAGATTGGTAGTACTTGTTAGGGTCCCATCTATGGGTTCAGAGCCATAAATATGAGCTACTTAACAAGGATCAAACTCATTACTCAACAGATAGAGCATTTATATTTGAGTTAAGATAGTGTAGATATGGAGTCAACACCTGGTTACTGACAGTTTTGCGCCTATGTGATTATCAGACCTTAACTCATATATATATATATATATATATATATATACACACACACACACACACACATACATTATCATATATACACATTATATCTTATATATATATATATATATATATATATACATACAAGATTCTCATGTACAGTCAGCTTGACAGTGGTCAAAGAAACGTGGGTCGACCATTGCTCAGGTTTAAGGACAAGTTGAAAAGTAACCTCTCAGCTGCAAATATAGATCACGCTACTTTTGAGAGCACAGCACCCAATCATAAAACGTGGAGGACTTTGTGTTACAATAGAATCAAGAATTTTGCAGCATCGGAGGTCACCAAGCTGCGTCAAGCTAGAGAAAGGACTAGAGCATTGGCTAGTGTCCCAGCAATACATTCTAATAATCCACACTCTTGTTCCATCTGTGGACTTCTTTGCAAATCATTGGCAGGGCTGAAATGTCACCTGCGATTAACACACAAGGTTAAATGAAAGACGTTGTCGGAACGTCATATGTTGATATCGACGGGAGAGTCCATCATACACATTAAAAATATTCCAAGGACTAGCTTCACAGCAAAAACACCTAAATACTGAATCGGAAATATTCAGAGATTGTCCACACAGAAAAAAATATTTATTAAAATCTTGGACTGAAAAGGTAACACAAAATCAACCCATAATTTAAGACTAGTTTACCAACCATCACAACATTACAATTCTTTTTCTTAACAATTACACACGTTAATTCTTTTCTTCATTTCTAAAATTTATTCACTCCAAGAATTTTGAAAATGAACATTTACACTGATTAAAAAGCCATTAATCTGATATCAACATATTTTTCTTAACTACAGCATCGCTAAAAAGATCTTTATCTTCCTCTTGGCAGTAAAAGAAATTAAAAATCACTGGGAAAATAATTAAGATACCATATTGACTTGTATATTTGATATGGATTCAGTCAGATGAGTTTCCTCATGCTTGTTGTTTTTATCAAAACAATTTTGCAGCTGTACTTTTGTCGTTGTTGTCTTAATCCCATTTCTGCCCCTCTACAATCTTATATTCTTTCTAAATTTCACAGATAAAATGTAACTATTATACATTGTCTGCATAGGGATGATAGCCCTGCTGTAAATATGACAAATTCGGTAGAACAATTCAAGTACCTAGGCAGTAATATCTCATCCACAGAAAGTGATGTTAATGAATGCATAGGAAAGGCATGGTCCACTATAAATAAATTATCAGTCATAAGGAAATCTGAACTCACAGACAAGCTAAAGAGAAAATTCTTCCAAGCTGTTGTCATGTCAGTGCTGCTGTACAGCTACACCACTTGGACCCTAAAGAAGCACCTAGAGAATAAACTAGATGGGAGCTGCACAAGAATGCTGCATGTGATCCTAAACAAAATGTGGAAACAACACCCCAGGAGAAAACAGCTGTACAGTCACCTGCCCCATATCACCCAAACCATCTGAGTAAGATGGACAAGATACGCAGGACACTGCTGGAGAAGCAAGGGCAAACTCATAAGGGATGTCCTCCTGTGGAAGCCAGCACATGGGCACACCAGTGTGGGCTAGCCAGTAAAGATGTACATTGACCAGCCCTGTGCGGATACTGAATGCTGCGCAGAGGACCTCTCAAGAACAATGAGTCATAAGGACGGTTGGTGAGAGATTGTCATGGATATCCGTGCTAATAGCACGACATGATGATGATGATGATGATACATTGATTCAGTTGAAAGACTTTTTTTGTTGTCTTGATCCTATTTGGGCTCTTCTACAACATCTCCATTTTGGAATCTCTCATTTTAACAATTATTGTTGAAGGAAATGGACTCAGTGATCCGAGTTCAAATCCTGGATGAGAATATTTATGCTTTATCCTTGGTATGGTAACCAATCTTGGAGAAGGAAGGACTGAATTAAAAATAAGTTCTATTCTGCTTAAAAATTGACCTTGTCTTTGCATCTTGTTCATAGTAGAGGATTAGGTTTATTTGTTTAAAGGTCTATCAACATCTTATTGGTTATTTAATGCTAAAATTTGCTACAAATAGTTTATATACAATTTATGATTTCAACTAACTATTACTATTTAATAATAATAATAATAATAATGATTTGTGTAACTACCAAAGCACAGATTGGCTTAAAATTATGACTTAAAAAATAGAAGAAAAAAATGACTAAGAAATTTTGTATAGCGTAATATTTGTAGAAGTGGAAATCTTGACATAATCTTAAAAACTATAAAATTTAAAGTATGCAGATAAAACTTAGTTTGAAAAGGAAATAATTTAACACTTCCTCAGAAATAAATACAAAATTAAAAAAAACAAACAACAGATCTCTAATAATAACTGCAAATGTCAGTGTATCAGTGTGTCACATTTTTCAACTTTACTCCTAGAGGCCGTAGCCCAACATACCATACCATCTTGGAATCAGGCCAACTCTCTGAGCAAATTGAAAACATCTTGAGCCGAATCCAGACTTGCAATCTTGAAATTTTGGATTCACAAATTTTAATTACTCGGCAAATTTTTACGTGATTTTTTTGTGACAAATATTTGTGTGTGATAAATTTTTTATACCTTGGAAATGAATTTGAGAATAATCAAAATTCATTGTGAATTCCAACAAAAGTCACCCATGAAAGTGTTTGTATGGAAAGTAAGGAGCTACATACATCAAACTGTCTTTAAATCAAGTGACAGCAGAAGTATTGTTGATCTTTTACAAGGTAAGCTTATATATTAATGCAATACTTAAATGCAGTGATCAATTTTGAGTTCTTTTGTAGTTTATTGTTACCTATTGCATATGGCAGCAGTGTACCCCGCAAAAAGGACCCCCCCCCCCAACAGAGAACCAGATTGCAATCAAAAAGAGCCATGGCTGCAGCAAGGAAAAAAAAGTGATATAATTTATGAGCAGGCTATAAATTATGTGCGTACCTGTAGTTAGAATATTTTGAATAAGGTCCGTTAGATTTAAAATAATGGAGTCCCATGGAAAGTTACTTGACAGTTATTGGCGGTTAGTAACCTTTGTACCTTGACCACTTAGAAAGCGCATGGTTGGGTGCTGTGAGAATAAGTTTTAGTTAGTTAGTCAGATGTGGCAGAGGATTCAGGGTGAGCGGACCTGTAGGTCGCTTGTTCTGAGCCGGCCTCGATCCATGGTGGAAGAATATGGGCTGGGGTTGGAAATAAAACTTTATCAAAGAAAACAACAAGTCTTGTTAAGTAATTAAAACAAGAAGAAACCAGCCCAAGAAACCAACAAAGAAAATCAACCCCCAGCAGAAAGCCCTGAAGAGAAGTCAGCCCAGAGAAAATTGCGGTTGAGTTAGAAGCAGTAAGTAGATATTAACAAGTAAGAACTATCATCCCTATCCCATCTGTCTGTCTGTCCCTGTTTATATACACGATGTTGAATAAGTATATAATAAAAGTCCCCTGCAAATGAAAACCCGGTTTAATAAAACTTAATATATTCTCAATGTATGGAGTGTCATTGTTGGGCCAAAGGCTTTATTAAAAGCTCTCCGCTGGAGCTAGCCTAATTGCTGCTTGATAGGGTAACTTTTAACCTCATAAAGTAAAATCTTCAGTATTTTGTTTTGAATACATGATGAGGAATGGTCTAGATTTTTTTTAGCCTTCCTCAAGAAAAGAAATAAAGATGAAAATAATGGTCGGTATAATCCATTGAATGATATAAAATTTCCTTAAATGATTTTGTTGGTCTAAAAATGTTTTTATCTTTTGAATATCAGAGCCTGAGAGGATAAAATCAATAATCAGACTGAACTGGTGATAATAGATGAATGCAGACGTAGAATCAACTATTTCTCAGAATCTGAATGGATTTATATCAATTACGTTGTTGGACTAATGACCATAAAATATCATTTAAAAAAAAAAAAAAAATACATATATATATATATATATATATATATATATATATATATATGAAACACAGAAAGTTTATATATTCAAGGGGGGGGGCAGTGAAAATTCTTGGTCAACCAATAATCTAGAGACATGAGACACACATATATTCACAGTTAAACACAATTGGTACATCATTTCTCTAGTTACTTTAACTCTTCTCAAAAATTTCAATAAAAGGTCATTCCCATCTTGTTACACTATTACACACACACATACACACACTATATATATATATATATATATAAATATATATGTATATATATATATGTATATATATATATACACACTTTTTTTAACGAAAGGATAACTTAATGGAGAAGACAACAACGACAAAACTTCAGGGTACAAAAACTTTATTATAGTCTTCCGAGACTGAAATGCCAATAATTCGGCTCAGCCAAATCTCACTTTGTTTACAAAGTTTGAGAACTCTAGGTGAAGGTCATTTCCCCTTAGAAATATAGCGATTAAATAGCCTGCTATACTTGGCGACTGACTGTGGATGTGTGGGTAAGAGGCTTGGCGAGTGTAAGTTCGTTCGGGTCTTGAACCCAACCAGAGACAGCTGCTAAAAATCGTATAACTATACTGATGAGAGGTGATACCTCGAAACACGTGTCTATAGTTTACCCTATATATATATATATATATATATATATATATATATATATATATAACCCTGAAAATCCTTATGGTGAAACTCAAGTAGCTTATTTCTGTACACACTATAATAATACATACACTCTATTTATGTATTGAGCACTTTATATTTGTTATAATGCTGACTTATCCGAGTAACACTTATACCAACCAAATATTGAGACCAACCCTATATTTTTACCGGTAAGTCATTCCTTTTACATTATATATATATATATATATATACACACACACACACACTTTTTTAGTAGTTTATGAGGGAACACAATGAAATGAAAAAAAACGAATGAGTAGTAAAGACCGTAGACTGACGGAAAGTGAAAAAGAAAAATCAATGAATTGAGATGATAAATATTGATAAGTGCTCAATATATCAACTTGTATAGCGAGTTTATAACAGAATTAGCAACAGAAATTAACTAATCAGGTTTCAACAAGAGCATCTTTAGAAATAATTCTGACAGGGATTGGTTGAAAAACGAACAGTTATACAAAAACATTAAAGGAGGAACTTGTATAAATAAGGAGGCAGAAACCGGAATATTCAACAGGATTGTTATTGGTCGAGAAGTCTTATACCTACATCCGTTTATGACCTGCACACACCCACATATATATAAGTTAAGTCGTCGGGGCGGCCTAATGTTGGTATCAGCCAATCAGCGAAGGAGTCTATCCCCTTTTCACTAGCGCTAGACCAAGGAGATTATCTTAGCGTCTGAGGTGAAGCACCACACCTACCATCAGCACCTTACTTTACTGCACAGATCCCTTTGCTACTCATACGCTGAGTCAGCGAGGATCGGTATCGAACTAGGAACCTTGTGGTTTCGAGCCGAACGCTCTACCGACTGAGCTAACCCGGGCCCTTATATATATATATATATATAATCCAAAAGTCCAGAGTAGAAATCTTCCTTACGACACAAGAGTTTTTTTTTTTTTTTAAATGTCTCAGTTTGAGAGCTCAATGTGTGCTCTTAATGTTAGAGTCACAAAGCAAATATATATGTAAAGAAATAACAAAAGACTTAGAGATTTAGCATTATAGTCTAAGCTCCCTGAAATAGACTATAATGCTAAATCTCTAAGTCTTTTGTTATTTCTTTACTTATATATATATATATATATATAACCAACCCTCTCCTCAAAAATAAGGAGAGTCCCCGTAGTGTAATGGTTAATGTGCTGAATTGTGATATTGTGGTAAGTGAGTTCAAACTCCAGTAGTGCTCTATTCTGTTCACTTTTGGACTAATACACTTGGCAAAGGTATGAAATCCCTCATCCCCCAGCAATGGGTATAATAGTACCACTACTGTTCTTCTACAAGGATGGCTTTGGCATTAAAATAACCAATGGAGGTTGATATACAATTGAACAAAGAAACCAAACCAAACCTGGACTTAAAAAGACAAAGGTTCTAACTGGGAGGAAATCATTCATGAGGGAGTTTTATCCATTGTACATATATTCTGGGAAAAAAAAGCTTTTGGAGGGGAAATTCGCAATCAGGTTTTCTAACTAACTACGAACTTGGATTTCTTAAATCCAGGGGTTAATAAGCAGGGTTGGAAGGAGTCGGGTTGGCATCCTGGGAATAAGTTTCAAAAATTGGCGGAGTGGCTTTTTGTTGGTACCAGACAGTAAGGGAGTCTATCCCCTTTTCGCTAGCACTAGACCAGGGAGATTGATTTTTGCTGAAGTGGAGTACCACATCTACCGTCAGCTCCCCACTTTATTGCACAGATCAGATTATCCAATCTGTGCTACTCATGTGCTGTGTTGGAGGGGACCCATATCGAAACCGGAATCTTGTGATTCCTAGGTGTGTGCTCTACTGACTGAGCTAAACCGAACCCTAGATATACGTCAAGGATAGCTTTTGCATTAAATAACCCACAAAGGTTGATATGCCATTAAACAAAAAAAGAAAAAGAAAAAAGAAAAAATAGAAAGGAAAGAAGTCATGAAAACAACAAAGCAATAAACCTCGTTATGCAGCATTGTTACTAGATTAGAGTTGACACTTAAAATCCGCCTAAGTGTTAAACTTCAACGGTAGGGGTTGGGGGTTTAGTATGTAACAAGCTCACACTGTGGAATTGGTATCATAGAGAATGCATATTCAAAAGTAACCAAAAACAGTTCACTAAACAACCTAACAAAAACTTCCTCCATGATATTTTGAAAGAGTGCAGAGAATCTGTTAACTGTAAAGATAGCGACATTGTTTACAGTGTGTTCATTGTCTCTCTGACTTGTGGGAAAAGAGAAAAACAAACAAAACAATTGCCTATCTCTTAACAGGTAGTTTCTTTTTTCAATAACTACTTTTTCATTGTTCTGACAAAAATTGATTCGGGATTTACAGGTAAGAGTTTTGTCAGGACCGTCAAACTCCTGGGATAATATAAATACTTCTTTAAAATTTTAATTTTTATTTTAACTGCAAGAAAATGGCACAAAGAAAACAAAAATGAACTATAGTGTATATTTAAAACAGGCTTAATATAACATGAATATTTTCCCAATTACATACAATATATTTTTTAAAATATAAATATTATAATATTGCAGTGTAGCGAGATGGTGAATATCCTGAGTTTTGCGAGGACTACTATTAGAAAAGGAGGAAGAAGAAATAAGAGATAGTAAAGGGTTAAAAAAAAGTGATGAACACAAAACGGTTTGTCGGGAATTTGACTGGGGCGTGACCCCCCGAATGGAGAATTGAAAGCCAACCGGAAGTTTCGGGTGTTGACCGGAACCGGAAGTCACGTGGTGACGTGGAACGACGAAGAAAAATACCGGCTTATTTTTGCTTTCCGAGGTGTAGGGTACGGACCGGCCTCTGGTCCCTAGTGTGGGATTACAGTAATTTAACAGTGCCCTCTCTCTCTTTCTCTCTGCCTTTCCTTCTCTCCGACACAACCCACGAGACGAGCCTGGAAATAAAAGCTAAGCAGCTTGTGACAATATATTTCTCGCGCTGTACTTTTTATCGACAAGATGACTGCCACGTGCTGAACATCTTTTTAGTGTCGGGAATTGGGAAGCACGTTGACAAGACCCGCTATACAACATATATCGATATTTGCACGTTACATATATCCATTTTGGTACCGTGAAATATCGCTATTAGAACGTTACATATATCGCTTTTGGTACTGTGACCATATATCACCAAGTTACAGCAGTTGATTTTCTTTATTTTAACTACAAGAAAACAGTCAAAAAATTACTTGTAAAAAAAAACCCAGTAATCTAATTTATATTGTATTATAAAATTCAGTCTATTAACACCAGATTTAATGCTGTTTCAAGTAAATATGCATATGGGGCCGGTTTAGCTGAGTCGGTAGAACACCTGCCTAGGAACTGTAAGGTTCTGGGTTCAATATCAGTCCCTGTCAATTCAGCATATGAGTAGTATAGACTGAGTAATCTGATCTGTGCAATAAAGTGAGGATCTGACGGTAGGTGTGGCACTCCACATCAGCAAAAACAATCTCCCTGGTCTAGCACTTGCAAAAGTTGTTGTTGGCTGATACTGAAAATAGGCCACTTTGGAAATATGGTGAGGGTGTCCCATCATGGAGTAGTAGTTAGCATGCTAGTCTCGTAGATCTATTACTATTGAATAGTGAGTTTGATCCTTGCTGGATGCCCCATTGTGTCACATCCTATCAGTGGTAAATGGATTGGGTCTTACATGTAACTATGTACACTGAAAAACTAGACACAAAATTTGTATAAAGGTTATGATTCCTATTGTATGCTACTACATATAACCATTGAATAATTTAAACTAGTGGCTCACAAACTGTGCACCTTGGTGTGTTGCTAAATGTAACTATGCACACTGGTGTGAAGCTACATGTAACTATGCACACTGGTGTGTTGCTACATGTAACTATGCACACTGGTGTGAAGCTACATGTAACTATGCACACTGGTGTGAAGCTACATGTAACTATGCACACTGGTGTGTTGCTACATGTAACTATGCACACTGGTGTGTTGCTAACTGTAACTATGCACACTGGTGTGAAGCTACATGTAACTATGCACACTGGTGTGTTGCTAACTGTAACTATGCACACTGGTGTGAAGCTACATGTAAATATGCACACTGGTGTGTTGCTAACTGTAACTATGCACTGGTGTGAACTGTAACTATGCACACTGGTGTGAAGCTACATGTAACTATGCACACTGTGTGAAGCTACATGTAACTATGCACACTGGTGTGAAGCTACATGTAACTATATTGAGTGTTTTTTTTTTTTATCAATTTAAACTTATAACAGTAATGCCATCCTGTTAAGATAAACAGAAGCTAAAAAATATTATTTATTTCAAATATTAGATTATATGTTTTCATTACTAAAATTATTTTTATTTCTAATAAATATTAAGAAAAAAACAAATACTAGACAAATAAAGATAATTTGTTGTCAGAAGATATTGTATGTATTTACCCAACCCTTCCACCATAGGCAGGAAGCAATACAAAGTCAATTTTTGTGTGGGGTTCAGCTGGTTTGAATTTTCCTTCTTCTAGACTTGTTACCTTCCCAAACTCAATCTGCTCATCTATTTACCCATAGCTAGGGGAAGAGCAGATGGATTCATTCCTTTCCCCCAGCTATGGGTTAAATCATACCACTACTGTTTTTCTAAAAGGATGGCTTTAGCATTAAATAACCCATGAAGGTTGATATGCTATTAAATAAAGAAAACAACTGTTCCTTTCCCAAGTGTAATAACATGAAGTGAAATGCAAACAGCCCTGTCCAGGATTTGAACTTGGGTCACCAATTTAATAAGCAAACTTCCATATCAGTATCAAGTTGGATGATTTGTTTTATGGCATATCAACCCATTTTGGGTTATTTAATGCCAAATCAAGTTATTTTGTATCAGGTTGCTTACAGTACCATATATATTTGCAGATGGGTTGCAACTCTAATTTGTGGTTGTCAAAGTGGGTATTTGCGGTTGATACAGAAATAGGTTGAATTATAATCTGGCTAGTTACACAACCTAATCTCACACAAAACTTATCCAATATTCACTTTTGTTTCAAGACTTTGCTTACAAATATTAGATCTAGAACAAATTGGCAAATAATTGCATATAGAAATAAGTGTTGAATTTCTAAGTACAATAATCATAAATGAGCCTGGGTAAAAAAAAAGAAGGGTAACAGCCAGTAGCATTAGGTCAGTTTAAAGCAATGAGTCGGTAGGAATCTTTGATATATATACAAGGTGTGTAAAAAAGTATCGAGATCTTTTCTGCTTTTTGACACACCTTGTTTTCTGACCCCCCCCAAAAAAAAACGTTCCATTCAATCTTCATTTCTATTTTGGTAAATACAGCTTTAAACTTGGTACTTTTTTGACACACCTTGTATCCTGAAAAAAAATATTAATGAATGGAACATTTTTTTTTCCCAGAATAAAAGGTGTGACAAAAAGTACCAAGTTTAAAGCTGTATTTATCAAAATAGAAATGAAGATTGAATGGAACGTTGTTTTTTTCAGAATACAAGGTGTGTCAAAAAGTACAAAAGATCTCGATACTTTTTTGATACACCTTGCATTCTGAAAAAAAAATTAATGAATGGAACTTTTTTTTTTCCCCAGAATAAAAAGTGTGTCAAAAAGTACAAAAAATCTTGATACTTTTCTGACACACCTTGTATATTTTGTGTATACAAAAGACTTCTAAAACTTTCAAATACATATTGTATGCATTTTGCATCATTGCTTAACTTTGGTGAACTAGCAGCAATATCAATCTCAAAAAATTTTGGAACCTGGCATTGTGGAAGCAAAAACAAAAAGAATGACCTGATTCTTTGAAAGACAGGAAATAAAAAAAAGACTTTCAGGATATAAACAGTTAAGTATATGCCATTTATAGACGTGCATTAAAAGAGTTTAAAAGGCCAATAACGAGAGGCCATTTACATAAACAATTTATGTGTGAAGGTCAATGTGTTGGTCTATAAATATAGGAGGAATTCCTTTTAAAAGGTTTCCCCATTTAGAAGAAAAAAACCTGAAAGAAAACTTGTAGCATTGCAGACAGTGTCTCGTTGAACTGGTTAGCCTCAATAATACCGACCGATACGAAGAAGACATTACAAATAAAAGGATAAAGGTGACTGATTTTCATTCAATTGATTATGATAGACATATTTAAACCTGAAGATCTTGTTTGATGAGTAGTTTTATATATTATATATATAATATATATATATATAATCCAAAAGTCCAGAGAAGAAATCTTCCTTACGACACAAAAGTTTTATTTAAACAAAACCAAGTCGCAGTTAGAGAGCTCAATGTGTGCTCTTAATGTTAGAGTCACAGAGCAAATAAGCTCCCTGAAATAGACTATAATGCTAAATCTCTAAGTCTTTTGTTATTTCTTTACTCATATAATATATATATAACTAGAAGCAGCTACTCAGCATCAACTTGTAATAGGGAAAAAAAAACACTGGTCTATTGATTTGTTTACTTTTGGGATTTACAAATGCTATATGTTGTGATGTGTAGTTTAGAATCTCGAGGCCTTTTTTAGTCTGTGAATGTAATTTCTCACTGGTTCGTTGGGATTTTGCTTCATTGAGAGGAATTTTAGTTCTCTCTGCGATAACCAGTTTTTTTCTTAGGTCTTAAATTATTCCTTATGATGTGTGCAATTTCTTCAAAGGTGAGATCCTCCAAATCTTTTGGATACGCCATAACGGCTACTTTCATGCTTGCTTCACATTCAGCGGACGCTAAAAATAAATCGGTAATCTCAATCTCTCTACCAACGTTCTTTTTGTCTTGTAATTTTTTGCTTCTTGCATGAGCTGCAAAACATTTTAGCCACATCTCAACATAGTCCGGTTCCTCTAATCCTATCGATGACGCCATGTGTTGTGATATGTAGTTTCGTACTTCTTGTTGTAGTCGTAGTAGTAATTCTCTTAGCTTATTGTAGCTCATTTTTTTTATGTCCTCCAACCTATCTCTATATATCTACCGCTGTAGGAGACATATGCAAATGAGATAACACACCATTGGTTATCTCACTACACTATACAAGTAGAATTTCAATGCTACTTCTATGTATATTTTAATTTTTAAATATCTTTGAATATTAATCAAATCTTCATAATTTTTGCACAAAAAGCAAGAACCGGTGATATTTAATGTGTATATATATTTACTTTGTCATTAATTGCTTTATTTTCATAGATTCATCTGGACATACATATATACATACACACTAACTTCCCTTATATATATTATATATATATATATATATATATATATATATGGGAGTAAACATGGAAATAAATCTGACAATATTAAGAAATTTGAAAAAAACAAGTGTTCCAAAAATAAGATGAATTTATTTATCAACGCTTAAACGTTTTGGTTTCATTAAACCTTCATCAGGATGTATTATGGAGTGAAGAAATTGATGGATGTTTTATAGATGACATGTAAAATCTTTATAAAAATTTTTTGTTGTGTAACTGTATATATATATATATATATATATATATACACACACATATATACACACATATATATAAAATGTTTATTTGCTTCTGTCGATTTTGTATTATTCAGATTTTTTTTACTGTTGTTCTCATCTTTATTATTATATGCACAATATTTCAGCCAATATGCTCTCCTGCCTTCTTCAGGTGTTTCTTGTTCAGTAGGACACATAACGTAATGGATATAAATGTTCAGTTAATATCAATTCTTACATGATTATGATAAGATTTTAAATTTTAACAATGGTAAAATAAAATAAAAAAGTGCAAAATTTGATAAATTAAAATTAGAATTAAATCAGTTAATCTGCATTATTCAGATTTTGTTGACTGTTGTCATTGTTATTGAACCTGCAGTCTGGAAATGACTGTTACAGTGACAGTAGGACAGCAGCTTAATTCTTCCTGGCAGCAGTGTCTCGTTTAACAGTCTAACTGACTGTCAATAGTCTTCACATCTTTATTGTTATATACACAATGTTTTGGCCAATCTGCTCTTCAGCCCTCTTCAGGTGTTTTTTGTCGATCTTGGGAACCTTCTTGGAACTTTGAACCAAACCCTTTATTCAATCCTCTGGCATTGAGTGTTTTCATTCCCCTAACCATGACCGGGTACAAGTGTTAACCTATGTTAAGTATTCTATGGTCTTATTGCCCTTGGTCAGGATTGAACTTGCAACCTGCAGATGATTGTTACTTTGAACTGTAAAAGATCCAATGGTTTAAAACATCTAAAACATATCTATATATAAAATATATAATAAAATATATCTATGTGGAAAATTTGGTGTAAAAATTTTGGTTAAAAAAATAAATAAATAAAACACTAAATTCCATTTTGGGAAATATTACTTTACCAAAAATAAAATGAAATTACTAAATAATAAAATCATAAAAAAGAATAATAATTCCTTACGACTGCAGCAAAGTTTTCCAAGTTACAAACTTATACTAATATGTCCACTAAAAACATTTATTACACAAAAGATGAAAATTGAATAAACATTTTAGTTTTTGTTAATGATCAAAAATATGGAATTTTCTTCATCTCAACTTTACCGATATCATTTTTTTGTAAATTGCATAATATTATAAAATATTTCTACCACACGTCTTACGCAATAAGTAAACATCTTTTAAGATGTTTACTTATTGCTTATAAATTTTTTACTCCTACTTGGCAAAATAAATGGTCTCGCTGTTTAAATTGGATATTTCTTATTGAAATGACTTGTCGATGAAACTGAAGAAAATGAGGCGAAAAAGCCAAAAAAACAATTTTTTTTTTGTAAATTACATAATATTATAAAATAACTTTTTTGCCGCACATCTTATGCAATAAGTAAACAAATTTTTAAAGCTTATAATCTTTTTTTTACTACTTCTCAGCATAAAAACAAAATAATTTCTAGGTTTAAATTGGACTGATTTTTATTAAATTGTTCTGCAGATGAAAGTGAGGAAAGCATGGAAAAAAGAGACCCCCTCCCCCCAAAAAAAAAACCCAACAAAATAACAAACAAAAACAAAATAGTGAAGATATTAACTGCAGTGAAAGTGAAAGTGAAAAAAAAATTGTAGCAATTAACGAAAACCAATTTATTTCTTTACATTTTATTTTATTATGTTTTTATACAATATAGTGCTGTTTTTATTATTCAAAAACATGTAACAAAATCAATTAGAGTGTTTTGGTGGAGAGAGGGTTGGAATGGATTAATGGCATTTCAGTTAATTTCAATGGGGAAAATTGATTTGATATACAAGGAAATTGAGTTATGAGCTTGGTCACAGAACGAATTAAACTCAAAGGTCAAGATACCACTGTATATTTATTAGATTGTCAATAGACTAATTGGATGGTTTTCTTAGGGATGCAGCACATAGTCAATTTTAATTGGAGTACAGCTGCTTTGAATTCAGAGTTTTCCTTCTCCAAGACTAGTTGCCTGACCACGGGGTCCGTGGAAAGTTACTGGGGCCGATGAGTGATAATGGTGACATTCCAACTGACCTACCGGTAGACGGTTTAGAATTGTGGGAATTAGTTTTAGATCAGACGCAAGTTGGCACCCAAACAGAGAGGATGTCTCTTAGGGTTTGCAATTCACCCGCAGCAGAATCAAAGGAGCAGGGCTGAAAATAAAAGCTTGATCAAGAAACAAACCAGTCTTGTTGTGTTATTTAAATGTTAAAACAAGCAATGCCCAGCCCAGCCAGCCCTGCCCTGCCCAAAGAAGAATCAACGAAAAAGAACCAACCCTTAACAGCAAAAACCCACCAGACGGAAGAAAATGGCGGCCGAGGTAGAACCAACAAGTAAAAGTGTAGCAAGTAAGACAATCAACTTTAATCATCTCTAATCCATCTCTGTCTTTTCATTATGTACCAAAAACTCTCTATTATATACCTGATGTTTTATAAGGGCTGTTAGCTCAGTCAGTAGAGCGTTCGACTAGGAATCACAAGGTTCCGTGTTTGATACTGGCCCTCGCCAACAAAGTGTATGAATAGCACAGGGATTTGTGTGGTAAAGTAAGGAGCTGGTGGTAGGTGTGGTGGTCCACCTCAGACATTGAAATAATCTCCTTGGTCTAGCGCTAGTGAAAAAGGAGATAGACTCACTCGCTGTCTAGCTGATACCGACTTTAGGTCACCCAGACAACGACTTTATATAACACATGAATTAAAAAGTAAAACTTTAGTTTTTGTTGAAAACATTAACTATGTTGTGAATTCAACTTAACGAGAGACAATAAATTTCAATGCTATTTTTGAATTTAAAAAATGCCCGCCTCTGGGTGTGACAGTGCCGGTATCTTTCTTTGGGGCACAAATTCTTGCCATAATTGTGCTGAAAATATATTGTCACTTAAAATACCATGTTGTGTATAAAGAGAGGCTGATCTTAACACATTTGCAAGGAATGATGGACAGAGTGAAGTCAAAAAAGATGAACTTTCATTTGTCCCTCATTTGCCAAAAAAAAAAGAAAGCGAAGAAAACTTTCATCTGTAGCTGACAGCTGACCATCATGAAGAAATCATGATAACAAGAAATGAATCTAAATTAAATGAAATAATGGCTACAGAACTGTTACGTATTTAGATAATATTGATATTTAAACAAGATATGTGGTGATTATTGAAGTCAGTCAGTCAGTCAGTCTATTATTGGTTTGAATAATGTGACTGGCCAAGCACAACTGAACCAGTGTTAAGACAACTGGTACTTATGGAAATTCAGAACAGTCCACTCATGCATTTGGGTGATTCCATTCCCTGAGTCCTGATTGGCTGCTTGGTTTGTATGATCCTCTGAGGCTTCATAAATATCCTGCCATTTTGCAGTAGTCTTTGCAGCAAATCAGAATCGTATTGGGTTACAACTATTTACTGTCTTGTCTTACCAAATCGATGGTAATTGGAATTAGTATGATTATTCTACAGTGATGATGATTTACAATAATTAGTCAATTTGAATGAAGTATTGTATATCTTTGTAAAATCTGAAAAATATATATATAAAATGGGAGTTAATCATTACTAAGTGCACAAACCAAGATTGTTTCACCAGTTTTATTGTTGCATCTATCTACCTATCTATCTATCTATAACAGCCAAATGATGGAGTGTTGAATTTTTCTTTCTTATTGGAAAATCTCTCTCTCTCTCTCTCTCTCTCTATATATATATATATATATATATATATATATATATATATATATATATATACTTCCAATGAGAAAGAAAAATTCAACATACCATCATTTGACTGTTATAAATTTATTTCAGCTGGTAACTCCAGTCTTGTTAGATAGCCAGCATAAAATGTAAAAGAAAATATACTAAAATGGTGTAAAAAAAAAAGAAAACCTATTTTTTCCAGTCGACCTCTGCTAACTAATTTCCTTTATTTATTTATTGTGTGTGTATATATATATATATATATATATATATATATATAAACATTAAAGAAGGGAAATTTTTTTTTTTTTAAATAGCAAAATATTTTTTTTTTTCAGAATTTTTTCCATTAATGTAAACTCTGCATTGTTTAGAATTTGTTTCCAACAAAAATTATTTTAATTTTGCAAAAATATTTCTTTTGTGACTATTCAAACTGATGTTGAATTTTTTTCAGGGGAGCAGAGGTTATATTTAGTTTACCGTATTTGACGGCATTTTCCCAAAATTTTGGCTCAAAAAATTGCCCTGCATCATAGGTGAAGTTTGAGACCTCCCGTAGGCCTAGGCTAATCTTCTCAATGATGCTCACTAACCCAGCTTACGCTCAGTACTTTTACCGAACCTAAACTCCATGCATCCTTATTTTATTGCTATGTTTCTGCTAGACTGTTTTCAACAATATATGCTTAATACACTAAAAACTGTTTTTCTTGAATCTGACCTACTGAAATGCGGATGCATCTTATATGCCGTCAAATATGGTATTTTTGTTATTAACTCACTAAATTTTAAAGTAGAAACCAACAAAGATTTATCTCAAGCTTATTTTAATTACTCATGCCATAAAATAGAATATTTGAAGTTATATTTTAAAACCGTCTCCTTTTTCAAACTTCAAAATTTTTTAAACAGACTGAATGACAAGGATTACCACTCGCTTTTCTCGTTATTCTGTGATAAATAATTTCTTATCTTATGCCCTGAAGATGATCTAATTAATAGATCAAAACACTGCAGCGTCGACCAATAAACTCACCACTTAACCCATTTAAACCTGTGTTTTTTCATTTTTCTTGATATACTACATATATATATATATATATCATTGTGTGTTTTTCTGTCTGTAACCGAAACTATATTCCTACTCAAATCACAATTCTCTTAGTTATTCACATTCTCCATGATCATTAATAAAATTGTAATACTGTTAACTATGTCTACATACGGACAACATGCCGATTTACAGTGTGAACGGGAAGGCTAATTTGTAAAAAATCCTTAGTATTATTGGATGATGTGATATGAAAGACGAGAGTGATGGAAGAGTAAGTTTCAGTTGATTATACAAATCATTTTATCTGTATTCTTATTTAGTTTCATTAGCCTTTCTAATTTAATATAATATAATACATTAAAACTTAAATACTTGCACCCGGATGCATATATTTGCTAGTATATATAATGTGAATACAGTTAACTAAACGTACACATTTGACCATATTTATATCATTTGCATCATTTTCAAAACACTTTCATTGCCTGATGACTGCTACACAGCAAGAAACCAATGGTAGCAAATTTGTTCCAATGTAAATAAATATAAACTAAAACATTTACCTATATATATATATATATATATACATTTCTTTTTCTAAACTCTGACAGTATAAACAAACCCCCAGTTTTATAGTCTATAATTACATAACAGAAACTTTCGCCTGGAAAGAGTCAGAATTATCCTGATGATCTGTTAGGAGAAACCTAGGTAGATATTCTCTGACTCATTAGGTTTACTTTATTATCTCTCTCTCTATATATATATATATATGTCTCTGTATGCTTCTAGTGAGTATATATATTTTAGATTACTACTATTCACGGTCTTGAAGAAGGGATGTCACTATCCTGAAAATTTACCACTACATCTAAATAAAAGAAACTAAAAAAAAAAAAAACTACCGAGTTTTCAGATATTTATTCCCAGATGAATATATTATGGTAACTACATTATCATAATATAGCACTTTAATGCTTCACACTAATGCCCAAACCTGGTATATGTACTTCCGAAAAACAGATACAGATACAAATATATATATATATAAAGAGAGAGAGAGAGAATATTTTCATTTTAATTTCAGTTTATTTATATTTTTCTCAAACTTTGTTATCTTGTTTTGTACTTGAACCAACAAATAAGTTTTTTTTTTAAAGGGAAATCTGAAATCAAAATTCCTCTTGAATTATGACAGTTAACCAATGTTATAGTAAATTTTGTTTGATTTATGACCAGAACAATAACAAAGCGGATGTTTTTGTTCGTTTGAGTTGGCATTTCTGACAACATCAAGTCAATCAATAAATCTCACATCTCATCGACAGAATTTCGCTATGCAATTCTTTTACAAAATAAAGAGTAAAAGTAAAAATTTGGAAGAGAACCCTGATTCTCAATCTATCTCTATCTCTCTTGTTTACCATCTATCTATCTATCTATCTATCTATCTATCTATCTCTCTCATTTCCCTTCTATCTATCTATCTACCTCTCTCATTTCCCATATATCTATCTACCTCTCTCATTTCCCATCTATCTATCTATCTATCTATATATCTCATCTATCTATCTATATATCTCTCTCATTTCTCATCTATCTATCTATATATCTCTCTCATCTATCTATCTATATATCTCTCTTTCCATCTATCTATATCTCTCTCATTCTCATCTATCTATATCTCTCTCATCTATCTCTATCTCTCATCTATCTATATATATCTCATTTTCCATCTATCTCTCATTTCCCATCTATATCTCTCTCTCATTTCCCATCTATCTCTCTCTCATTTCATCTATCTATATCTCTCTCTCATTTCCATCTATCTATATCTCTCTCTCATTTCCCATCTATCTATATCTCTCTCTCATTTCCATCTATCTATATCTCTCTCATATTTCCCATCTATATCTTTCTCTACCCCCCCTCTCTCCTTTTCCCATAACCTTTAAGGTCATCAAGGTGCCATGCTGAGTAATTCTCCTCCTATGTTATTTCCTTTAATCCTAGACAGACACGCAGACTCTCCGATCCGAGACAGAAATGCCAAAAACCATGAGTAAATAAAAACTTTTATGACTTCACTGATTTTTCTCACTAAGCAGAAAAAAATCTTTAGATCAAAAAATAAGGAAATTAATCACAGCATGAGAATGTGTCTGATAACCAATCAAATCATCCAGGTGGATTGCAGAATAATTGCCTATCAGGGTATCTTTAAGGGTAATAGGAATTATTAGGAAAGTATGGTGGTATACTGGTTATAGTCGCAGGAAATGGACTCGCCAACCTGAGTTCAATTCCTAGACGATGCCACAGTTCACACAGTGCTAATACCCTTTGGAAAGGTATGAATCCAACTATTCTCCCTCCAGCTAGGGCAGACTGGGCTCTTTAACCTTGGTTTGTCTAGATATAGAAATTATAGTGTAATATTGAAATTCCAGTAGCTGAATCAGTGCTACTGTATGGCTTCACCACATTTATGGGTCATCTGTTAATTCTGCTTCATGGCATCTCTCAAGGCAATGGACATTACTTAGTAGTGCCCATCTCCTCTACCTTGACCTATGAGGTCATAGTGGGGGAGTGATTCTTTCCAGGGCATTAGGGATTACTTAGCGATGTCTATTGCCTCTCCACACACCATGTGACAGGTTGTACTGAGATACATGGCACTCTGAACTCGGTTTGCCAAGTCGATTTCCCATGACAATAACTGCTATGCCATGTGTGCTTGCATAATATATTCATAATGTAACTTTATTGCTAATGATTTTACTATAGAAATCTATTGACAATGAGGAAGATGAGGATTGTTCGTGGTTAGGAATTAATGCAAGTATCACTGACAGAATAGAGTTATTATATGTAAATATATGCTGAGGATTTTGTTATAGAAATACATTGAAAATGAAGTGGAAAGGGATTGTCAGTGGTCAGGAATTAATGCAAGTATGACTGATTGTCACTAAAGTAAAGTTGTCGTCGGGGTGGCCTAATGTCGGTATCTGCCAACCAGCGAGGGAGTCTATCCCCTTTTCAATAGCGCTAGACCAAGGAGATTGTTTTTGCATCTGAGGTGGAGCGCCACACCTACCATCAGCTCCTTACTTTACTGCACAGATCCCTGTGCTATTCATACACTTTGTTGGCGACACGCTGAGTTGGCGAGGACCGGAATCGAACTAGGAACCTAGTGGTTTCTAGCCGAACGCTTTACCGACTGAGCTAACCCTGCCCCTTTGTCACCAAAAGTACATCACAATTCCCTTAGATATTTATGTTATATTCTCAATGATTATTAAATAATCCTTATTTAATCTTAATTAGCATCTTATTTATTAACAATGTCTCCATTAATGTCTAGCTGAATCAGATTTGCCTCAAAATTACCAATGTTATTAAGGTGTTTAAAATCCTGCAATGTGTATTATCACTGAAAAATAAAAGTTTATAGTGTAGATAATTTTCATATTGGTTTTAATAAAATCAGGTTTAATAAATAATTACTTGGTTTTATTGATTCCTAATATTATTGCTTTATTCTGAATTGTATTAAAAGTAATCAATGTATAATTCTTAATAGAAATCAATTAAAATAAAAATAAGAAAATAAGTGGAATCTTTTTACATGCATTTTTGTTAGTCTTTCTAATTTAATATAATATTCTATTACATTAAAACTTAGGACCATATTACCTTTAGGCACCCCTTTTTGATCTCGATTAAGAAAGGACATGTTTTTCATTTACACCGTCAATATCTGGTTGTTTTAACAGACGATTTTTAGATTTTTTTTTTAAATTATAAAATTAACCCCTAACCCTAACCCCTAACAAACAACCGGATATTGACGGTGTAAATGAAAAACATGTCCTTTCTTAATCGAGATCAAAAAGGGGTGCCTAAAAGTAATATGGCCCAAAACGTAAATACTTGTGCTTGGAGAGCACATATATTTGATAGAATGATAGAATGTATAATGTAAAAATAACACTAAGGATTTTGTTATAGATATGCATTGAAATTGAGGAAGAAAGGGATTGTCAGTGGTCAGGAATTAATGCATGCATAACCAATAGAAATGTTAGCCTACAAGTAAAAACTTACATTTATCAGCTGTGTACGCTATCTAGAGGTAGGGTTTTCAACCCGGGGTCATATGCCCCCCAAGCATATAACATTTTTTAGGGGTCCAAAAATATTTAATCAAAAAAATACAATAAGATTTTTTGAACATCAAATGGCTGGGGGGGGGGGTCCACCTTAGTAAAAAATGAATCAAAGGGATCTATAGGTAAAAAAAGGGTTGAGAACCACTGAGGACTTTCCAAGTGTGATGGCTAAGAGAGAGAGAGAGAGAGAGAGATAGAGGGGGGGGGTCAAAGGATTGACCATTTTGTTATAGATATGCATTGAAATTAAGGAAGAAAGGAATTGTCAGTGGTCAGGAATTAATCCAAGCATGACAAATAGAAGTGTTGACCTACCAGCAAAAACTCACATTCATCAATTCATTTATCGGATCAGTGTGCCATCTAAGACTTACCAAGTGTATTGAGAGAGAGAAAGAGAGAGAGAGAGTCAAAGCAATCCATTTTGTTATAGATATGCATTGAAATTGAGGAAGAAAGGGATTGTTAGAGGTTTGGTTTGGTTTGTTTTATGGCATATCAACCACGGTGGGTCATTTAATGCCAACAAAGTTTTGAAATAAATTAATTCGTAATGGATACTCAAGGGAGCAATGGTGATTCCCCAGACCTCCAGAACTGGAACCTCACCATCAGATAGAATTTAACTTCATTCCTAAGACATGAAGACCCTCAGCCATCGCCTTCTAGCACATATCTGATAAAAAGGGTTGGGGATTTGCGTTAAGGGAAATAGGGTTGGGGCAATCATATAGGTGCTAGGGCTTGACATGAACAGTTGACTGATAGGAGTGGCCTCTCCAACCACCTGTCTAGCCTAAGTAAGGGTCTAAGTGGTGTGTTGCATGTCATGGACTGCTCATCCATAAGGATTCTATCCTTAAGCATCATGAGTTGTCATTCGCGACCAACAGGTGGCTCCATTGTGGAGATTTTACCCCTCTGCTAAAGGTGCAGTCAGTTTATTCTGATAGGCTGGATATTTATAAGACTTAATTCATATACATGTGTGTCTAGTGTGTATGAGTATCATTCTAAAATGTTCTTAGCTTCAATCAGAAAGAAGAGCCACTTTGTATAAACCTAGAAATTCAGTTGCTTGGTTGGGTTTTACGGCATGTCAACCCATTGGGTCATTTTAGGCCAAAGACATGAAACCTTACTGTTCTACAAAGGTGCAGTCAGTGTATTCTAAAGCTCCAGCTGACTGGACAGGGATTGTCAGTGGTCAGGAATTAATCCAAGCATTAGTTTTACTATAAATACTGACAGAATGTTATCAGTCTGGTCTACGTATAATAGAGCAACTGGATTTGTTCTGTAGATTTTCAAAGAAAAATGTCAACAGATGTGTCTGTTCGACTTAAATGTTTATCTTGTCCAAGATGCCAAGAATTAATTGTCAATTTTTCCGCCAGTGTCCGAAGGACACGGATCACTATTAATACTACCCACTGTTACAACTATGAATGCAGGAGATTAAAAGATTTCCACTTTGGTCGACTAATGTTGAAAATAAAACCGGACAAGAAATAAAACGGATTATGCAAGGATGAAGAAAGAAAAGAAAGAAAAAAAAATGGAATAAAATAAAAATGGTAAATGACAAGGGTGACTTGCGATTGGAATTTTGATAAACAAGTCACCATATTCAGAATTCTAACATGTTTTTTTTTTTTTTTCATCAGATGCATTCTCTCAACAAATAACAAGATGCACATACATGCAGTACATTTCATATGTGTAAAAAATTTTTTTAAAAAAGAGAGAAATAAAAGTAAAAGCCTATTGTCAATATCAGCTGGACAGTGAGGGAGTCTATCCCCTTTTCACTAGCACTAGACCAGGGAGATTTTTTTTTGTGTCTGAGGTGGAGCACCATATCTACCATCAGCTCCTCACTTTACCCCCACAGATCCATTTGTTACTCATGCAATGTATTACTCATATTGAGTTAGCGAGAGATGGTATTGAACCTGGAACCTTGTGGTATGTAGAGGGATGCTCTACAGACTGAGCTAAACTGAACCCATTTCTGATGTATTTGAATAAGAAGGTAATTTACTTATCATTGACAGGTTTTTATTGCATACACACACACACACACACATATATATATATATATATATATATATATATATATATATATATATGAGAAGAAAATATTTTAAAAATATAACAAACACAGGATGTTATGATCAGGGGAAACAATTTTATGTGTCAATACTTAAGCATTTCGTTATTATGGCATCTTCAGGACACTGTTAAGTAATGTTTATGTGAGGGACAAAATGAAAGATGTTAAGTGTATAGTGAATGTGTGAATATGATGTTATTAAACTTAATTTTTATATGCGCGTTTATTTACGAAAGCCAATGACGTGATCAATGCATGTGCAAAAATATATATATATATATATATTTTTGGGAGATTATGTGCTTAATTAAAGTCATACCTAATTTGTTAATTAATTATAATTAAATGAATTAGGCGTGCACATCTATTTAAATGCAAAGCGTAAACAAATCGAGAAAAAGTCGATCTCTGTATGTACATTTCAGCCTATTAGGCCTCATCAACAGAGCTATAGACAGGGCAGTGCTTTGTGCGTGATTTGAACACTGGCTGACAGGCGGACACTCCAACCATTACACCAGCTGGCTTCCCCAGAATTTCTCGTTTATATTAAACTGATATGTATTTCGCACTTTTTGGGTGACTTACAGCACGACAGTATGAAGTGGACAAACAATGTGTTTGAAATGGTGAAGGCCGAAAAATTGTTGGCCTTTGCCATTTCATATATATATATATATATAAAAGAAAGATTCTGTATGTTTATTTGTATAATGATTGAGCACTTAAAGGATAAACAATTTTTTTAAGACCTTCTCATACAAAAATAGGGTTTGGATTTTATTGAACTTTGGTCTTTGCTGGTCACCACCAATATTCCTTTATAAAAGGATGTGTGCTCAGTCATTGTACAAACACACATACAGACATATATATTTTTTCTTATATATATATATATATGTGTATAGTAGATTCTTTTTCTTCCCTTTCTTTCCTCACAATTACAATGATATGGTCCATTATTTATCTGAAGTGATGACAGCGCATACCATTTGAACACATGCATTCACATCTTATGAATCAAAAAGGAATAATCCATTATTTATCTGAGGTGATGACAGGGTGTGACACATGCAGGTAAGTATGCTATGTAAACATAATGCTAAGGATATTGTTACAGATATGCATTGAAATTGAGCATGACTGACTGAGCAGAGCTGTTATATGAATAATATAAATATATTGCTACTGACTTTACCATAGAAATTGGACAAAGAAGTTACATTGTATATACTTGCATTAATTCTTGACCATCGACAATCCCTTTTGTTGTGTTCCTGTCAACAAGGCAGGCAAAAGATATGACAATGTTTGATTTTTTTTAACAGCATAGTTAGTAGGTATTTACCCAACCCGTTCACCACAGGTAGGATGTGACACAAGGCCACAAATATAGGGCGTCGTTTTTCGGTAGTAATGGATCTGTAGGACGAGATCACACCACTATGAGATGTCCTAATTTTTTAAAACGCTTACCAAATTTTATTGGTATTTTTTACCTGTGTGATGGGATATTTCAAAGTTCAATATCTATTCACCTTAGAACTCATTCTATTCAAATAAAGTGATTTTTCAGAGTAAACAAGTGACACTTGTGAGAGCCACTGCTAGTAGTTTATGGTAGGATCACAGTAGTGGGAGAGTTGCTGTGAGTGGCTTAAAGTAGGCAAAGAGTTAACAGAATCGTAATATTAACTTAGACATAGAAAGTTAGGTAAAGTAAATAGATGGCAGGGTGTAACATTTGAACAAAAGTTTATGCCTGATTCTATTAAATATTAAATTCACAAAATAGAAAGTGACAGGCTCTTTCAATGATTTATAATAAGAAAAACATTTTTCTGCTAGAAAATCTATAATGTTTTAAACATTTCTAGACAAATGATAAAATAAAAAACGTGCTAATGCATCCATCACCAGCAACAATGTATTACGGCAAAGTCATGCTGAAAGTACTGGTTCCCACTAGATCACTGAAGTTAAGCAGTGATGAGCTTGTTTAATACTTAACTGGGTGACCACTTCAGTAATAGCAGGTACTGTAAGTAATCTGATCCGTTGTTTATCAAAAAGAACTTGTTTCAGCATTAAATGACTTGAAAAGGGTTGATATGCCATAAAACAAAACAACCAACCAACTATTGAAGGAAGTAAGTAAGTCAGTCTACTATTGGTTTGAACAATGTGACTGGCCAAGACAACTGGTACTTATGGGAATTCAGAATAGTCCACTCATGCATTTGGGTGATTCCATTCCCTGAATCCTGATTGGCTGCTTGGTTTGTATGATCCTCTGAGGCTCATAAATATCCTGCCATTTTGCAGTAGTCTTTGCAGCAAATCAGAATCGTATTGGGTTACGATTGCTTGCTGCCTTGTCTTACCAATTCGACGGTAATTGGAGCTAGTATGATTATTCTACACCAACCAGCAACAATGTAAAAGAAATCAGTCTCACTAGTGGAATCCTACACATGGACACACCAGTGTTATAAGGTTTCAAGTATTCTGATGTAATACTAATACCTACTTGACCCATAGAGGGAACCCTAACAGGTACTACCATTTCCGGATCAGTGTTGACCATGGAAAAATCACCTTCAAGCTGCAACTCCACACTTCCTTGAGCTCCAAAACAGGAGCATCATTGCTAGATGTAGTTTAGTGTCATACTCAGAATGTCCTTTTTTATGGGGAGAGACCTTACCCCTTCTACAGAGAATGCAATTCGCTTATTCTAGCTCCTGCCGACTGGGTGGTCAATTTGATTAGGTCTGTAATTCAAAGCAGTTACATTACCACGGAGACTATAGGTTGAACACTCATGTTAACATTTTAATTTTTTTTCTATCCAAACATTAAAATTAAATGTCGAACAGAACACAATAAAAGATCATTATAAAGTATTATTACTGAAATAAAAGCGACAATCTATAAAAAAGAAAAAGAAAAAAAAAGATTTAAAAAAAAAAAACAACTAAAAAAACCAACATTCTATTCTTGTTTTTATTTTTGTTTCCTTATAGAAATCGTGATATCCAGTTGCAGCATGACACGAGTGTAATTCAACGAAAATCCAATAAAAATATCTGTACATTGGTCTCTACATGACTCAGTGAGTGTGTGTGTGTGACATCTTATAGCAACCAGAAGCTGAGGGTGGGAAAACAGCTTCCTCACCCCAGATGCATCTGGGTTAGGCAAAGAGAAATTATGTTTATGTGGAGTTTTCTCTCCTTTTTTTTTTGCAGCAGCAATTTCTATATGAGTAATACAACTTGAAGACAAACGGTTCATCATTGTTAAATGATGAACATAAAATTAAGATGACATAAGAGGAAGAGCAGCTTTAACCGAATAAAAACCAGCATCGTTTGTTATGGTAACAGACATTGTGAGACATTCAAGAGAAATGAAAGAATTTCATTTTCTATACACTTCTGCAGTAAAATCATTAACAATACTAGCAAATATAAACACCCAACACCGGGTGCAAGTATTTAAGTTTTAATGCAATAAAATATCATATCAAATTAGAAAGGCTAATGAAATTAAAGAAGAATGCTGATAAAACAATTTGAAACAGAACAACAATAAAAAAAAAACAATAAAAAAAACAAAAAACAGAACAACTGAAATTTACTCTACCATCACTCCCATCTTTCATAGCTAAATTTTCCTAATTTAACTATTTAGTTAAAATAGGAAGTAAAGAATAAAAATACAGTTATTTCTTCTTGTTAATGAATTTCTTTTAAAATTTATCCCCAAGATTTTTGCTGATATTCATTAAGATAAAACCAAACAATTAGAAATCAATAATACTAAGCATATATTAATTAAACTCAAATTTTTAATATCAATATGCAATCAAGCCTTCCCGTTCACCCTGTAAACCACTATTTTGTTGTATACATAAATACAATTGCATGTTATTAGTATGTAGATATGGTCAACAGTATTAATAATGTAAAACAATTTTATTAATAATTGAGGTTTAAATAAAATCAAATCATGGAGAATGTGACGTAAATAACTAAGGGAATTGTGACTTGAGTAGTAATATAGTTTTGGTTACAGACAAACCCACAATCTCCATTATAATAATACGATATTTATTATATCCAGCATATGACATTCCTCTTTTATCAATAATGCTTGCATTAATTCTTGACCACTGACAATTCGTTTCTTCCTTTTATTCAATGTATTTCTGTAGTGAAACCATTAACAATGTAGTGAAATTCTAGTGCTGGAACTCTGGGGAATGTGGAGTACCCCTTCATCACCATTACTCCCAGGTCTATTTTGATGGTTGACATCCCGTAAAAAACCAACCAACCAACCAACCACAATACGCATTGCTGTACAATAGGTACCACCAATTTGACCCTGTGCAATTTACCCCCCCCCTACATTTAACACAATGAAACTTGCAGAAAAATTAATATTTTCTTGAAAATTTTTTTCCATTCGAAAGAAAAAACATTAAATAAACTCCTGATGATTTTTTTTAATTTTTTATCAGCATACGAAAATAATGAAAATTATGATTGAAAAACAATGTTTTCATTTTTGCACTGTTAAATCAACTGAAATTTAACGTAGCTAAAAACAAGTTACGATAAGAGGATTTTTTAAAAAATTCTATGAAAAATCAATTAATGGTCCGATTTTCACGAAAATTTCCATAAATGTTTACCATTGGATGTAAATACATCTGAAATAGTTTTTTTCTAAAATATATTAGGGGAAATATTTTTTACGATGTCTATCACCCCCCCCTATTTTATTTTATGAGATAAAAAAAAATGATGTGGAAAAAAAATTTGGTACTTTTTTTCTATAAAGATAAGAGTCTGAATAACTATATCAATGAAATTGTATAACGTACCGAATTATAGTTTTTTTAGGAAAAAATAATGAAATCGGAAATAAAAAGTGCAAAAAAAAATGTCATAATATTAATATTTGAAAACTTTTTTTTCTTATGTAATTGGTATGTACTATATTCTATTAAATTGTCAAAAAAAAAAAATTTTTTTTTTAGAAATTAATTTTTACGAGATTTTCAATCTTTTGTGTGATTAAATATTTTTATTTTCTGCGTGAAATAAATTAAATTTTTTTTTTTTTCCTGTGGAAAAAAATCAAAATTTTCACGGATATTTAAAAACATGAATTTTAGAATTCAGGTGAACTAAAAGTTGGTCCGATCCGTGCTCGATTAATATTTTTAAAAGAATTTGTAATTTTTATTGTTGAATAGTAATGTGTGATTCTTAGAATGTACGGAAGAGCAAAACTGACATATGACGAGACGCTTCTCGGTAACTAAAGTTTGTTTTTCTGAGCGTAAAAAAATATTTTATTTAACTTTTACAACCAATTAGAATAAAAATAATATATTGAATGATTGTTTTATCAGTTTTTCTCTTAGAAAAAATATTCAAATTTTCATTTTATTTTCGATTTTAAGAATTAATACTAAAACCGAAGACATTTTTTAACGTCAATTTCACTGCGAAATTTTAAGATTAAAGTTTTTCAAGTTTTTATTCATAGTAAATTGTAATATTAAAGTTTTTAAAGATTTTATTCATTTTAAATTGTAATATTAAAGTTTTTAAAGATTTTATTCATTTTAATAGAAAAAATTTGGCTAAAAAAGTTTGTCCGTTACACCCATCCGTACTTAGATGCATAACTGTAAGAGGGTAATAATATGTATTTCTTTCTCTCTAAATCGCGGCCTGAAAATTACCCTTTCGCACGTAATATGGATAGGTTTGTTTATTTTTTTAAGATAACGATGTAATTTTTCCCAATCGGATAATTTGATCTTTGAATTAACTATTTTTCTTTGTAACAACCCTGTACGATCTTTTTTTAACGTGAATTTTGATAAACAAAGTTCGGAAATATCCATTTCCGTTTTATTCAAGATGACCTAAACGGTCTGGTGGTACCTACTGTACAAATACATGGGTGCAGAGTGCATCAGTGCATGCAGGTGTGTGTCTATGTGTATATATAACTCTATAGTGAGTTATATGAATATGTAGTAGTTAGTATATGGGTAAGTGGTATGTAGGATTAAGGCCTCATATGGTACATGTATATCTGTGGGTGTATAAATATGTGTGTGTGTGTGTGTGTGTGACTGTATACAACCAACCAACCTATCTATAATAGCTCTATTCAGTTATACTTACATTAATTCCTAACTCTGAAAATCCCTTTCTGTCCAAATCTTAATACATTTCCAGTGATGCTGACAGCTTTTTGATTTAGTGCATCCTCTGATGAACATATTTGAGCATCAGTAAAAAAAAAAAAAAATTAATATTACACTTGTAATTTATTTTTAATACATTTAAAACGATTTTTCGGTCTATTTTGATCGCGTATGGCCGTAAACGCTGTTTAAAGATGGTGTAAAATCTTTGTTTACAAAATAAATTTAACATTCTTGATTGAAAAAACAAAACAAAAAACCGACCGAGTGACAGCTCGTAAGTTGGGGAATTCGTAAGTCAAGGTAGCACTGTATAAAATATTAAAGCTAATTTTTATGGAAATTCAAAATGTGCATTAGGGTTTTAATTATTAAAGTGCGCCCTGAAGTAAACAAAAATTAAAGTTGAGAAACACAGCCGTAAAGAAAGTTTCATTGCAAATGGACAGAGACGTGTTATGTGTGTGTGTGTGTGTGTGCACTTGAACAATTGAAGCCAGGACAGGAAAGTAAAGAGGCCAACGAACTTGGAGTCGGGTAGGGAAGTATCCAAGTATGGAGGGTAGAACAGGGTGGCGGGTAGGGAAGTATCCAAGTGTGGAGGGTAGAACAGGGTGGCGGGTAGAGAGGTAGGGGGGAGTCAGTATGTTAACTACCGACAGAGAAGTCGGTTATTTTGGCGAGAGGGATTAAGGCAAATGTGAGCTAAACAAAAGAAAATTGGGTCAATTAGAGTGGGAGACAGTACACTGTCTCGTCATTTACCCCCCCCCTACCTGCCTCCATCACCACCCACGCTGTGAATAATCCTCCTCCACATCCACTCCGACTAAGTTGCATGCTTCTTCTTCTTCTTCTTCTTCTTTGGCTTTTCCCCCTAATAAGTGACATGTAATTACGACAGACACATCGAAACATCGTCGAAAATTGGGCAGGTTGCACTAATAGAAGAGTTTTCATGCGGGGGTGGGGGGGTCTGATTACGTTATGTTGATAGTAGGTATGATCAAAAACCATAAAGGGAGATAATACATTTTTTTAATTTAAAATTTAAAAAAAAAAACTATTACCAAAAATCAAGCAATTTTAATGAAAATTTCCCCAAATTATTAATTAAATGACTTAATTCTATAATTAATAGCTTATTTTATTAAAAAAAATACTTGAAAATAGAATTTTTTTTTATCAATTTATAATGTACGGGTTTTTTTGAGCTTTGGTCATTTGAAGTAAAAACTTTCCAGTCGTTAATTTTTATATTTCTAGAAAGATTAGATCCCGAAGAACACTAAGTCTAAAAAAATCAATACCCAAACAAAGTTATCTGAAAATTTAAGTTAAAACACAAAAATAATTTTGTAGCGTTTTTTTTTTTAAATTATTTTTTTGAATTGATGTAAAAAAGTATTTCTCCGATTCAATTGGTCTATTTTTATTGACTTAAAAATCTAATAGTGAATTTTAAACGCCAGGAAGTTCCTACGTTGAACTCAATATTTTAACTGTAGATCAAGATTTATTGAAACTATCTAAAAATTGTAAGTTTAAAAATGAGATTTTTATATATTTAACAAAAATGATTACTAACGATCTTATTTTCGTGTACGGATCATCAAAGGTATTGAATTTATGAAATACACAGAATAATTTTACAACATAGACTTCCATACATTTTCAATTATTCAACATACAAAAATATTGTTCATTCGTGTTGATTTTTTACATTTATCTCCCTTACACTTCAAATTTTGAAACTAATGAATGACAATAGTAGGAATATCCCAAGAAGACAATACGTCATGGACCAATCATGATGCAAAAGTTCTCCTCCAAACTCCCATACAAAAATTGGGTGGTCTAAAAATAAAGCCAATTCCAGGGAATCACGTGATCAGTTTAGGCAATATTGAATGAAGAAATGTAAATATTTTTGAACTTAAGAAAAAAAAAATCAAAGATCAAATTATCCGATTGGGGAAAAATTACTTCCCGTTATCTTGAAAAATAAGTAAAACAGTCGTTTTTTTTTTTTTTTTTTTTTTTACAACAGAGTCAGTTTCTTTATTGATATTTTTAGCAGAATTCTGTATTCATAGTTCTTTTACTAAAAAACAAAACAAAAAAACAACAGCTCCCATATAGAAACTAATAAAAATCTTCTGATATAATTATCTTTAGGTACCACCAATTTGACCCTGTGCAATTTACCCCCCCTACATTTAACACAATGAAACTTGCAGAAAAAATAATATTTTCTTGAAAAGATTTTTTCCATTCGAAAGAATAAACATTAAACAAACTCCTGATGATTTTTTAAATTTTTTATCAGCTTACGAAAATAATGAAAATTATGATTGAAAAACAATGTTTTCATTTTTGCACTGTTAAATCAACTGAAATTTAACGTAGCTAAAAACAAGTTACGATAAGAGGATTTTTTTAAAATTCTATGAAAAATCAATTAATAATCTGATTTTCTCGAAAATTTCCATAAATGTTTACCATTGGATGTAAATACATCTGAAATAGTTTTTTCTAAAATATATTAGGGGAAATATTTTTACGAGGTCTATTCCCCCCCCTATTTTATTTTATGAAATAAAAAAAAAAATGACGCGTCAGAAAATTTTTTTTTCTTTTTTTCTAAAAAAGATAAGAGTCTGAATAACTATATCAATGAAATTGTATGAATGTACAACGTCTAGTTTTTTTAGGAAAAATTAATGAAATCGGAAATAAAAAGTGCAAAAAAATGTCATAATATTAATATTTGAAAACTTTTTTTTGCTTTTATAATTGGTATGTACTATATTCTATTAAATTGTCAACAAAAAAAAATTTTTGTTTAAGAAATTAATTTTTAAGAGATTTTCAATCTTTTGTGTGATTAAATATTTTTATTTTCTGCGTGAAATAAATTAATTTTTTTTTTTTCCTGCGTCAAAAAATCGAATTTTTCACGGATATTTAAAAATATGAATTTTATAATTCAGGTGCACTAAACATTGGTCCGATACGAGCTCGATTAATATTTTTAAAAGAATTTGTAATTTTTATTGTTGAATAGTAATGTGTGATCCTTAGAATGTACGGAAGGGCATTGCTGACATTTGTTTTACAAAGAGATGAGACGCTTCTAAGTAACCAAAGTGTGTTCCTGTTAGGCTGACAGTGTTAGCGTGAAAAAAATTATTTTATTTAACTTTTTTCAATAATTAAAATAAAAAGTAAGTATAATAGATTATTTTATCATTTTTACTCTTAGAAAAAATATTCAAATTTTCATTCCATACTTTTACGGGTTATCGGAAAAGGGAAATAATTAGTAACTTTTCTGTCTATATTACGGTCTGAAAATTACCCTTTCGCATGTAATACGGGCAGGTTTGTTTATTTTTTAAGATAACGATGTAATTTTTCCCAGTCGGATAATTTGATCTTTGAATTAACTATTTTTCTTTGTAACAACCCTGTACGATCTTTTTTTACGAGATTTTTGATAAACAAAGTTCGGAAATATCTATTTCCGTTTTATTCAAGATGGCATAAACGGTCTGGTGGTACCTACTTATCTTTATAGAAAAAAAAGTAAAAATCGTTTTTGTCGGTTCATTTTTTCATATTTCATAAAATAAAATGGGGGTAGACCTCGTAAAAAAATATTTCCCCTAATATATTTTAGTAAAACCCTATTTCAAACATATTTTCATCAAAAGGTAAATAATTAAGGAAATTTTCATGAAAATCGGACCATTAATTGATTTTTCATAGAATTTTTAAAAAAGCTTCAAGTCGTACCTTGATTTTGGCTACGTTAAATTTCAAGTGATTTAACAGTGCGAACATGTAAACATTGTTTTCGTTCATAATTTTCATTATTTCCGTAAGCTGAAAATTAAAAAAAAATCATCAGGAGTTTCTTTTATTAATGTTTCTTCTTTTGAATGGACAAACAATTTTCAAGATAATATTAACCTTTATGCAAATTCCATTGTGTTAAATATGGGGGTAGGGGTAAATTTCATAGGGAAAATTGGAGGTACCTAACGTAAACGATTCTGTCTGTCTGTTTGTACAACGGCCAAGCGCATGTTCTTTTTAAAAAGAAAATTGGTCGAGGCTAGCAAAGACCGAGGCTAGCAAAGACCAAAGCTCAATAAAATACACACCCTATTTTTGTCCAAGAGGGGGTTAAAACAACTTCTCATGAATGACCTCTCATTTTCCATAAGAAAATATTATTAAAAAAATTAATTTAAAAAATAATAAAAAATGAAACAAATTGATAAAAGATAAAACATAATAAAAAGCAAACGAGACAAAATACAAACAAGAATAATAATAAAAAAAACATAATAAAAATAAAAGTGAGAATAAAGAATAAAATATAATAAAACAAATAGAGATAAAAAAAATAATTTTATCAATCTTTATATAAATACAGATAAGAGATTTATCTTAAACTTTTTAAAATCCTGGACAACGCCGGTTAGGTGTGCTAGTTGTTAAATAAACGTTATTATTTTAAACAAAAGATTAAAGCATTTTTGCAATTGTCCAGAACAAGGATTTGAGGTACTAAATTGTTCAATTTTTACAAAGTTGCTGAACCCTCCGACCCACCCACCCAAAAAACGAAACACACACACACACACACACACACACACACACACACAGTTGCTCTCACTTGTTTTAAAAAGTAATTCTTTTTTCTTTTCTTTTCTTCTAATTAATCAAACTCAAAAAAAAAAAAAAAAAAGTAAAAAAAGACAACGTTGATGCTGTCAAAATGAGGCACTGAAATTTTTTATAGATTCACCCATAAAAGATACTCATTTCCCTTTTCGATTTCTTTTCAAATAAATAATAGATAATTCACAGATTTTAGGAGAATTTTATTTTGGCCCAGAATATTTTCTTTTCTTTCCCCCCCCCCTCTCTCTTCATCCTCTCTTTTTCCCTTCTTTTAACTCCCATTTTCTCTGTGTGTGTCTGAAGGCATTCTTTTTATAGAATTAATAATAAAAAGTCCAGACTGATCCACCCTGTCTCTCTCTTTCATCCTCTGTCTCTCTATAATTCCCCCCTCTTTCCCCTCCATCTCAATTTGTTTTCTTTCATCTCTCATTTTCAGTGTCTCAAGGCATTCTTTTTAGAGAATTGATAAAAAAAAACAAAACCCTACTCTCTGTCTGTCTGTCTAAAAATAGGTTATAAACAAAAGAATAGAGACACGTAAAAATTGGTTGGAAAATACTCAACTAGTTTCAGCATTTAGCCATCATCAGCAAATTTTTATTTCACAATTTAAAAATTAAAAAAAAAAAAAAAAAAAAAAATTGCCCTACGGGTAAGTATCTGATACAAGGTCACAAGTATGAGGCATCCAGCAAGGATTGAACTCGCTTTTTAATAGTAATAGATCTGCGAGACTAACTTGCTAACCATTAAACCAAGAGTGTATGAATGGCACAGAGTTGTTTTCACGTGTGAATGAAAGTTGAATTTTAAGACTATTAAGGAAACAATCGACTTTGGGTTTTTTTCTCAAAGATCAGTCCAAAAGGTTTCAAGTTTTTAAAGATTTTAATACATATTTAGGAAAGAAAATTAATATGAGAGAGAGAGGGGGGGGGACAGAATTACAAGTAGAGAGAAAAGAATACTAAGTTGTGTGTGTAGAGAGAGAGGGGGGGGAGAGATCTGTGAAAATCTGGACAGAACTGAGAGAGGGGGGACAGAATTAAGTAGAGAGAAAAGAATACTGTGAGAGAGAGAGAGAGAGAGAGAGAGAGAGAGGAGAGAGAGAGAGAGAGAGAGAGAGAGAGAGAGAGAGAGAGATCTGTGAAAATCTGGACAGAACTAACAGAGAGAGAAAGAGAGAGAGTGTGTGTGGGGGGAGTGAAGGTGAGTGATCTGTGAAAATCTGGACAGAACTAATAGAAATGAGATAGATAGATAGATAGATAGATAGATAGATAGAGATCTGTAAAAATCTGGACAGAATTGAGAGAGAGAGAGAGAGAGAGAGAGATCTGTGAAAATCTGGACAGAAATAAGAGAGAGAGAGAGAGAGAGAGAGAGAAGGGGGATCTGTGAAAATCTGGACAGAAAGAAAGAAAGAAAATACAAAGTTCAATATGAAAGTTTTAATGAAAAATTGTATTTTTAATTTTACTCAAGCTGCCCCCCCCCCAAGAAAAAAGCCCCCTCATTTTTTGACATTAATTAGGAAATTCAAATCAGCCATATCAATTAATCTTTAACATAAAATGTTATAACAAAAACTACAAATATTCAAAATCTCTACAAATGGGATGGAAAACATCTCAGATCTCTTTGCTGACCAAATATCCCCCATGGCTGTACCAAATTCTTTTTGGTATTTGTATGATGGGATATTTCAAAGCTGATTATCTATTCACCTCAGAACTCATTCTATTCAAATAAAGATGGCAGGGGGTGTCCACAGTGACATGTGCGAGAGCCACTACCAGTGGCTTATGGTAGGATCGTAATGGTGGGAAAGCCACTGTGAGCAGTTTAAATTAGGCAAAGAATTAAAAACAAGTTTCATATGATTTTAAAAAGAAACACTTTGATTACCCTAATTATGGTGGACAGTGCAGGGGGAGGGAGAAAATTTAGGACAAACCTGTAAGTAATAGGCATTTACGAAGCCCATTTGCCATAGGTACAATGGGACACAAGTTCACAAGTATGGGGCATCCATTAGGGATTGAACTTGCTATTCAGTGGTAATGGATCTGCAAGAAAACCTTGCTAACCATTACACCACTGTAGTGAGAGAAGAGACCTACCTCGTGCAACACGGTGTGACAGAGAGAGTGGTGGGCGTGAAGACTTTTCGTATTCTCAAAGGAAGCGGGCTAGGCTTTGTCTGGCGTGTAGGACTGACCTAGAGTCGAACCCGCGTCCTTCAGAATGCAAAATTTTTGTAGACGAGCAGTGCAGAGTAACCCAGATGTAAGCAGTTGCGTTGTGAGGATTGACGCATCCTTGCAGTACTGACGAGTGTCGCACATGCTGCACGGACAATTAAGAGTGAGGAGCCCGGATGTGGTGAGGATTGATGTGTTTTTATGGATCTGCCCTCCCAGACCAGGCGAGAGAAACAACTGCAGTAGCATTTTGTAGTCGAGACGAGCAGGAAAAGAAATACATTTGGATATTGTTGTTGAGACGAGCGTGATACAGTTGGGAGAGTGTTTAGACTGAAGACTGTCAGTTAGAAGATCATTGTGTCGGACTTGATTACTTTCATTCTTGATTAGATAGATCTAGTATAATTGGTTGATTAACTGATTGTGATTTATTTTAACGGCATCTCAATCCATACAGGATTATTTTATGCCTAAAGGTTGGGGAATTGTGTACATTTATATCAACATTTTTTTGTATAGTTCCTTCAGAGTTCCACCTCTTCCCTCTGCAGTGGACACACACACACACACACATATATATATATATAATACCAACACACACAAAATATATATATATATATATATATAGATAGATAGATAGATAGATAGATAGATAGATATAATATAGTAAACTTATTTGGAAACACTTGCAGTAAGAAAAAAACACAGCAAATAGTTTGATAGTAAAAATATACTACATAACTTCACCTGGGGAAAAACATGAAAAGAAAACAGATTCTTTCCCTGATGAGCTACTAAGCAAAACTATTAGTAAGTGTGTCTTATCTGTCTTAATTTCTGTGCAGGTGAGGCCCATACAAGGATGATAAATGTGCAACAGATAAAAAAAAGAGGCCTGAGCAGTCATAAAGTATCTCTGGGTGAGTCTTAGAACTTTTTGAATGACCCTCGTATATTCGGTATGTACAGAAGATTTCAGTTTGCAAAGGAGAGTGCTGGCTATTATTGCACAAATCTAATATATTGATATCTAAATCAGATATCAACACACTCACATATTTAGACACATACAGATGTATGTCTATGCATACGGACACCTCAAGTCGGAACATAAAACTTCCTTTTGTTATTTTATTACTTAATTGCAACAACTATTATAGCGCAAATTGTAAACCTATGGATGTTCATTTATTTCCCTCTGGGAAATTCTTGAGTGACACTGATAATAAATCCACTTTATTGCAGGTTTTACATTTAAAGCCATTTACTGATAATTATGCTGCTTAGTGGGCAGCTGGGGTGGCCTAACTGCTAAGGGCATAGAAAATGGAATCAGTTCTATTTAGGGGCAGACTGTGCGGTTGGGAAATCAGGCTAGTGCCCGAGGGCCTACTGCACCAAGGAGCCCAAGTAGCAAAAGCCGATGTTGATTGGATTTTAAGGCATGTCAATCCTTGGGTTATTTTATGCCAAAGACGTTTTGTTGGGTATTCAATTTTGTCTCAAACTCAATGTTTTCTTTAAACTCATTTTTTTATCTATTTAACCCATAGATGGGACCCTAACAGGTACTACCACTCCAGGTTAGTGTGGACCTGGGAGCAAGCGCAATGAAGGGGGTACTCCACATTCCCCAAAGCTCAACATTGGAACTTCACCATTAGATGCAGTTTAATGTCATATGCAGGACACTAAGACCCTCAGCCTCTGCCTTCTAGCACATATGATATGGACACATGGCCTAGTGGATAAGGTAGTTGGGTTAAGACAGTTCTAAGTG